>CM042081.1:36646233-37246233 GCA_023509865.1 Trypoxylus dichotomus
TATATGCAAATGTAATGATTTTATGAAATGAGTAAATAGAAATAGAAATTTGAAAAGAATATATGTACTATATTTATTTATAGCTCTTTTATTAATTAGGAACAACTATCAATTTACACTTGTATATGGTGTCAGTTTATAGTTAAAGACAATTGAACAATTGAAATTAGATCGCGGAATTGTTGACTTAACGATAAAAGATGTCAAGATGCTGGCCCGTAATTAAATAACAAAGATGATGGAAAGTAACGACACCAGCAGAAGAACGTCGAAAAATTATGACCAGTGATAGAATAAACGAGAAACCGGACCTGAAATTGAAGGGTTGGGAAGGGCATTTCTAAGAAATAAAAATTTAATGTTTTGTCTCAGATAAATTATATTATTGAGTAAATATTGCGAATTTCATTAAGAACAACACTACAGTTTCTTTTTCAGAAAGCACTTCTTTTATTTGTGGAGTATTTGTTAGGGTGGGCAAATAATTTTGACCAGTAGTTTATGTAAATAAGATTTGTACCTCCATAACCGATAAAGGCCAAACTGCCTGCGGTATCACTAAGAAAGTAGTTTTAATATTCTCTATTTCATAGGGGGAGATATTAATTAGAGCCACCACTGTACATTGAATCTGATAGCATGCTTGATAGTGCTATACATATGGTACCTTATCTACAAATGTATGCAACCTTATTAACATATAGTAATTGTTAGTTGTATGCAACTTAGGAGGCTTAATGAAAAAAAAATCTGTTTGCGTTTATAGTATTGCTTCTCTGTTATAATATCCCACACTACAAGGCTTTTACTCTCTTAACCTTTAATGCATATGTAGCTAACGTAAATATTGTATTTGTAATTCATCATAATATATACCTTTAGCAATAAATCATTTCTTTTACAAATAATTAAAAAAACTTAACAAAGATAATTCGCATGCTGTACATTTATAGAGGAAATCGAATTCAAAAGATTACAAATAAAGCAGTTTTCACTAAAAAAAATGATAACTGATAGAAATTATTTGTATGTATATTTAGACATTGTTTATTATGACCTTATGATAGCATGATAATATAGAGCTCATATACTAGTTTCCAAATCTCTAAATGTCCTTTGTTAACCAAAACTAAACGACTCTTTATATTTATATTTTTCAGATATCTCTTACAATCACATTAGTCCTTCTACAACATCTTGCCAGATACACCGAAGCAAATCCAGTCGATGTTAAACCGTCGTTGCCAGTGCCGGTTACATCATCATCTCCAAAGCCAGAACCAGTTGAAACTCCAAAAGTTACATCCGCCGCACTACCGGAAGCCAAACCCCAGAATAACGACGAAATTCTAGAAACAGCGAACAGTATGGTATTCAGGCCACTTTTCGTCTACAGACAACAACAGGCTCAAAGAAAGAGGGTCTACGAAAATAAAAAAGACGGAGTTAGAAGAAATGATGCACAAATGTATTACCCATACGGCTACCCTTCCTATGGTTATTCCTATTACAGGCCCAACAATAATAAACCCCAAAAGAGGCCGTATAAGAAAGAACATCACTTTCCAACAGTTTTCTGACTGAATCTTGGGTTCTGGTAAACAAGCGAAATGACCAAAAACAGCTTCAAACTTTGAGAAGTCTGTACGATGCCAATGTTTTTCTTTTTGTTTTTAATGTTTAAATATTTATTTTTTAATATCTTTTCGTGTTCAATATTATTTATTTTTATATTTATTGTATTCCACGCAAAATTGTATATTTATAGTTTTATACATAATAAATATTTATAGGCACATTAAGTATATTTTATTTGCATCTCGAAACTAATTGCTAAAAAAGTAAGTGAAGGCAAATGATATACAGGGTGTTCATTTGAAAACTTTCCATCCTAAATTTCTGGAAATCTGAAAATTCTTGAAACATATAAGAAGGATTATCGAAGTTGATAGCTTATGCAAGAATTGATTCATCTACTTTAACCCTCTGCTCCCGTCAACCACTAAATAATTCGGATTTTGCTTGACTTTCGATTTTTTAAATGCTATTCCGTCGTTGCAGTATAAAGAGTCTCCATCAAAATTATAGTTTAGAAATTTTTAAGTAGATAGTTGCAGAATGTAGGCCCCATTTAGACTGGCAAACAACTTTGGTTCATTTCATATACAATGTGTTTAGCGAGGAATGGGATAGTGAGACATCTTGGAAACGAACGAAAATTTTAAAATACTGAAAGTGTTGGGATACATATTCATCAGCAGCACATATTTCCTGGTCGATTTTTTTTACTTACAGGGTGAACTAAAGAAAAATACATATCAGCCTTGCGGTTCTCAAGAAAATATTCAATAGTGATCTTATGTACTATTATTTTTGCTTGGGCCAAGATGCAACTTTTTGCTCATAAACATTTTCTGATGGTGCACCTTGTATATTTTCAAATTAAACTTTACTCTCACTTATGGTACTCACGCTTTAAAATAACAAATTTAAAGTAATTAGCCAACTGTAGTAGCGATAACCCCCTCATTTGAGGCAAATCTCTTTCCTTCCAGTGATTTTTTCAGGTTTGGGAATAGGAAAAAGTCGCTGGGGGCTAGGTCCGGTGAATATGGAGGACGAGAGACTAATTCGTAGCGCAGCTCATTCAAATTGGACACGACGATGCGAGATGAACGAGCCTGTGCACTGTCGTGGTGGAAAACACATTTTTCCGCTACAGACTAAGGCGTTTCTCCTTCAATACTGCATCGAATCGGGTCAATAAGTCGCTGTAGTATTGCCCCGTGATCGTCCTTCCCTTCTGCAGATAGTCGATGAGGATCACACCTTAGGAATCCCAAAAAATGGTCGCCATGACCTTTCCGGCCGATGGAACGGTCTTTGCTTTCTTCGGAGCCGATTCGCCCGGAGAAGTCCACTACTTCGACTGTTCCCTGGTTTCCCGTACATGGTGGTGGCAATCCGTGGGATTGCTTTGAATTCTGGCCAGACACCCCTTCGAAACGGTCACTCAATGTTGTTTTTGCTCCGGTGTGAGCAAACGCGGTACCCATCGCGCCGAAAACTTTTTCGTACCCAAAACTTCTTAAAACTTATAGAATACGGCCAACGCGTTCCTCTGAGATGCTTGTCGTCTCTGCTATCTCTTACAGCTTCAATCGGCAATCGGCTAACACTACATCATGTATCTAGTCGACCGTTTCATCGTTGGTTTCGTCGGTTTTTAGGCGACAAAAATTTCGTATTACCGTGACCGTTTTCTCAGCCATCCAGAAGTGTTCCATTTTTGCGAAACCGCCTGACGCACTCTTAAACAACAAATATTGACAGTAGACGTCTGAAATTTTGATAATTGCCATAAAAAAGGTTGCCCTTGCCGACCAACGAATCCACTTCAATCATCGTGCGCAATCTCTTGCCGATTCCGGAAACATTTCAGGTTACTCTCGTATATAGTCAATGTGTAACTGTATAATAGAACAAGAAGAAGGTGTTTCCCAAACCTCAACGAGAATTGTTGTATTTATTAAAGAAAATATTACTGGAACGAATGTTTCATTGCAATATTGTAGTAAGAAAAAGATTATGGTTCGAGATGAACGTGGAATTATAAAAAAAAAAAATTAGTAATACAACCGTATGCTATCCAACCAAAATTAACGAAACGTTTAACGTGGGAAAGTCCGTTGTTTTTTGACTACATACATAGGTAACCTCATACATGCATTTTTTTGAAAATTGAAAAATAAAAACAGTAAACATATTCTGTAATGCTTTGGTCTTTGCTCGAAGTCTACCCTATATCGTAAAAAGAACCGTGGATACACGTAACACTAAACAATAAGAGATTGCTTATATTATATATAGAAAAGGTTAAATGGAAGTAATAGCTAATAAAGAAGAATTAATGAAAAATATTGTAGAAGTGTTGGAAAGCAGTGATAAAGTGAAATTAATAATATAAAAGTCAGTAGAAAGTATACCCAAAAGAATAGCTGCTGTTACTGAATCAAAACGAGGTCGTACTAAACACTAAGCAACCTACATGTGTGTTTATTTATTTTAATAGTTAGATAAAGTAGTACAGAAAAATTGTTTTCTATTTATATTATATACGGAATTGCTACAATTTCTTTGTGACTTCAATTCAATGCCTAACGACTGTAGTAATGTCATGTATCTGGATTAATAACGTCAATTTAAATAATAAATTTTAGAAAATGGAATAAAAGAAAGTCTACATTCAGGAGAATAAAGTCAAGGACGTGCCCAATGCTCTATCTTTCAATTCGGGGGAGTGTTTTTAAATGGAAGCGCCAAAAAGTAGGCTAGCTGTTGGTCAGTTTTCGGCAAGAATTACACTAGGGATATTTGACAAAATATATTGCCGGCCGCCTTAGGGGATTTGTTGTGTAGTTATTACATACGCAAGGCGGGAGATTCGAAATTAAGGCCCCTATGCCATACGGATTCGACCCCTCTAATTGTATTCGTAAGGCGACCGCGTTTCGGTGAATGACGATGTGAAATTAAGACCCTCGAATCTCCCGTCTTACGTGTGCAATAACCACCCAACGAATCCCATAAGGCGCGCCACTCAACGTATTCCGGCTTACATCCAATCCCTACTTATGCATCACCCTTACCACCCCTCCTTACACTGGGGCACCACCACGAACATCTACCCTGGCCCCACGGCACCTGATCCAACACTTTCACACCGACCTGTATACGCATGCAATCTTTTTCTTTTCACCTCGCTTGTGTGTTGCTAACTACATATGGACATGAGTGCGAGAGAGAGGGCGAATCGAAAAAACAACCGGATGAACGCGATCCTATACGGAAATTCATATGGGTGCGAGAGAGAAAACCAGGGACAAATTTCCTATAGATACTCTATTTACCTACTATTAATATTATTAACGAAAATTATTCCTTTGCTTTACTAATTTATAATAGCAATAACAAACATATAAATTAAGATTACAAAAATCTTATAATTAATGTGTTGTTTGTTATGTAGGTTTAGTATTTCTACATAATTTTTCCCGAAACTTCTTTAGTGTACAATCAATTGAAAACGCCAAGGTTCTATTTAAAATCTATTTAATTACGCATGATATAAAAGTGACTGCACCTCTGCACGGCCATTACATTTTGAAAATCCTGCTGCCAAGTATTCCACAATGTAGCATTTACGACAGACCTACGTTTATTCGTGGTGCACGGTATAAGCAAGATTCGTATGGTGTTTTCAACAGTTCCATACGGATTAGCATCATTGCAGTAATTATGTAAAAACATCTGTTATAAACAGTCTATTTAGGAAATATGTTTAAAAGGATTTTCCAAAAATGAGCATCTTGTGATATTTTAAAAAAGAAATTGTAAGCAAAATTTCTGATTTATTTATTTTAAAGCAAACTAAAATAGATTACAATTAAACGTGAAAGATTATATAGTTTAAATGGCCACCGCGGCTACGAGGGCATGCATCAATACGAGAATTGAAATTGTCCATGATTCGTCTAAGCATGGGAGTTTTAATATCCCGTATCGGTGCGCGAACGTAATTTTTTAGGGCTTCAATGTTAGTTGGCTTATTGGAAAAAAACTCTGATTTTTAAATAACCCCATAGACTAAAGTTCAGAGGTGTCAGGTAGAAAGACTATAGCGAAAACTTTATTTCAGCATTCTAAGAGATGATCCGTCCAGAGAATCGCGTAGGTAGTGACGCAATGTTTTCTCGTGTTGTGTGACACATAGCTCCATCTTGTTGAAAATATGCATCGCCAATGTTAATTCTATTTAGTTGGGGCCATACAAAATTTCGTATCATATCAGCGTTGCCGTGATTGTCCTCAAAGAAAAACGGGCCGATTGCTCCTCCAGATCATAAACCATACAAAACCGTACATTTTGGCGTAAAAGGTGATCGCTCATGGATTATGCGCAAAATGCGGATCTGTTGCTCTTTCTTCTAAAATAAAACCAACAAAATTTCGATGCTCCGCTTCCTTGAGTTTTTGAATTTCGAATGGATGTAACTGCAAATCCTTATGTGAAATGTCTAATGCCTAATTCTTGAGAGCGTTGTGGGATTGATGTTAATGGGTCATTTGTAATACTTTGGTTAGAACGTATAGTTTTTGACCTGCCTGAATGAGGTTTGTCTCGAACAGATCCAATACCCAAATTTTTTAACTAAGTTTCTAATTGCTAGTTCAGTAGGATGATTGCAAGCCCAAAATGATTACTCATGCTGTTCTTTAGAGAGCGCCACCATTATTCGATTTGTATAGGACATACACTAGTGTATATGCAGTTTCACCTTAAACAAAGTCGCTATAGTCAATTAAAATCCTATAGTTATTTCTGGAAATAGTTTACTACATGTCATTTTCATAACTGCTATAGTATAAAATGTATATGCGATATCTATTGTAATGTGTTTTATAAATTAATTTGTAAATAGTCGTCGGTAAATTCTAAACATAGATTATATTAATGAAATCATTTTATGACAGCCTGCGTGTTTCTTTATTACTGTAGATCAAGTACGGGCAACCTTTGACATGTTGTGGGCCAAACCTTAGTGTGCAAATACGTTTGCGAGCCGCGTTTAAAAGTGCTGCATCTTAAACTAGTGTTAATAATTTTTGGCGATAAAATAAGAAAATGAAATGAAAAAAATAGGTACAACATTATAATTAAATCGTGAAATTTGGAATTATTACAAACTACGAAAGTTATAATCAGACACTTGAACTTGAATTTGGGAAACTAATCCATCCATGTTTGGATTAATTCCACTGATACAAAGACGTAAAGAATTTTCCAAATTATCGTCAGTCAGTCTTGTACGATGTTTTGATTTATTAACTGTTATCATTGGAAAGAACTGTTCGCATTTATAAGTACTGCCAAACGCACAAATCAATCTTTTTGCGACTTTTCTAAGCTCCGGAAAATGATCTTCTTTGAGGTATTTTTTGTAGAAATCGCACAACGTCCTCAAATTTAGATTTTAGGAGTGAGTTTTCTTGTAGCTCGATCACCTCTATTTGCAAGTATATTGGAGCATTTTGTACATTACTTTTTCATGGAGTAGCAAATATATTGAAATTGTCTTCCATGTTTTTAAAATGGCTAAATCGGTTAGAACATTGCTCCGACAGTAACTTGGGTTTCTCAGCGTATTGACCATAAGCAGTATTTTCGTACGCAGAGAGTGTGGTGAAATGGTAACTGTTACCAGACAGAGTCTATGCCTCTCATAAGCGGATTTTGTTCCGGATCGCTTTCAAACGGCTGTACAAAGCATTTACTAACTGTCCTTGTTTTTGAAGTTTCAAATTTAAATCATTCAAATAGTCTGTAAGGTCGACCAGAAATGCTGTCACATATCCATTTTGGGTCACTCAATTCAGATAGTGATTTATCTTTTATTTGCATAAAATCCGCTATCTCATTTCTAAGCTCGTAAAACAATTTCAGCATTTTCCTTTTGTTTAGGCGTCTGACTTCACAATAATATGTTACGTCCTCATTTTCGACTGATATTTCAACCAAAAAACGCTTTGAACTGGCGATGGTTAAGCCCTTGGGATCGAATAAAATTGATGGTTTTTACTACTACATTCATAATATTCTGTAGTCAAATCAGCTTAGAACACAAGCTCTGTTGGTGGATAATGCGACGAAGGACTAACAAATCATCTTTTTGCACATTTAATTCAGTTGCTTTTTCATACAAAATTCCGATGAAACCTTTACGTAAGCCGACCGTAGGTGCCCCATCTGTGCATACACCAAACTAATTTTGACCATGGCAAGCCAAAATTTGTGAATACCTTTTGAACTTGATTAAAAATGTCCTCTCTTGTAGTGGTTTCTTTTAGCGGCTGTAAAGCAAGCAATTCCTCAGTAATGGTGAACTCTTTATCAACACCTCGAATAGATGTAGCCAGTTGAGCGGCGTCAGACAAATCCGTGCACTCGTCTAATGCTATGGAAAATGATTCAAAACCAGTCATACGGTCAGTCAAAGTTGATTTTATATCATTAGCCATCATTTCTATACGTCAAGCAACAGTTCGTCTTGACAAACTAATTTTTTCAAATTTATTTTTCTTTTCAGGACACAAAATACTGCAAACTTCTAACATACACTCCTTGATAAATTCTCCTTCGGCAAATGGTTTTAATGACTGCCAATTTTGAACTAACTATAAAACTACCGTACACAACATTATGAAGTGGTGTTCTTTGTTTGTGAAACATTAGTTACTGTTTTTTTCAAATTTGCGGTAACCTTCTGGATATTGTCTTTTCTTATTTGTCCTGTCAGTGAGCGCAGCATAGGATGCTTAGTTGAGTAATGCTTCTTTGTATTGAATTATTTCATCATTGAAATGGATTCATCACACAGCAAGCAAATAGGCTTACTATTGTGCAAGATAAAAAAGAATTTTTCAGTACATTTTTCTTGAAACTAGCGACCCTCTGCATCTACTTTTCGTTTCTTTTCACCAGACATCATTTTCGTTCGATAAACTTAATAACAAATATAATTAGTAAGCACTCAAATTGCGCACAAAGTCACAAAGCAAATTGACGGCACTAGCAGCTCGCTAGGATATCGCTTGTCGAGGTTATTGCCTCGGTAGCTTAAATAGAACTGAACTAAAGTTCGGGCCATCCGCCCGCTCATATAGGCAAAATGAAGGAATTATCTAGAATCGTCTGGTATCGAACAATTAAGGAGCAATAATCTTTTGTTGCACCGCCAATAACGCGGCAAACAACAAAGGCTTTGATGTTTGCCGCCTCACTCTTTGATAATCGCCGCCGCCGCTGGGCTTGCTCGCTCACTTGATTCCGCAGGAGCAAGTGACAAACCCCATATCAGTCGGTCTTCCTCATTTGGAGTGAGTATAAGTAAGTAGTATAATATTTTTTTTAATTGTGTTTTTCAAAATGTCTCGTGACCCGGATCAAATCTTACAGCGGGCCGTATCCGGCCCGCAGGCCGGTTGTTGCCCACATATGCTGTAGATAGAGACCATCAGTTTTGAATTTTTCGCAGAAGTAGGAATATTTCGTGGTAGGTATAATAACACATGGGCTGAAAATTCCCGGGCCTAACAAAGAAAACACGGTTTCTTTGGTTCAAAATTAGCTTTATTCATCAACGTGATCTTCATCCAGAGCAACGCAATCATTCCAGCGCCGCTCTAACATTTTAATACCACGTTTGTAGAACGATTTATCTTTTGCCTCAAAATAGGCCTCAGTTTCAGCGATAACCTCTTCATTCGTGCGAAATTTCTTACCGGCGAGTATTTTTTTTGAGGTCTGCGAACAGCCAGTAGTGGCTGTGAGCCAAATCTGGCGAATACGGTGGATGTGGGAGCAATTCGAAGTTCAATTCATGTAGTTTTGCCATTGTTTTGATTGATTTGTGACACGGTGCGTTGTCTCAATGAAACAAAATTTTTTTCTTTGCCATATGCGGTCGTTTCTTTGCAATTTCGGCCTTCAAACGCTCCAATAACGCTACATAATATTCACTGTCGATGGTATTTCCTTTCTCAAGATAGTCGATGAATATTACACCACGCACATCCCAAAATACCGAGGCCATAACCTTTCCAGTCGATTGTTGCGCTTTCGGGCGCTTTGGACGAGGTTCACCAGTTGCTGTCCACTCAGATGACGATCGTTTTGATTCCGGAGTGAAGTGATGGATCCATGTTTCATCCATTGTCACATATCGTCGCAAAAATTCCGGTTTGTTACGTTTAAACATGGCCAAACACTGCTCAGAATCATCAGCATGTTCTTGTTCTTGGTCAACAGTGGGCAAACGCGGCACCCACTTTGAACAGAGCTTTCTCATAGTCAAATGCTCATGCAATATAAAGCCAATACGTTCCTTTGATATCTTTACGATGTCAGCTAACTCACGCAACTTCACTTTTCGATCATTCAAAACGATTTTGTGGATTTTTTTGATGTTGGGTGAGGTGTTACCGCCTCATTTGGTCGTCCACTGCGTTCTGCATCATCTGTGTCTCTACGACCATGTTCAGCAAACCAACGTTTTATTGCTGTTTCTGATGGAGCGGAGTCCCCATAATACTTTTCAAGCCGTTGCTTCGCTTGAACGGTATTTTTTTCCCATCAGGAAGCAGTGTAAAATTAAAACACGAAATTGTTTTTGATCCATTGTTTTGAAAATAACAAAAGTAGCGTGACTCTTAGCACAATAACTCACAAACTAATGAATAGAATATCATGAAATTTTAACAGCTGTCTTTTGAAGGTTAGTACTAACTGAGAGAAAGGTGACTGCAATAAAACTAGCATCATCTATGTGTTAGGCCCGGGATTTTTCAGCCCATATGTTATGTGTATAAATATAGAGAAATCTTTACTTTGGTAGTACATAAAAATTCTGACATTTGTAAAATAAATAATAGAATAGGGGATTGTTTTCCTAAACACATATACGCTATAGGGAAATTAATTATTATAAAAAATATAATAATTTAAATCTCATTTTAGCTTTTCTTTTGATATCTCTTATAGTTTCTAAGTTAAGTAAAACAGCGAAAGGTAGTGTTGAGCTTAGAGCGCTTTACACCCCGCCAACGTGACATTGGGCAGCTAGGAAATCTAACATTGTTTTTGCACTATATTGGTCTATAAATCTATAAACTTCCTTTGAAATCGGTTAAGAACATTTGCTTGTGAGTGACTTCAATTGTTATGAATTCTCCTCTTCTAATATTTAATTTAAAAGAACCGATGGTAACGGAAACCTAGAACAATCTTTTTTCTGGTAATATTCTCTACATTACAATTTAAAATTTTCCATTTACTCAAAAAAATACGTCTTATTTGCACACGCACAGTTTGTGGTTCTTTATTTCCAAAATATTGTTTTCGTAAGGGTATCCACCTTAGCCAAGTGTATACCATGTAACCATTGAAGGAGCTAATTAGATTAAGTAAGTTAAACGAGAACCGTTTAGTAACTAGAACTAATGAGATTAAAATTTTAAAAACAAACAAAGTAATAAAACAATTATTGTTAGCAAGACTTTAGATTCAATGAATAATGAAAAAAGGTTATACCATATCAAGCTAAAAATATATAATCTAAAAATATAAATATATGTATAAATATAGATATAAACTTTTTACTGTGTGCGAAATACATTTTTTCGCAACTTCCTGATGAGTTTTCCGAGCACACAACTATAAACAAGGACTTTGCCACCTTAGATATATTACTTCAGTACGTGACAGATAGGAACCGCAATTTACGCATCTTTAAGACGAATGATTCAAGACATTTCCAGTAAACAACGGATTACCACCGATATTTTCTACGGAAAACAATGCTTCTGAAAATACGGTAGCTAATTTCTTACGTAAACTTTTGACGTTTCTCAGAGGAATTCGGGAAAAGGTGAAGGAAATATGTGAATTTCCTGTTAAAATGACACGGGTCTCGTCCTTTTACGATAAGCTGTAGCAGAGCGATATAATGCGTATATAAACTCTTGTCTTTGGACCATCACATGTCATAAAGTATTCAACGTTTATTAAAAGAAGAACTCTCGGCAACGGTAAATATTGGAAGTGTTCGGTTCTTTTTCTTTCTTAAGTGATTGTTTTTGCTGTATGTATTGGCTGAGATGGATTTACTATTCAGAAATGCGGTGAGTGTCCGCTTAATATTATTTTGTTTTTGGCTCTTAGGGATTTAAATACTATCATTTGTTTTAATTTCACATAATTGAATTAGAAAATGTGGCAAAATGGTTAATTAACATCAAAGCAATTTGATTTATTTTTATTTAAACCAAATTCTACTTACAATTAGTATTCGAAGCTTTTTTTCCGGAAAATAGTAACAGTGCAATTTTAGAAAACTTGCCAACATTCCAAAATTAATAACGAAAAGGGATTTATTATATATATTAATTTATAATAGGATACACGAATTACTGAGAATATAACAATATGTTTATTTCAAATTTTAGTGTAAAGATAGTGGTTTTGATAATGAACCAGTATACAGTAATACTTTTATAATCCGAAATAATTAAAACCTTGATGATTCTAAGTATAGAAAAATTCGAATTATCGCAAAATTATTTTTATAACTGTTTTTATGCTTTATTTCATCCAAATCGTTAAAGCATTTATTTTACATTCCTTTAATACAAGTAAATACAAAACACCAATCTCTATTTTTTTTTTTTGAAAATAATTGTAGTTATTTGTTTAAGTTTCTTTCGTCCTTTAATCTTAGTAATGTCAGAATATCGATTATTGGAATATTGTTTCCTTCTACCCAATTTAAGTACGATGTGCTGTTATTTATCACTGTTTCCTTTACTTCATTGGTATTTTCTTCTTGATCAGGTTCTTCGGTGGGTAACAAATTTTCGTCATCCTATATTTTCCCCACTAATTGAATTTAACATGCTACAAACCAGCATTAGATCGTCTTTTTTAGACGAAGGTTTTTTTGTTTTAAGGCTTCTAATGAAACTAAAACATCCGGCTCATACTCCTCAATACATTTATCCTAAAAAAACCTCTTGCCAAGGATTTTGTATCAGCATTTTTCAACTGTTTGCTAGGTAAGAGTATTGCACAATGCATACGATAACAAGAAAACGGCATCTTTCAAGCTAAATAATAAAAAGGTACTTCGTGAGATTTGCTTCATCTTAAGATAAAATTTTACTTAAAAGTAAGCTAACTTAGTTAGATTGATTCGATGCTGGTTCATTGGCTGCATCAGAGTACTTGTGTTTGGTGGTAAAAGTACGATGGTAAGCTGACCGTTTTCACTAGCGAGTTCTTCATCTCAATGTCTAGCACAATTGTCTACTAAAAGTAAAGCTTTCTCTAGTAAATGTCGCAGTTTAAGATAATTTGTGAGTTGCGTGGCAAAAGAATGTTTAAACCAGTCGGTGAATATCGCTGCATCCAAGCATTTCAAGAAAATCTGTAGATCTGTCAGATAGGTAAACTTACACTCATTGCCAATGGTTTTAATTTGTGAGATCCATCGTCGTTTACACAAACCAAAAAAGTTAGTCTTTCTTTAGAAGTCTTACGTCCAGGTGCTTGTTTTTCTCCAAAATGAACTACTGTTTTGTCCGGTAGTAGTTTCCAGCATCAAGCAGCCTCTGTGTTATAAATTTGTGCAGGTCCAAGACTACAGATTTTGATTCTTTTTTTTAATGTTCCTAAAAGAGGCTTGACTGCACTACGATTGCTAGATAATTTGTCGCCACAAGTTTTTAGTTTATGGCATATGTGGGCAACGCGAGATATTTTGAAAAACCCAATTAAAAAAAAATTCACGGTTTAATTATAATGTTGTATCTATTTTTTTTTTCATTCCATTTTCTTATTTTAATAAATTGCATTATAATAACATTGTTGTATTATTTCATGTCTGATATCTATCGCTAAAAATTATGAACACTACTTCTAAACGTGGCCCGCGAACGTATTTCCACACTAAAGTTTAGCCCACAACATGTCAAAAGTTGCCCAATACTTGGTTTATGAAAACTAAATCTGGCTTTAATTATTATAAGTAGCCAATTAGCTTTTCTTGTAAATATCTTGATACAGTACTCTTACCTTAGCAGCCAACATTTCAATGCAACTGGAGCATGTCGAGACATTCAGTTCTAATCCAGGAATATAATCGAGTTTCTATTTCTGGATATTCTCCACGTCTAACTGTTATTCCGTTGCCTAGCGCAGTATAGCGGTTGTTAACGGAACTTCAGAGATGTTAAAATAATTAACGTTGTTAATCGGAGGTTTATTTTTTTATATACGAAATAGTCGATTGTCCAATACCATATGAAACAGCCAAATTTTTACCACTTACACCACTATCTAATTTTCCTCAAATTTCAGACTTTTGCTTCAATGGTAGTGTAATGTATTTTCATTTTGGAGCCATTTCTAACAACCATGTTTTGTGTAACAATACCGAACAAACTCATCTAACCCCGCTTTTATGCATTACTCAATTTTATGCAAGCTGGAAATTGCACAAACTGTTAACAGTGTTCTTCGGATAAGTAAATCATAAAATTCAGGGTATTACTGTACTACTAATAAATAGCTTTAAAATAAATTTTCAATATTATTTTGGCATAATTATGTCCCAATTGCGCCACTAATAATATCCCCCTCGAGGTCATTAATCCTTTCTAGATTATTACTGTAAATTTATTGCTTTATTAACCCCTAAAAAAATCCAGGGGAATTAAAACAGACAAATTTCATTTTAACGAAACGTTCAATTTTAAATTAAAGCATAGATGTTATTGCAATTGATGAGTATTATTGATTTTGGTATCAAAAATTTAAATCAAGGACTTTAACATTAACACAACTAACTTTGAAGGAACGTTGTACACTGGGTGTGAGTCCATATTGATATGTAGAAAAATGAAAAAGAGACTAATCTCACAATATCTCAAAATTTGTTGTAAATTACGGTTACCGGTTTCGTGCAGCTACCTTCCACATATTCAGGTCGAGAAAACAAGACAATGAAACAGTTAAAAATGTCAAAAGGATAAGTGTGTCATGACTTGTGTTCATTTGTTATTCAATTTCGCTGCAGTAATGCTAGTTACAAAAAGTGTTATATAAATTTATTAGTTCTGTAGACGTTTTCTGGAGTGTTTTAACCTGAGGATGTGCAGAGTAGCTAGACGAAACCGTTAGATAAAATGAAAACTTCCTCTGATATTCACAATCAGGTCTTTCCACATTAATCAACTCATCATTCGGAAACCACCACATGGTAGTGTCCAAAGTTGTCAAAAGATCTCTTGATCATTTTCCAAATTTTTATTCAACAATTTACTTAAATTTTACTAGAGATTGAACATGGTTAGACTCTTGTTAATATATTTGGATCTAAATGACGCAATGTTGTTATTTAACTAGTCCTGTGCACCAATAAATTTATTAATCACATGATAAATAGTCAAAGAATAACTATTCCACTGAGATATTGGCGTATTTTGAAAACAATTGTACGGCGAATATAGTCTATTTTGATTTCAATGTCACACTTTAATTTAAAAAATATAAAGGAACACATGTTTTTCATACTACCGTTTCTAATTATTAATACTAATACTGCGTAAGAAAACCGAATTGTTATAGCCGAGTTTAATGTACTCGAGATATGTAACATTATTAAACTTGCCTCTATTTATTATTTCAATGAACGGTTTCTTTATTTTAATGAATGAGTTCGTTATTTTAATGAATGGTTTCGTTAATTCAATGAATGGCTTCGTTGTTTTAATGATTAATTTTGTTATTTTAAACAATAGTAATCCTTGCTCATTGAATAATGTTTTTCGTTAACATTGTTGGGTTATATTTGTATAAATTTACTAACCATGACTTTTAGACACACTGTTCTCAGCAGAAAATCTGAAAGAAGAAGAACAGCTATACAGGCTGGATAATAAATTTATCGGAAGGTTTTCTTAAAATTATGATTTGTTAAAGAAAACTTGTAACAGTTTTCATTCTATTTCTAATTCTATAGTTTTCCTTTAATATAGTAATCTTTTTAGCGAACAGTTTTTTTGAATTAACTTCTTTACATCCTTTTACAGACGAATCTTGTAACTGTGTTAGTGTTTCTACAATGCCTTGTCACATGTATCCTTGCCGATCCCGGCGATAATAAATCTGCATCGACGGCGACATCTCTATCGAAACCTTCCAAACTGGGATTACCTGGATATCCAAACATTCCACCTCTTTTGCTACCAGAAGCTAAACCACAAAATGATGATGAAATTTTAGACACAGCAGATTTCGTATTCAGGCCTCTATTCGTCTATAGACAACAACAAGCTAAGAGGCGAAGACTTAAAGAAAATAGGAGAAAGGCCATTAGACGAAATGATCCACCGTTTTATTATCCATATGGCTACCCATCTTACGCCTACCCTTATTACAGGCCCCTCAAGAGCAAGCCTAAGAAGAAGCAAGAAAAGAGAGAACATGAATTTCCGTCATTGTTCTGATCGAACTGTGTGTGTAATTAAATGAAATGACAACATCCTTAAACGATGAAAAGTCTGCATGATGCCATTGGTTTTTTCTCTTTTTTTTGTTTTTAATTTAAATATTTATTTTTTCAATCAATTTAGTGTTAGATACTATTTATTCCATTTATTGTATTTATTTCCTCATTTATCGTGTTGTAAGTGACATTCTGAGTTATATTTTTGCATGTAATAAATTATTCTATAGTATTCATCTGTAGTGTATTATTTTCTAAGTACACAACCTATTTAAGAATGATAGCAATTAAACTAAAAAAACTGTAAATCAGAAAAGAGGCTGCTAAATCAAAGCCAGTTTAACAGCGATGATTTGTAAAGCTTGTGTTCAATTGCACGGCATTGAAACATAGAAAGAAATTTCATTTTACTATAAAACACCTAACATAATAATGCTGCTAAATACAGCTACTTATGGCACTGGAGAAATCATTCACGAGAAAGACAATGTGAAGAGACAAAAAAAACACACGGACACGTTTCTGCATACCCGGCGTCATCAGCGTGGTTTCGAGCGATTTTTTGCTTAACTCATTGCATTTGCTTCTCTGCTACTATCGCTATATCTGAACCTACAGCTAAAGTGAATATTCTTGGCCAAAAGAATAAAACAGTCGTCTGCCGGTTCAAACACAGCGTAAATAAGCGGGTACAGTTTCCCAACCCTTCTTCCGAGCAACACATGTATTGCTAAACCAGAGAGGCATTAGATGTGTTTTTAACACGTCACGGTAAGCCTGACAAATCATTTACATGTGCAGTTACCCTTTGCACTGTTGGTGCGCGCCCTCTCTGGTTTTTTTAACTACCTGTATGATGATATACAGGACGTCTCATTGGAAAGTATAATTCCTAGAACTTCGGGGTAAGACATTATTTTGAAGGTGGTCACAAGCAACTTTCCGGAAATATCTTCAAGTTAGAGTTATCTTTGTTGCAAGGCGGAGTAATTACCACGGCAAATAAAAAAAACAAAATTCCTTTTGAAAATCCCACAACAAGCTATAAAGTTGTGACTTGTATTGAAAAGTTTCGTTAATGTTGCATCAGTTTGACTTAAAATATTATGGTTCCTCACTTGTCAATGATAGAGGGAGCTTGGTAAGTAGGATATATTAAAAATATATTTCACGCTATAAATCATGCTGTTAAATACAGCTACTTATGGAATTGGTGAGACCATTCACGAAAAAGACAATGTGAGGAGAGAAAAAAACGTCTTTTATCTACTCTTTCCCGTGAATGATTTCACCAATGGCATGAGTAGCTGTGTTTAGTAGTTTTATTACGTTGCGTATTATTTTCTAGGTAGTGTTTTGAATTAAGACTTATTTGAAAGGTAGTCAAATGCAAATTTAATAGTTAGCAATACGCAATAATTTTCGATAAATTAGTTAGAGGACGCTTTTCACAACGGTAACAATCATTTTTAGTGAAGAAATAGAAGGGCATTATTTTCTTCTTGAGATATAAAGGATCCAAAAGAGCAAATCATATCAGTGTTAATATTAGTTCCAGAAATACGTTTAAATGAGCATTATATCGTCAATTTGTTGAAAGTAACCATTATCATCTACGCCACTGAAACAAAGAGAAACCTCTTAATCCATTAGATTTTCTTAAGTGGTTCAATTTTTGTGCAATATTCAATTATATATTAATAATAATAATGATATACACTAAATGCCTAGTAATGTGAACAAAATAAAACGCAGACTCTTTCCACTAATGGCTTGTTTACATTAAAGGGAGTGACTGATTTTATGCTTAAAATAATAGGTATTGTTGTATTAATAATTGTGTAGTCATTTTTTAATTCGAAAATGATAAAGATACATTCTAAAAATATTGTGTAATTTTTGTGTGTTTTTTGTTTTTTCAACTTTTTGTGTCACAGCAGTTTTTTCTTTTAATATTTGGATATATTTCATATTAAGTCCATATTCTTCTGCCCATTGAATTTATGTGGTCAGTGCATTTATTACACTGTTTTTGAATATTTTTATTTTGTGATTTTTCTTCATCTTTAGTTTTAGCTTTTTCTGTTTCTTCGTGAAAATTCTCTAATCGTGTGTTCATTTTATTCCATGCCATAGTTCAATTTAGAAGTAGATGTAAATGTCGATAGTAATAAAGGTGGGGTAAATACATAAACATTAAGTACATACATATGGCAGTAATGCGTTAAAATATCACGTATTTTGCTACAATACATTAACTGGCAAATCATCTTCATCTTCTTGATTACTGAAGTCTAGAATTTTTGCCCAGCATTTAGTAATCATTGTTGGATATAATCGGTTCCATGCACACATCAAATTTGTAACAGCATCTTTTATTGTCAGTTTCTTTAACGTTTCTAAATTGGATCCGTTTGAAATGATATTGCGAAGGAGACTACTTCTGTAATATAACTTTGTAAGTCCGACCCATTGGCCGAATAAGAGGTATCATGTGGTGGAAGGTATAGTGCTGTGTTCATCTTTACGCTGTAATTCTTCTATTGGAGGATGTGGTGGAGCATTATTCAAAATAACGAGAGCTGTTATTGGGTGTCCACATGATTTCTAGAAACGTGTAACCTTAGAACAAACAATGACTTAGCAACTCAATAATTTTCATGTTTGATAAATGAAATTTATTTTATAAACCTATCTGAAGTACAAAAGAATTATGGACCAATTCTTAAAAATTGACTCCGTCATTCAAGCGGATTTGGAGTAGTCATAGCCTACAGGAACAGAAAAATTTTTGCTAGCTTTAGACTTTTTCGCCTTTCCAATAATCAACGGTTTGACTTTATCAATTCCACTGACATTAGTAGATGCCGAAAATGTTAGTTGTTGTTTCTCATGTATTCTAACTGGAGCAGTCTTCTCTTGAGATGAAATAAAGGTTTTCTCTGGTAGAAGCTTCCAATATAGAGACGATTCATCATCATTCATCATCAGCATTATATAATTGGTTAGGTGTAATTCCCTATTGCTCTATTTTATTTTTTAACTGGATTTTAAATGGATCAATTAGTTCTGGCTGCGATGACAATTTTTCACCAACAATTTTTAAACATCGATCTCCGAATCTTCTTTTAAATCTTTGAAACCAACCATCACTAGCAATAAATTTTTCAACATCGACATTTTCATCTTCGAATTCAATGCTTTTGTCTTTTCCTTGATCATATCATCACTGACCATAATGTTTTTATTTGTTTGATTCAAGAACCATTTGTACATTTCACTTTAAAGTTTTTGCTCTGGTTCTGCACAAGGTACAAGCCTTCGCACGTAATATTAGTTAGCTTTTGTACTGTATATTTAAAATAATAATAACGTTGTTGTTTATTTATGTATTTATTTATTTATTTACTTGCACAGATGAAATTAGCATTCTGCCAAATCTGCAGATAGGTGGTTTATATTCGTTCTTATTGCCAGATAAACATATTAGTTTGGTTAAGTAAACCGAATACTACGCAGCTACCATAATAGATACATACTCCTGAATTTAGAACTTGTTCTAGAATATTCAATTAAAATTAGCGTTTGGGCTGCTTGCGGAGAAATTTGGTACTTGAAAATATATTCCAAAAATTACTTTTGGTCACGTTTATAATTCAATTTTTTCCCGAAGCTCCAGGCATTATATTTTATAATATGGCACCTGTGGTTATCTTTAGTAGGTATAGTGCAAAAAATTGGCGCCTCTTATATGAAAATAGCACATCTAGTTTTAGCATTTCGAAATATCATACAATAAGTACAAAAGAATCTCTATTTTAACGAATTTAAATATTCAAAATATTGGAAATTTATGTTACTGACAATAACACAGTTTGAAATAAAATGCCTTTTGATGATGTTCGAACATTTCTGGTGAAGCATTTGTCATTTCTTTTTCAATTCCATTCTCTAAAACGTCTTGGAAAATAACTGCCACAGCAGAAAGCATTTCATTTCTGGAATGTTTTAAATGTCTTCTCCCAATATTATTTGTTGTGTTTTCTGTTGGAGAATAAACATGAAAGAATGAATCGCTCTTTAAATACGATAAAACCTGCGTTCTCTTACCATGAGATGATTGCTAAAGAATCATTCAATTACCATGTCAGCAGCACTTCCTCTGGGAACTTTTCCCGATTCGGAGGGTAAGCCGGATATTGCGGCGAGGTCAAGGTAATTGTAAAATGCGAGTCGTTTATGAGTTTATATTGGACACGACGAGCTTGAAGAGCGTTTTCGCCGGCATAGGGGGACTTCAAGTGTGCATGGTCAATTGGTATATGACCAGCGGTAATATTTCCATCATTAAAAATAATTGTTTTCGGAATTTATTAAAAGGATATTTTCAATAATTTAGAAGTATTTACTACTAAATGAAATTTGAAATTCGTTCTTTTCATGTTATATATAGAAAAAATGTACTTGCCAAAGCATGTAAATTTGTCGGAAAGTTGCTAAAGTTGACTAAAGTTGCTTTCGTTTTTCTTTAATATTGTCGGAAATCTTTCTGTTAATTTCAAACGCAACACTATTTTAATATTAGCGATATGCTAGTAGGCGTGGTTTTTCCAACAAATCCTTCAATTTTATTCGATCAATTACTGCCTGCGAATAATTATTGTAGGAAAAGTATCCGTCGGTTTTTAAGCTAGGTTAAACATAAACATTTCTATAATAATTCAGTTTATTAAATAATAGATTCTTCGTTTTTATTTAATAATGGGTTTCTGTCTAGATCATAGTTGGGCAACAATACATCCGGCCCGCTGTAAGATTTGATCCGACCCCCGAGACATTTTAAAAAACTCAATTAAAAAAATATATTACACTACTTACTCATACTCACTCCAAATGAGGAAGAGCGAGTGATATGGGATTTGTCGCGGGCCGCGAACCTATTTGCACACTAAAGTTTGGCCCACAACATGCTAAAGGTTGCCCATACTTGGTCAAGATGCTTCATTATCCTATTGTCATAGAAAGTTTCTAGCTTAGAGCTTAACACATGGGCTGAAAAGTCCCGGGCCTAACACATAGATGACGCTAGTTTTATTGCAGTCTCCTTTCTCTCAGTTAGTACTAACCTCGAAAGGCCGCTGTTAAAATTTCATGATATTCTATTCATTAGTTTGTGAGTTATTGTGCTAAGAGTCACGCAACGTTTGTTATTTTCAAAACAATGGATCAAAAACAATTCCGTGTTTTAATTTTACACTGCTTCTTGATGGGAAAAAATACCGTTCAAGCGAAGCAATGGCTTGAAAAGTGTTATGGGGACTCCGCTCCATCAGAAACAACAATAAAAGGTTGGTTTGCTGACTTCAAACGTGGTCGTAGAGACACCGATGATGCAGAACGCAGTGGACGTCCAAATGAGGCGGTAACACCAGAAAACATAAGAAAAAACCACAAAATCGTTTTGAATGATCGAAAAGTGAAGCTGCGTGAGTTAGCTGACATCGTAAAGATATCAAAAGCACGTATTGGCTTTATATTGCATGAGCATTTGACTATGAGAAAGCTCGGTTCAAAGTGGGTGCCGCGTTTGCTCACTGTTGACCAAAAACAAGAACGTGTTGATGATTCTGAGCAGTGTTTGGCCATGTTTAAACGTAACAAACCGGAATTTTTGCGTCGATATGTGACAATGGATGAAACATGGATCCATCACTTCACTGCGGAATCAAAACGATCGTCATCTGAGTGGACAGCAACTGGTGAACCTCGTCCAAAGCGCCCGAAAGCACAACAATCGGCTGGAAAGGTTATGGCCTCGGTATTTTGGGATGTGCGTGGTATAATATTCATCGACTATCTTGAGAAAGGAAATACCATCAACAGTGAATATTATATAGCGTTATTGGAGTGTTTGAAGGCCGAAATTTGTTTCATCAAGACAACGCACCGTCTCACAAGTCAATCAAAACAATGGCAAAACTACATGAATTGAACCTCGAATTGCTCCCACATCCACCGTATTCGCCAGATTTGGCTCCCAGCGACTACTGGCTGTTCGCAGACCTCAAAAAATGCTCGCCGGTAAGAAATTTCGCACGAATGAACTATTTTGAGGAGAAAGATAAATCGTTCTACAAAAGTGGTATTGAAATGTTAGAGCGGCGCTGGAATGATTGCGTTGCTCTTGATGGAGATTACGTTGATGAATAAAGCTAATTTTGAACCAAAAGAACCGTGTTTTCTTTGTTAGGCCCGGGAATTTTCAGCCCATGTGTTAAGACTTCCTCCAGGTCTTTCGAATCCCAACGGCAATAGAGTATAAGCTTTTATGCATGAATATTAGATTTTGAGGTGGTTAATGACAGCGCACGAGTGGTATTTGTCAAGAAAGTGCCACGGTGCGCCACGTCTTTGATTTCCGTGGATTCTTCTGGTAACTTCGGACGGCGTGTTTGGCGGTAGGATAACAAACCATGCCGAAACTATCTTTCGGGATTCAGAAAAACTATGAAAATGATTTCGCAACAAACAGTGAATTAAGGAAACGAAAAGTGTATGATTTGGTAACTTATTAAGAACAAAGCATGTTCACAAGGCCAGTCAAACAATCAAAAACTGCAATGATCGCGTCATTTAAAATCTTTCATATATTGGCGAAACACAAGAAACCCTTTGAAGACGGAATGGTTGTGAAGAAAGCATTTCTTGAAGTGGATAAGGTTTAATTTGGAAATTAAAAAAAAATAGAGGTTATGTCTGCTATTAAAGAACTTCCAACAGTCACAAGGCGTGTGGAAGTGATGAGCCAGCACATGGCAGGTAAAATAAGATATAATATCATGGAATATAAATACCTTTCTTTACAGTTCGACGAATCCACCGATTTGAAAGGAAATGCTGAGCTGTGCATTTTTATTCGAATGGTATGTAATGATATATCGGCTAAAGAAGAACTTTTAACAATGATTCCTTTGAAAGGAAAATCCCATGGGGAAGATATACATGATGCTCTCATAAATTTTGTAACAAGCTACGAGCTACCAATCTATAAACTAGTGTGTATTACAACAGATGGAGCACCAGCTATGACTGGAGATAAAAATGGTATTGTTGCATTGCATTCGAGCGTATGACGATTTTCTTTCGTTTTCCTCATTCTTTTGTTGCTGCGTGCCCTGATTTCGACACAAATGTCGCGATTATCTTTCTGAAGGTACGACTGATTTTTGTTGGCTCTTCTTCGCTTTGGAATAGCTAAACAAACGACTGGCGTTTATTTCCGGTCTGGAGTTTTCTGACACCGAATCACCCTAACTGGATTCAGTTCTTCAAACAACAGATCCGCTATCCAACGGGAAACTAATTTCTTGACACAGAATTCTTCATACAAAATTTTTTGAAATGAGTTATTTTGAATTCCCAGTGATGCCTCAATCTCGTGACATGTCACATGTCGATCTTCGTTGATGCCGTTTTTGGTGCACTTACTGTTGGATTATTGTTAAGACTAATCCGCCCACGTTTGAACTCTCCATACCAACAGGAAATTGTTGGGTGAGGTGGTACATTGCCGAAAACAGTAACCAACTCGGCGAGGAATTCTTGTTGAGATAATTGTCTTTAAAACTTGCCAAAATATCGGCAAACACTAGCTATTCTCATGATAATTTAGTACGGAGCTGTTGGAATTCCGTTCCTTATGTTCTAGAAGAGGTAAAATTAAAGCTAACTCTTAATTTTTGGGCGTTCTTCAACTTTCTATTTTTATTCTTCAATTTTCTTTCTAAATACAGGTACAATTAAGTAATACAAATTTTGAAGACAAGATTTATACATATTTCAGACAAAACTTCGTGATATATTTTCGTTTTAAATCTTACCTGCGATTGATTATTGAAAAACGGCAATTAAAACTTTTAATCGCTGTTTCGCATTTTCACTAGTCAATCGCAGACAGATTAAATCGTCAACCAAACGTCAAATATTGTTCGCGTAGAAACCATGGATGAAAATCGTAGCAATTCTTGAAATTATAAACAAATAACACCGATCCACGTCAAACGGCGATCCAAATAGAAGAGAAAAACCTTTCTAACAGGTACTCGTACTATCCCAAAGAAGCCTTAGTAGCCATTCGTTCGTTCCTCGCGAAGAATCTGTTGTAAAAGCAGCGACAATAATGAGCAGGTCGAGCGTGCCGGTGAGCAAGGTGAAGATCACGATGTTGAAGACCGACGATTCGACGTCGGAGAACCTGGAATATTATCAGGAGGCGGGAAACTGGAGGAATATCATCTTCCTGCCCCATAACTTCTTCTGGAAGCTACTGATCGTCTTCACCATCGTCGCCAATTGCCTGCTGGTCTGTTACAACATCTTCTTCACGATGGAACACGTGCAGGGATGGTTTAGTACGACGTACTACGGCTTCGAGGTCTTCTATTTCGCCAATCTTATACTGGTTTTAATGCATCGGTGAGTTAATTTTGAATTTTATGTTAAACTTGCAAAAAGTAGCTGCTGTTGTTCACGGTAGATTTGTTTACTGTCAGTTAGACAGTTTTGTTTTTTGAATATAGCGTCGTAGATTGCTAAAATATTTTATCGTCACTGCGATGTAAAAAGTGGGTTGCCTATAGGTTAGTAGTTCTAATAAGAGTTGAAAGCAGGACAAAATATATATCAACAACACAGAGTGCATTACAACTAGAAGTACACTGAGTTCCGAGACTTCAAAAAGTTAAATTTTCTAGATAGAAGATCGCCATTATATTCTGAATTTACCTAAGTTTTACCACTTATTTATTTAATGTACCACAGCTTTCGAAATAATTATCTTCTTCTAAAAGTTTAAGTATATAATGAATATATTTTTTTAGATTTTTTTTTGTATCTGTGTTCAAAAATAACTGAAAGAAAGCTCAGCTTAGAGGCAAGTTTATTAGACAAATTAGCTTTAAAACAAATAAAACATATAAACAAGATGATCTCTATTTTCGGTATAACCAGAAGTAGATTTCCGAAAATATTTTATATCGGAATTATTACCTGCTAAATTTCAGAACGCAATTCTTATTACTCTTCTATATTCGTCGAACCAGAACTCGTCGTGAAATACCCTGTATGTTAGGCAACCCAAAAAACTATCACAGCATATGTTAAATACCATTTTTCTAAATGTTTTTTTATAAACAGGCGTTTATAGTGTCACCATATTTTTGTCTCTTCTTTTGTCAATTTTACCATATTTGCGTAGTATTATTTAGTGAAGTTTACTGTACAAAAGGCAATGCCCATCAAATTCCAGTACGGTAGTAATTAATTAAGCTATTGGTTTAATTGAAATCGACGTCATAGAAGTTCATTTTAAGATATAATTAATTAGATCTATCGAACATTTGAATATCACGGGATTCTAGAAAAAATAATAAGTTCGCTACTAAGCAATTTACATCTTATATTCACACATTTGTGTATGTACACTAGGGTGACAGAATAAAAAAGACACCTACTAATTAAAAAAAAGATTCTATTCTCGTTATATATACAAAATATTTTAAAATTTTTAAATTAGACTAATATTTTGTCGATCCACCTTTACTTGCGTGAAGTACTGTGAGTCGTCGTGGCATAGAATCTATGAAATAATTAATGGTGTCTTCTGGAATATTTAACCACTCTTCTGTAACAGCTGACATGAGTTCTTCCTTATTGCTGGGTTTTCGGGGTCGTTTCGCCATATTTGTCTGGATTATGTGCCAAACATTCTCTATCGGATACATGTTTGGTGATTGGCCTGGCCATGGTAAAATCCGAATCCCCTGTTCCTCTTTCCATGTGGTTGTTGTTCTTGCTTTGTGGCAGGGTGCTCCATCCTCCGTAAAAGTGGCGTCTTCTTTAGATAAAATGGCGTTGTCGAATATCGGTAGTAGTCCTCCTGTTAATATTTGGATATATTTTGCCGCATTTATATTTCCGTCGCAGATTACTAATTGCGATTTTCCACCACACCATATCGCGCCCCACACCATGATGTTCACACCGCCGTATTTCACCGTCTGATGCAAAAATTTGTCGTCCAGTTGCTGTAACGAACGTCTCCATACCCACTATCACTGAATTAGCAGTATCTGCTTTCGTCTGCAAAAATGACCGCCAAAACTCTTCGGGCTTCGTTCGCATTTCGATTGCCCAAGCCATTCGGCGCCGTTTTTGAAACGCCGTAAGGAGAGATTTTTTCTTTGCCACGCATTTATACATCCCCACACTGTGGAGGTATCGCAGAACGGTGCGCTGACTTTTCTGTGAAGTTGCCGCAAGCTCAGCCGTACTTTTTCGCGGTTCTCTTAACACTTCGCGCACAAGCACCCTTTTACTTCTTTCAGAAGGTCCGGCACGACCTGGTCTCGGCTCCACTGTTGTTTTTTCCTTGCGTTTAAATTGTGTAATCACACGGTTAACTGTGGACAACGGAATATTTAAAAATTTACTTATTTCACGTTGCGCAGCGCCGCCAACGATGCGACCCCGGGTGAAGTCGCTAATGTTACTCGAACCTTGTAAGCGGGGCATAGTTGTAACGATACTAAACAATGACGAATTCCTTTCGATACATCTACCCCTACCCTAATGACAAGAGAAAGTTCTTAATTCGTTCTTAGAATTTAGCTGTTTAGATATTTATACCGCTTTATCTGGTGTCTATTTTATTCTGTCACCCTAGTGTATAGTGTGTAAGTCAACTTATTCATAATTTAAGTATATCCAGGTTGCATATCCCATGAATTTGTGTTTTGAACTATTGAAGATGAAATTAAACGCTGCATTACGCAGTCCTTGGCCAAATCATGGAAGTCAATGATGAATCCATGTTTTAGTATAAAAACAATAGTAGAAGTTACCTCTACAGGTCAAGTCATAATGACACATCATGGCTTGACCTGCTTTGTTGCAGTACCATTCGCTGTAGGACCAGTCCTCAGGGTGCGCGAAAGTACCACTATTACAAGCATGATTGACATCCTAAAAGAAAAATTAATGAGACAAGAACCTAGTCAATACTCTTTTTCGACATAAAGATTGTCGGACAGTCCTAGAAATTCAGATGAAAATTCAAAATGGTCAAATTTCTACAAGGCAATAGAAAAATTATAAAAAGCTTCATTGTCGTTAATGGAGTCACAGCAAATAATGTAGAATTTATATTCATAGTTGAACGCCTTAAGCTACAAACAAAAATTAGTTATAGAGAAATTTAATAGTGTTTTAAATAAGATTCAGATTTATTATACACGCATTAACGGAAAGACATTATCTGCACTCTTTGATTAAATTTGCTATATCCATCTAAGCATTATTATTTGAAGTCTACTACATTGGTAAAGCTGGTATATTTTTCAAATATCTAGGATTCTTCGATTAACTAATTAGATGTAATGATAAATTGTGACTGTCGTCAAAATTTGTTACGGAAGTTGGAGACATATGTTATTTCCAAATTTAATACAGCTTTCATTATTACTAATTGATATTTGAAAGTACCAAATCTAGTGACGCTAACGTAGTCTATTTGTCAGCAGCTGGACAACCAAAGCTTATATACATGTGGTTTACAGAAATCTTAGTCCAACATTTGATGCAATTAATCACAAAATTTTGCTCAAGAAACCTACCTCTCTTGAATTTAGTTTCCCAGTAATTCAATTTCTACATTTTTTCCTGACAAATAGAAGCAACTACGTAAATTATAATGGTTATAAATTCTTGGAGTTTTGTTCCACATCTGGAGTGCCATTAGGTTTAGATGTGGGACCAATATTATTTATTTTCGACTTAATGATCTGCTTGTATCCTTGGCATGTGTTGGTATATGTCGAGGATTGTCGGGTTCTACAAAACTGAAGTGATGTTTTGCACCTGCAAAATAATTTATATATACTATGTCAACTGATATTATAGTTTTAAAACTAAATGTTCGGAAATGGTGTTTTATACCTTATATACGCAAATTTAAGCATATAAATTTCACTTACGTAATAAACAGTAAAGTCCTAGGGAGAGCTAACACTATTAAATATCTTGGCGTGTTGTCTGAATTTCGTGAAAGCTTTTCTGCCTTATTTCAGCGCCATGTGCTCTGTCACGCGCTGCCGCAAACTTTTTCGGTAATACATTACCTTTGTAACAGCTTTACTTTAATTTTGTCGCCGACCAGCTGGAATATGCTTCACATTGTACGAGGATGAGCACTTAGAAAAAGTAACTCAAAGGCAGCAATTTTTTTTATTAAAATAGTCTTATCGTAAAACTTACAAAAATATGAACTTCTTACTTTAAAATTAGATACAGGTTCTTTTTCTCGAACAATATCAAATGTCTACTAACTGTTATAAACCCTAGTCGTATAATATGTGAGTTTGTATAATAACGGTTGTTTCTGTTCCTGACATTTCACGAACAAAGGCACTGTGAACACCGTTCCGATGAGGATGCAAATCGCTGTTCGCGAAACGTTAGGGGCAGAAACCTTAGCGACAAGGCGGAACCCGTTAACCGCTACGTCAATGAATGTTAGCAGATGATTCATTGGTTCTGTAACGCATGGGGTATATCTAAGTTGAAAGTTTTATACAAGATATGTGGAAAGCTTTCGAGAACAATGAAATCATTTCATTTTTTAAATATATATCCATAAGAAATTTTCTGTAAATTGGATATTATTTTCCATGTAGGATTATATTAGAAGAATTATTTTCCAAAATGAAAAATAGAATTGTAAAAGATTTAGTAAATTGTGTTGGTGGTTCTACGAGGGTGACCTGAAAGGTTCTTTTTCTCGAAAAATATCAAATGTCTACTAACTGTTATAAACCCTAGTCGTATAATATGTGAGTTTGTATAATAACGGTTGTTTCTGTTCCTGACGTTTCACGAACAAAGGCACTGTGAACACCGTTCCGATGAGGATGTAAATCCCTGTTCGCGAAACGTTAGGGGCAGAAACCTTAGCGACAAGGCGGAACCCGTTAACCGCTACGTCAATGAATGTTAGGAGATGATTCATTGGTTCTGTAACGCATGGGGTATATTTAAGCTGAAAGTTTTATACAAGATATGTGGAAAGCTTTCGAGAACAATGAAATCATTTCATTTTTTAAATACATATCCACAAGAAATTTTCTGTAAATTGGATACTATTTTCCATATAGGATTCTATTAGAAGAATTATTTTCCAAATTGAAAAATAGAATTGAAAAAGATTTTGTAAATTATGTTGGTGGTTCTACGAGGGTGACCTGAAATGTTTCCGGTATCGGCAGGAGATAGCTCACGAGGGTTGAAGTGGTCGGCAAGGGTCCGGAAACATTTCAGATCACCCTCGTATTACCAAAAGCTTATTAATTTCGTTTTAATTGCTATAATGTCCTCTCTCTTAGATATATGCGATACCAGAGGACGCAGGTTTACCTACCGAAACCGTTAGCGCTCGTTGTCATCGACCTTATAACGCTATTACCGTATTACGAGATCTATTACTTGCTGAAGAGCAAATCGAAGTTAAATACGCTCGCCGTTTCCAAAGACTATTTAAGAATCAAGGTAGTAGGTCGATTAGCGACGGTGATGTACTTCTTCCAGAGCACTTACAATGAACCCGGCCTGGACCATATCGTGTTGATTTCCATGAAGCAGTTCGTTATCTTCTTTTTGTATACAATGTGGATATCCGGTTATTGGTTCTGGCTAACAAGCAAGTACTCACACAACTGGACCAAATGCCTAAAGTACCACCAGTTCAACAATTTATCGATGTCGTCTTGGTTTGTCATTTCGTACACGACCGTTGGAAACTGTTTGGCGCATAATTGGTCAGGTATACATAGAAACTTGCTCCTAGTTTGCATGCTATAAAGCTTCCTGATTTATAAATAGGCCTAATCCATTCGAAGAACTGGTCGGAATCGCTTGTAATTTCATTGACTATGACTATCGGCTACCTCTTGCACATAATGATTTATTTTGGAGAGCTCATAACGGCCTACATTAAGAAAATTAGCGATCAGTTCGAGTTCTCGTATCGATTGCAGGTGATAATGAGGATGCTGGACAATTGGAACGTCGACGCGAACGTAAAAACGCATATCATAGACGCTTACAACATCCTATGGGATAAGAGGGCTGGCCAGAGGGAGCTGCCGCGATTATTCCACGAGTTGCCACTAACGTTGCAGAAGCAATGCTCGTTGGATGTCCACTGGTACTTTATTAAGCATACGCAGTTGCTCGCGGATATGGATCAAGCGTTCATTAGAAATATGTCTTTGTTAATGAGGTGCCAGTACCATATGCCTGGCGAATACTTGTATCGATTGAATGAGATGAAGACTAGGATGGTTTATATAGTTTCTGGAGTTGTTCAGGTAGGTTTTATCAAGCTCGTTGTATTCTTTATAGTTAACTTCGTTTCAAGTGATGAAAAATTGCAATAGAGAGACTCTTTGAAAGGATTTTTGACTGCTGGTGACTTGTGATAAACTAAATCAGTTACAGTAAACGCCAAATTAGAATGCGAGCGGTGTAAATTAAAATTACAAATAGTAGGAAGCTTTGTAACACATGGGCTGAAAAGTCCCGGGCCTAACAAAGAAAAGACGGTTTTTTTGGTTCAAAATTAGCTTTATTCATCAACGTAATCTCCATCAAGAGCAACGCAATCATTCCAGCGCCGCTCTAACATTTCAATACCACTTTTGTAGAACGATTTATCTTTTGCCTCAAAATAGGCCTCAGTTTCAGCGATGACCTCTTCATTCGTGCGAAATTTCTTATCGGCGAGCATTTTTTTTGAGGTCTGCGAACAGCCAGTAGTCCCTGGGAGCCAAATCTGGCAAATACGGTGGATGTGGGAGCAATTCGAAGTTCAATTCATGTAGTTTTGCCATTGTTTTGATTGACTTGTGACACGGTGCGTTGTCTTGATGAAACAAAATTTTTTTCTTTACCATATGCGGTCGTTTCTTTGCAATTTCGATCTTCAAACGCTCCAATAACGCTATATAATACTCACTGTTGATGGTATTTCTTTTCTCAAGATAGTCGATGAATATTACACCACGCACATCCCAAAATACCGAGGCCATAACCTTTCCAGACGATCGTTGTGCTTTCGGGCGCTTTGGACGAGGTTCACCAGTTGCTGTCCACTCAGATGACGATCGTTTTGATTATGGAGTGAAGTGATGGATCCATGTTTCATCCATTGTCACATATCGACGCAAAAATCCCGGTTTGTTACATTTAAACATGGCCAAACACTGCTCAGAATCATTACCACAATCTTGTCTTTGGTCAACAGTGAGCAAACGCGGCACCCACTTTGAACCGAGTTTTCTGATAGTCAAATGGTCATGCAATATAAAGCCAATACGTTCTTTTGATATCTTTACGATGTCAGCTAACTCACGCAACTTCACTTTTCGATCATTCAAAACGATTTTTTGATGTTTTCTGGCGTTACCGCCTCATTTGGACGTCCACTGCGTTCTGCATCATCGGTGTCTCTACGACCACGTTTGAAGTCAGCAAACCAACGTTTTATTGTTGTTTCTGATGGAGCGGAGTCCCCATAACACTTTTCAAGCCATTGCTTCGCTTGAGCGGCATTTTTTCCCATCAAGAAGCAGTATAAAATTAAAACACGAAATTGTTTTTGATCCATTGTTTTGAAAATAACAAAAGTAGCGTGACTCTTAGCACAATAACTCACAAACTAATGAATAGAATATCATGAAATTTTAACAGCTGTCTTTTGAAGGTTAGTACTAACTGAGAGAAAGGTGACTGCAATAAAATTAGCGTCATCTATGTGTTGGGCCCGGGACTTTTCAGCCCATGTGTTAATTGGATTTACATAAAGTTGTAAAAAACTACAGGCGGCGTAAATTACACTTCTATCACTTAATAAATCAATAATTTAGCAAACTTATTTTTTTAACAGTAACTCGTGACTCGTCTGTTCTATGAAAACCATGGATTATATCTCGCACTATTCTTATTTGGCACTCCGACAAATTTCCGACATTCTTTGTTTTTTGTGTATTTTTACCAGGACTTTTGTTTTTTTTTTCATCGATATTTGATGCTGTATTTTCTTCGTGAATAATTCCTTCTATTGTTCGCACCTACACACCAGTTGCTTTCTGAACACATTCTTTTATTTCACTTAATGGAGTTGATGTGCTCTTATGTTTATAAAAATAATTGTAAACATTACTACTCGCGTTTGAGCGTGTATCACTTTATGATCTCCTAGATAATATAACATTTAGATGGGTATCTACCATGTAAGAGCAAGGAACAGAATTGGCGGCTTGAAACGGCTCCTTCTACAATTAAAAGTGTCGCGACAGCGAAATACAAATCCTACTTTTAGTATATTAGTGATTTAGTTCATTTGATAATAATGTAATATCATTACATCTTGCTTTATGTGACAATTTATGAAATGTTCGTACTGCTTCTTTTAATTTAAGAAAATATGTATAATGAAACTCGAATCATAGTATAATCAAACAATCAATGTTATAACCACGTTAGTAGAGCGCAACATTTAGTTGAAAATATAATCAAAGCCACTTATTTTTCAATAGTTACTTGTAGGTTATAATCTATGAAGTAGTTCCAAAAAATACTTGCAATAAAAAAATATATAATATTCTTTTCTAGTTTACATAGAAAATTCACAGTAAAATATCATTATAAAAGCGTATATGCATGTAACCTTAACAATAATAACAACAGTAATAATAATATTTATTCTGCCCAACAGATGATCTGCATACATCCAATTACAGGACAGGAAATATAAAGACTATAAAGACATAACTTAACGCCTAACGTGCTTAAAAATATAGTTGTAAGTCTAAGGACGGGAGTAAAATTATCCTCTATTATTAAAGGAGACTCGTCTCTAATAAGACACATCTTATTGACATCTGTAGATCTGGTCATCGTTAATATCCATCAAAAATCATTATAGTAAATGTAACCGATTTACACTTACGTTCAACCCATAAAAATAACCTCACTAACCAAATCTGACCACGTGCAACAAATATATTATAAATTTAAAGTGAAAGCCACGTTTGTTCTTACAGCGATACCTAGGCGGCACTTTCACCAATTATTAACCCAATTTGCAACCGTGTTCTTGCTATTCTTATATCAGTGCCTTAGCTATATAGTTTGTATTATCTGTAGCAAAGACATTATGATCCGCCACTAACGAATGTATTCTGACTATTACTTTAGTAAGTTGACGTGCACGTTTTTAGAAATGACGAATGCGAATCACCACCACTCGCCATCTAATTTGGCGTTTACAGTACCATTGTGTGGTAGAATTGATCTTTGCATATTGTAATTCCTTTTTTGTTTCGAAATTTTACAAATCTATAACAATTTTTATGTCTTATTAACAAAATAATGGTAGAACAATAATATAGCTTGGTACTGAAAATAACCTCAGCAATTAAAATTTTAATTCTTTTGCGTCTCAGTACACAAAAGTTTTCTTAATTGACATAGCCCTCCTTTATTGTTAACATCCTATTTCTTAAATATTTCCACAGATCTTATCCCAAGAAGATCAAGATTCACCGGTCATGTCTTTCTCCGGCGGTACGGTACTGAGCGAAATGTGCTGCATGCGCATCTCCTACAGCAACGTTAACATCCGATGTGCTAGTTATTGTGAGATTCAAACATTAGATTTGCGTAAATTCAGCAGGTTTCTGACCAAGTTCCCCCACGAAAAGCATCTGCTTCACACCAAACTAGAGGAAAGGTTAAAGTTGGCGAGGAAGATGCAAAACTCCGAACTGTTGAAGTTGAAGCACAAAGAACAGAAAAGGACGTCAATTAAGTGGATCAAGTCGCAGTGGAGGAACATCGCGCTATTATCGAAGGGATCAAAGAAGGTCATGGAGGATAGACAAAAGTACATCGTACCACATCACGTGTCTAGATTTCTAAACCTTTACGTGCTTACCGATGATGTCGAGCTGAAGGTGTCGGCGATATGCTTGAATACGAAGTGCCCTTTCGTGCTGGAACCTCAAAGCACTTTCCGAATTACTTGCGATTATTTGATTTTGGTAGCAGCGATCACTCAGAGTATTCTGATTCCTTATCTGGCGGTGTTTAGCGCAGGTTTAACAGTTGAACAAAGGGCTTTCTTATACATGTTAGATGTGGTTTACGTTTGGGGTTTGTACATTGAACTGTCAACAGCTGTAAAGGTCTCTGGAAGGATGATATCGAAGGTTCACGAAATCTTCATCTACAAGATAAAACAGACGTACACATTGATTGACATTGTATCGACAATACCCTTGGAATTTCTTGGTTTCCTCACGAGTACAGATCCACAAGTTGAGATTATAATGCATATGAATAGGGTTTTAAAGATCTATCGCTTGTTTAGATTAATAGTTTTGGCAGAATTGAACGTATGGAGGAGTTATATGAAGATGCGGCTCGTAAAGTTCTCGTTCCTTTTCATCTTCTTCCTGTACGTGCTGAGCTGTTTCCATTACATGCACACCTGTTACAAGGAATGCGAAAGAATCGGATGGTACCATTACAATAGGTATCTAGTGGCCATGTTAAGAACGAACGAGACCGATAACATACCGCCGTTTATCGCGAGCTTCAATTTCGTTTCCTCCATCTTGATCAGCTTAACTTGGAATAGCAATTATTCCTATAGCATTAAGGATATGATCATAGAACATCTCATTGTGCTTCTCGGGTATTTCCTTTTTAGTTTCTGCTTCTCTCAACTGGGAGCATGCGCCGTACTGCAGTTGAATGCCAAGAATCAATATCAGCTGTATCTGAAAGGGCTCAAGCACTTCGTTATGAGGAAGAGTATACCACATAGCATGAGAGTCTTTATGTACACTATGATACAGTGTCAATGGCAATATAACGACAGGTTAGTGTTATTGTATTTTTTATTTTCGAAGGTAGTATTAATACGGGGGCGACATGAAATGTTTCCGGAATCGACAATAAAAACACGCTATTGCTGCGGTTTTTTGTTTTTCGATGTAGTCTCCTCGAAGATTAATACACGTTTTTGAACGGTGCTCCAGTCTCTTCAAGCCGTCGGAGAAGTAGGATGTTTCGACGTCAGCAAAATAGCCATCTATAGCGGCGATGACCTCCCCATTTGAGGCAAATCTCTTTCTTCCCAGTGATTTTTTCAGGTTTGGGGATAGGAAAAAGTCGCTGGGGGCTAGGTCCGGTGAATATCGGGGATGAGAGACTAATCGTAGCGTAACTCATTTGATTTGGACACGACGATGTGGGTTGAAAATCACTTTCCCGCTGCATACGACACCATTTCTCCTTGAATACTGCATCGAATCGGGTCAATAAATCGCTGCAGTATTGTCCCTTGATCGTCCTTCCCTTCTGCAGATAGTCGAAGAAGATCGTGCCTTGGGAATCCCAAAAAATGGTCGCCATGACCTTTCCGGCCGATGGAACGGTCTTTGCTTTCTTCGGAGCCGATTCGCTCGGAAACATCCACTGCTTCGACTGTTCCTTGGTCTCCGGTATGTAGCGGTGGATCCAAGTTCACGGTTACGAAACGCATGAAGAAATCCCTTGAATTGTGTTGGATCCTTGCCAGACACTCCTTCGTTCTTCTAAGATGCCTGTTGTCTCTGCTATCTCTTCAGCTTCAATCGGTGATTGGCTAACACGACATCATGAACCTTGTCGACCATTTCATCGTTGGTAGCGGCTTTTGGGCGTTCACTGTGTGTCAGCTTCGGCGATGGTCGAAAATGATGGAGTACCTCTGTCATGAACCTCTAGCAAAATATTTCGAATTTCCGTGGCCGTTTTCCCAGCCATCCAGAAGTATTTCATCACTGCACGAAATTCTATTTTATCCATTTTTGCCAAACTGCCTGACTTGCTACACAAAACTCATTCTTAAACAACTATTGGCAGTAGACGTCTGAAATTTTGACACCTGCCATAAAAAGGGTTGCCCTTGCGAACCAATGTATCCACTTCAACCTTTGTGCGTTATCTCTTGACGATTCCGGAAATATTTCGGCTCACCCTCATATATTTGTCAATAGTGAAAATATGGTACAGCAAAATTGAACTCTAGAACAATTTACAGATTTTTACCAATATTTTATTGATCTTTTTTCCTAATGACTTCGCTTACCATTTAATTCTGGAATTCAACCTCCGTCTTTCTTTGAGCAGACACCAAATTTCTGGTCCCGATGGAATCTTAGCTGATATGCCCAGTCACTTGGCGGATAAGGTTTTCGTCGATCGTATAGTCCACTGTATGAAAATGAGCCCGCTCTTCTTACATTGCGAAGACTCCACGATCTATACCATAGCGAGCATGTGCAAGATGAGCATTTTACCACCGGGCACCATCATTCTGCGTGAAAATACCGTTGCGACGGAGCTGATCTTCATCGTTCGAGGTTATTGTAACGCAGAATCGGAAATACCGACCGACAAATATCACAAGACCAGCACCATCATGACGGTCGGCGATTGCTTTCCGGTAATAGAGATCTTCCTCGAGATTCGCACTTTCCTGAAGGTGACCGCTTTGACCTTCGTCGAATTAATATCGATTCCGCGGAAGGAACTTATTGCTTATCTCAAACGATCGCTGGTATTCTATCACGATCTCGAGGTGGTGCTGCAGGCTCATATGGACGAAAATCATGTCGTCCTGACCAGGCAAAAAGGGAAATTACCGAAAATGGTTGCCAGAATTAAGGCGAAGAGTGTGGGGGATTATTTCACGTACGAGACTAATGAGGAACTTGGTGTTAAAGACGATCGCTTCTTTGAGGCAACATTTAATATTTTAGGTAGAACCCTCAATCCCTCAAAAATTCATAACACTGGCCAACACACATTTTGGTGCCTGGGAGTTTTTAAATCTAATTAACCAATTTTTGGGGTGCCTAATCCAAAAAATGGCGTCAGATTTGTTATATTAACATAGATCTAGATGCCGAAATTCGCTCCTCTTTGTCCCCTATTTAGGGAAAATTCACCAAAATTAGATATAACAGTTTATTATCTACGTAACTCTTTAAATATTTATATTTAATAACTGCAAACTGAAACACAAAAAAGAATGGGTAGGAGGTATTTATTTAACAGAAGAATATGCGAATACAACTTTCAATCATCAGTTAAAAATTTCCTTTTGTAAGATTTCCTTACGTGATTTCCTTTGTACCTTTCTTCCATAATGCTGATATCTTTGTAAAATATTTCCCCCTGTTCCTCACTAACATCGTATGAGTTTTCTGTTCTAAGTGTTACAAAACATATGTTCTACTAATTCGACGTAATTTGCTGCTTCATGATTTCCAAGAACATTTTAACCACTTCAACAAAAGAGCACCAAGCATTAGACTCACGCTCCTTCATTGATTCCGTGAACTGCAGGTTATTTAAAAGTTGCCTTATCTGAGGACCATCAAAAATTCCAGTCTTCAGTTTTTCAGTACTAAGTCTTGGAATGTTCTGTTTCAAATACTCAAAACATGGTCCATTTCGAGGTAAAGCCTTAACAAATTGCTTCATAAGCCCCTGATTGATATGCAGTGGTGGAGAAATGATTTTGTTTCTGTCAACCAAAGGTTCGTTAAGAACGTTATGTTCTCCTTGAACTAAAACATTTCTTATAGATCAATTTCTCGCAATTCAGTGCTAGAGCTTAGCTCTCCTGCACCAAAAGGCATAAAGAACAAGGATGTGTCACTACTTTGTTGCCTGAGTGGAAAATTTACTATTTTTATATCGACACATATCACCTACTGATGCTCTTTATACATAATATTCTTCAGGACCAATGGTATTGCCTCGTATTCCCCTTTCATCGTGGTGGAATGTCCAATAGGTATAGAACCAGGCTTATTACGATTGTGTAAAAGTGCATATTTTAAAGTTCAAAGTGAAGTCTGTAAAAAGACGCCATTCATTTGGCATGTATTCATTCAAGAGACCTCTTATATCATTACAAAACACTTGTTTTCTGTCAAGAAATACGACAGCTGCTCTTTCTCTCTGGTACGATAGAATGTAATATTATTACCAGGACAGAGTAAGTTCTTTTCCTTTAATTTGAAACCAAGCAATACGGATGACTTCTTTGAGAGGTTCAGATCTCTAACAAGGTCATTAACCTCTTATTGGCTGGAGCGTTGGGGACTCGCTGATGGTCCTACAAAACCACTATCACCTTCACTTTTCTGGAACTGTATTTCATCAGACCATGTATCTGAGTCATCCTCCAGAAGCATAGGTAAATTACTGATCGTTGGACATCTTCAGAATGATGAAAAGGTATTCTTGCTCCATGTCAGGGTATACCCATTTGTGCCGGTTATTGCAATTAAAACCTTTGATGTTGACAGAACAAACATAGCAGTCATCATGATGGATTTTAGGCGCCCTCCATACCATAGGTACTCCAAATTTTAAGCCTTTTCTCTTTCCGTTTCCCCCCTGTCGTAAATGTTCTACGTATGTTTTGTATATAAAATGTAGTGCCCAAGATTTATTCTGGTCTCCTGACTGGGCGCCAAAATTCGCCAAATATGCCCTTTTTATAAAGGGAGATATGGATTTTCTACTTTCCTTAAAAATATATTCACGACAAATGTAACAAAAAACACCTGGGTGGTTCTCACAACTCCATTTGCTTGTAGAAGCCATTATTGTCATTCGAATTTTTATACTGACGCAAAAATTTAAAGCAAATCTTTACTACACACTGATACAGTTATCACATGAAAACATAATACTAAACTGTACTGTGGGATGCAGACAGAGATACGGGGAACCCTGTTAGAGGTAAATGAAATGGTGGGGATTAGAGTCGGGTTGGGTTAGACATAGATTTTTCCAGGTATGGGGAGTACTGAGAATTTGTATTATAATTCTAATTTCAGGTAATAACAGACAATTTAGGTCTATTTAGTTATATTTATTTCTATTTTGCTATTTATCCGTATGTGTACTAGATTTCACCGCGGTGTATCACAGAAACTAGAGCTGCTAGGAATAAATGCCAGTTATTTTTGGAACCAGCACACCAGAAATATCCTAAATTAGTTCGTATTTTACAGGCACCACGATAAAAATATTATTTTATTAGGCGGTATAATCAATCAATAATTCTTTCACAGGAAAATGGAAATTTCTCCGTCATGTTTTATTGAAACGGACTTTTGTGCCAACGCAACGATTCTATTCGACATGGGAGTTTATCAGGTGTTGCTTGTCGATAAGTCACGTGGTCTACATTGTGTTCTTCATGAAATTCAGTTTAATACTACAATTACATCGGCCAATAGAAAGGATCTTCTTCTGCGTCGGCTTGATGGACTTCTATATTAGGTTGCACACGGCTTATTACAATAAGAATGGAATTCTGGTCACGCATCCGCTATATACATGCTTAAATTATCTGAAAACCTCGTTTCTTCTGGATTTCCTTTGTATCTTTCCTTTTGGCGAAATGCGACTCCACTACATGTTCGGCACGAAGCATAAGCACCAAGTGCTGTTGCTCATGAACAATATGACGCGGCCGCTCTTGTTTTACAGGATTTTCAACGGAATCACGTACCTGGAAGATCGTTCAAAAGAAGGAAGAGCCATTCTTTTCCATATCGTTAAGTATGTACTACTGGTCTTCGTTATATTGGCCGTTCTGTCCCTGTTTCTATTAGCGTTCTCTTGTAAAGAGAAAAACATTGGAATGATTATGACGTGTTCTAATGACTCTTGGTTGGAGAGCCAGGATTTATTGAGGGATGAAGTAAAGGTGTACACAAATGCGGTAGTCAGCTATTACATCGTACTGTCGATCTTTGCTAGCTGCGTAGTTAGTTTATATACGTTTAAAACGAAGGAGGAGATTATTTTCATGATAGCTATGGCTTTCGTACTATTTGCCTTGCGTTGGTTTGTGTTGGCGAAAATTACCAGTTCTAGGGTAAGTGTTTTGTTTGAATACAGTAGAGTCGCGATTTAGTGAACTCCGATTCGGATGAACCACCCGCTCCAATGAACGACCAAAATTTCACATTATGTCGCGATATAACGAACATCGAAAAGCCCCGATACAATGAACAACACTTAACCATAAAAATGCATGTTTAATGTCGGAACTCTTTCTAAATATATGTATATCTTAATGTATTTCAGTATAAATAGTACTTGCTAAATAAAGTTAGCAGTGCCATTGTAAATAAGTAATTACATATATATGTAATAAGAATTTTAGCGAAATTGGTTATTATTTGAAATCTTAATTTGAAATGTCGCAAAGGAAACATTTAAAATTGGACGAAAAGCTTAAAATACTTGCGTGCTTAAAAAACGAAACACAGTAACAGAAGTAGCGGAGAAATATGGAACAGCACAGTCCACTATATGCGGAATAAAGAAGAAAAGACAGGTGATTTATGATAGAGTTACAAAAACATTTACTGGTCCAGGTAAAATGAATGTCTACCTATCCAAAGATGGAAAAAATCTTATATCTCAAATTACGAGAACAAAATGTGCCAGTAAGTGGAATTATGCAACAGGAAAAAGTAAAAGGTCTACAAAAAAAATGGATGAAACTTCGTCGTTTACTCCCAGTAATAGTTGGTTGAATAGATTTAAACAACGCTGCGGAATACGATTTTTAACAATAACGGACGAAAAATTATCATCTCATCCAGAGTTGGTAGATCCATTTAAACAAATATTAAAAAATGAAATTGAAGAGCTTGCCATATTGCCAGATCAAATACATAATGCCGGCGAATCGGGTCTTTACTGTAATCTTCTACCGGACAAGACCTACGTTGCAAATACAGAAAAAAATGCACCGGACAGAAAAATTTCAAAGCAAAGAATTACATGCTTATTGTGCACGAATGCATCAGAAAATCAAAAACTGCAGCCTTTGGTGATAGGCAAATCTAGAAACCTAAGACGCTTTCGGAATTTCAATTGTTCCATTTATTACAAAATTTCCAAGATGGTATGGATGACAACTCAAATATTTGAAAGCTGGTTCCATGTTATATTTATTCCTGAAGTAAGTGTAAAATTTATAAAATCGTCGAGACTTTGTTGACATTTCTCTCGCCATATATTCGGAAATTTCAATAGGGTAATAATTTACCTAATAAGATTTTATTATTGTTGGACAACGGCCCCGGTAATTCACCGGGATATGAGTTAAAGAATAATGACGGTTTGATTAGTGTAATCGATATGCCACCTAATGTTACCCCTCTCGTACAACCTTTAGATCAGAATGCAATAAGAATAACCAAGCTTCACTATCGGAGAAACTTATTAACACAATTAATTACATAATTAAATGTTGGCACAATATTATACCTACAACAGAAGATGCTGAAGAAAGTATCCCGCTGAGTGAATTAAGATTAAGATTACTCGGTGAAGAAAGACGTAATGCGGGCAGAATGGTTTTAAATCTTTTGCAACATATTGAATCAAATGTGAGGGAAATCGTAAAATGCAAAAACATAGATATGTAACTAAATAACAATATCTATTTTAGGTTGTGTATGAGGAAACCGACGTGGAAAATTGGAATAAAGACGTTATATTGAACAAGACAGAACAAAATGAAGAATAATTTGATTCAGTATATGAAAAGGAAGCTGATTGTATGTTCACTACAATAGAACAGTCTATTTTAACTGATCAAGCTCTAATATCACTAAATGAAGTAGTTCAGTCGACTGAAGAAAGTCAACAAGAAATTTATTATTCCACATCACTTGCTTTGCTCAATTTACAACAAAAAATATTAAATAGTAGGCTACACGAAAAACCGCGGCACTTAAACGTAACATCATTGTTTGTATCTCAATAATTAAAAGTATGTACCTTTTTAGAAACATTTGCATAATACATACATACATACGTGCTATTATCTATCTTTCAACATTCTATTATCTTAGAACTTCAGCCAATTTAAAATAAATGTTTAGTAAGAAAGAATATGGACATATCCTTGTCATTTTTCCAACCTCAAAATAGTGAATCCGCCGTGTAAAAATTGGTTCACTAAATCGCGACTCTACTGTATTGCAATTGCTAAACGTCTAGTTAGTGTCTTTTTCCAGATCGGTGGTAATACCATGCTCGTTCAGTACCAGCACGATATCAAGAGTCTACTGAAGTTCGTCAAACGGAACTACGTCAGTAAAAATCTAATCAATGAGATTGTGTCCCATTACGAGTATACTTGGAAGAGGACCAAAGGATACACGTCCACCTTTATCTTGCGCTCATTTCACCCGGTGTTAAGGGCCGATTTCACCTATTACCTGTATGCGAAGACGTTGAGGCTGTCCGAAATTTTCAAAGGCGTGGAAGTTAGCGTTATCAGACACATCAGTTCAGAATTCGAAGAGCTGCATTTCAAGAAGGACGCTTACATAATCCGTTGTAATGATGTCGGAGATACAATTTATATGGTGTATAAAGGTGAGTATGCAAGTAAAATGGCTTATTTTCTCCATAAAATAGCAATAGTCTTACGAAATGTATTTACATCATGTAAATAGTGACAATGGACTTGTTAATTTTGTGGCAAACCTCTTCACATTTACATACTGGGGACGATCGAAGTACAAGGCAAAATTTTCATTAAAGAAATTAATGCAATAGTTACATTTCACTTTGCGTGGGTAACTTTCTGGGTTCGGAATCGTCCCTTGTAAGTTCAAACTATACTTCATTCACGTTAGGAATGCAGTAGCTAGTTCTGCGATCGCCAGCTATATTACACTGGCGAAATTTAACTAATGAAACTGACAAATGACAACATCGTAAACGTCAAGGTTCAGTTATTAAAATTTTATATAGTAAATAGAAGAGGTTTTCATATTTTGTGTGCAATATAAGTAAAGGTGACATCATTTGCAATATAGATATATCCTTCAGTTGTTCAATCTACCGAAATAGTTTGAAATTATTTAATTATGCTAGAGAGTAAGTGAAGTTAATCGAAGAAAACATAAATGTCACATGACAAACTTTAAAATAACAATATTGTCATGGATAAACTTGAATCGAAAATTTGAAATTGTAACTTCGGCATGAAAGGTTATATACATAGTGTTATACCAAGTCATTTGTAATGAAGTAAATGACTCCGTTGGTAATCTCCATCAATTTTAAAAGAGAAAGTTTCAATGGTATACTTGAAGGTAAGCAATTGAATGTACGAGGGGAGGTCCAGAAGTTCGTGGAATGAAAGGGTTTTAAATAAAAGAAAACAATAAATCTATTTTTCCTTTTCAATATAATAACCCTTAAGCACAATATATTTATTAGATCTATGAATTAATTTTTCTAAACCATCATAAAAGTATTTTTTATCTTTCGTCTCAAAATGGGCCAAAATTGCCTCCTTTACCTCATTGTCGTCGGAAAACTTTCTTCCACGTAAGTCTTTTTTTAAATTAGGGAACAAATAAAAATCACTAGGTTCCAGGTCTGGACTGCAGGGTGGATGGACTATTGATTGAAAGCCATGCTTGTGCAGAGCCGCCATTGCAACTTTGCTCTTGTGAAACGGTGCACTGTCTTGCAAGAGCAACACACCCTTGGTCAATTTTCCTCGACGTTTTTCCTTGATGGCCTCCTTTAATTTTTCTAATATCGCTGCGTAATATTCTCCGGTTATGCTTCTACCTTTTTCTTTGTAATCAATCAATAATCCCCCCTCACAGTCCCAACAAACAGTAGCCATCAACTTTCCAGCCGATTCAGACACTTTGAATTTGTTTGGCGGTGGTGTCTCCTTTTTATGCCATTGCATGGACTCCTGTTCGGACAGGCTGAAAGTGATGAACCTATGTTTCATCTCCGGTAATAATTCGCTCCAAAATCTGTGCAGGTTTGTTTCCACACAGCTCCAAAAATTGTTTGGGCGCACAGACGCGCTGCTGTTTCTGAAGCGGCGTGAGCATTCTCGGTACCCATCTTGGACTGACATTTGTCATACCCAGGTGGTTATGTAGGATACGCAAAATAGTGGTATCTGATACTCCAACTAATGCAGATAATTGTTTTTTCTTCAAACGGGCTTCTTGCAGTAGAAATTTTTGCACTTTTTCGACGTCTGATGTGGTTGCCTCAACTGGCCGTCCTGAGGGAGGGTCGTCTTCAATCAACTCCCGACCATGTTTAAAAAGACCATCCCACTTATAAATCATTGATTTACTAGGGCACTGTTCCCCATAAACGGTTTCCATTTCATTCAATATGGTTTGAGCGTTCTTTCCTTGCTTAGTAAGGAACTTTATCACAGCACGGTGTTCAATTTCCTCCATAGTTTCAGTTTTCTTCCTGATTGACTTGTTTAGTAGGCAACTATTCGTAAACGTCTGACGCTATAGGGCTGCAACTTAATATACTAAAGATGAGTCGCCAATCAGAATGACACCTAGCCAGCGCCCCTATCCCCACTCCATCTCCTCCATTCCAAGAACTTCTGGACCTTCCCTCATATATCTAAGACAAAGCCAAACATGGAACATGTCGTTGACTATGAACAATGTATAATGAGCTCAATGGGGCTGTATCTAAGTACATTCAATGGCTTCAGAGTACATACTAACACAATAACATCCTTAAATCTAATATAGTATCTGCAACTTACTACTGCACCCCAATTACAGTAAAACCGATGTACATTTTCAATGACAGTAAAACCGATGTACATTTTCAATGACAGTATAGTTAATAAATAATTGCATGCATATTAATGAGAGTAATAAAATATACTAATTAATTATCGTAATCTCTTAATTGCACATAGTACAAATTTATATGGTTTTCTTCTCTTCATATCTGAATTAAATTTAATAAAAAGAGATCTGTTTACTGTTAGTATTTTATTTGTAAAATAACAAATGAAGTAAACATATGAATTTGACTTATAAATCAAATGGTAACGTGAAGACGGTGAACAAATAATTTCAATTTATTATCCAGATAATATTAACGGACATTTAAATCAGATTCTGACGATGGAGGTCTGAGAAAGATAATGTATTTGCTGTTATCATAAATTCTTCAAGTGTGTTTTCAACGATATTATCCAGTCAATACATCTTATTCTCTTCTTCAATAACATGCCTGACACAATTAATTTGTACACATGTTCTTTTAAAATTATTATATTGTATAAAATACGTTAAGCAAATGTATGAAGTGCATGAAGATATAAATAAGAAATCAGAGCATCCTAAATGTTATACACATTTGATTATTTTATTAACTTATTAATTGAATTAATTTATTACTACACCTGTACTTATAATAAATTCTTCAACTATGTTATCAAGTTGATACATTTTATTCTTTGCTTCAATAATATATTTGACACACTTTGTCCAAGTTTCATGTGTTGCAACATATAGCCCTTCCAATAATAATGCTTTCGCCTCTGATATTTTAAAAGTTTTATTATTGGTGCTTTACTTGCGCCCGTACAAGTTCAATAATAGGGTTTAAATCGCAATGGTATGGGGGTAAAACTGTACGAGGACTTTCCGATACTATCTGGTCAATAACATATGTTATAGGATTATCATTTTCACCAGCTGGAATCCCTTTTGAAGCAAGCCATTCAATTATTTGTTGTTTCCTTCAGGCAGTAGTAGATAACTTGTCAGTTTTGGTGGAGCGATAGGTAGTATCCATTATGATAATGGAACCAGGTTCAAGAAAAGGAAGAACGTTTCGCATCCGTTCAGTGAATACTGCGCTATTCATATCTTCATAGTAGTCTTCACTCTCCTTCGATTCAGAACACGGCAAACCATTTTCAACAAAACCATCTTCATTTTTCAATATGTAAAATAACTAATCGTTTTTCTTATCGTGTAGGATATTTTAATCTCTTTGTTACTCCCTCAACAAACGCTGGTCTTGCGGAATGTGTTGTGGTGTCTTTTTCTTTTGTGAGACCTGCGTTAACCCACGTTCCGTCTAAATAGTAAATCTTTGTACATTCTGCATACAATTTTCTAATGTTAACGACGTCTCCACAACACAACGTCTTATCGTTCCATTGACATACAGTTTCGATTCCTTTTTACCACTTAAATCCTAACTCTTTAAAAATTTTCCATAATGTTGCGCGTTTCAACTCTAGCAAATTATCATCTACACTAATAACCAAGCAAAGGAATAACAAGTTGGTTTAATTGCAAAAATAATAGTTGTTGTTTTACGAAGGCGTTTCTTAGGGAGCTGGGAATTCCTCTTGTGTTAATCTCTTTGACAATGTCCCATACTATTCTTTAACATTCGCTTAACCGAAATTGTTGTAGTCAATTTAACAGCCGCCGACTTGCAATTCCCCGGTTTCAGTTGCAGATAAATTTTAAGCAATCAGCTTCTGTCTACTGTCAATATGCTTCGCTTGAGGATTTTTCGATGATCCTGCAACTGGATGTACTACCGCTTCCTCAGCTATATCGAACCAAAGCTGTAATCTCGTAATAATAGAGTAAAATTTATTTTGTTTGTCTTTTTTTTGATTGTATAGTATTGATTGTATGGTACCTTGAATTATTAAATGATGAGATAAAAGAGGTTTGAAAAGAACTAGCTTATAAAGATAAACAATGCAATGAAAAAACAGGAAACAACGACATCAAAATGATGAATAAATCTGACAACTGATAGCAACTGACAGAAATTTCATATGAAGAAGTTGTATCCGTTTCTCCTGTGTGAATATGCCTCGCCGATTAGCCAATGTCAAGCCCGTATTTTAAGGTCTATCTATTCCAACGCTGCATTCTTAACGTGAATGGAGTTACAGTATAAATTTAAAATTATTTTTGGTAAAAATGCCTTCTAAAGATTATTTCTTTTTGCAAAACAGGTGTAGTGGACATATACGTAGCCAACGATAAATTATGCAGCCTCACCCCTGGCGGAATGTTTGGTTGTTTAAAGCTGCAGGGCATGACCAGACAGACTATATGCGCCAAGGCCGTTGTACACGTCGATCTATTAGCGATAAATTGCACGAAATTCAATACGATCATAGCCAACTTTCCAGAAATCAAGAAGAAATTGAAGCGGTCAATCCTTCTAAATACGGAATACATTCTTCCGCTGGTCATCTCTAGTTCGTTCGCTATACACGAGTTGGAAGGCAACGAGGTTACGCGTCCAGGTTTAGTGAATAAGTTCACATACTTCTTGATCAGTATGGATAGTATCTGGTATCGCACTTATAACTACTTCGCCAACGTGCACATTGCCACCATATCTTCGCTGATCGTAGCGACTATGATTGTCAAGGTCGGAGATATAGACATTTCCAAATATTACATGTACATGTACATTTTCGATGGCATCTTCTTGTTCAAGATAATTATCGGATTGCATTTGTCTTACATCGATCCCGATTCAGGATTGCAGGTGAAGGTCTTCAGCTCGATTTGGCATCGATATGTGAATTCGGTCACCGGTTTCTGGCTAGATCTATTCACATGCTTGCCATTCGAGATAATTGCCAGTTTTGTGAAGGTTGGTGACGAGTGGTACAGGCTGTTTTGGATCAATAGAGTGTTTAGATTTCTCTTTATGATCAAGTATTATACGACTTGTAAAAATACATTAATTGTCAGCAAGCATCTACGTTGGAGCTATTTGATGTACACCCTACTTCTATTGATGCAAGTGATGATACTGATATGGTAAGTTTATGGTATCAACCCACAGTCACCATAAAAATATGAAAGTGAATTTTGTCGACGAATCTACCAACTGCGTCAATTCATCGACAGCACCAATATTTTACCTGCTTATCAGTCTGGTTTTTCGACCAGGGCGTAGTTGTACTACGGCATTGTCACATGGTGTGGATGATATAATCCAGGCCACCGACAACGGAGACATCACAGTTTTAATTCTCTTAGACACTGATAGAGCGTTTGATACAGTTCATTATGACATCTTGTTGGGTACTTCAGATTCTATCGGTTGCAATCCATCTGTAGTGGTACTTGCGACGTAGGATATGGCAAGTTGTCTTAAATAATCGCATTTCCGAAAAGATCAGTATATCCTGCAGTTTGCCGCAGAGAGCCATCTTAAGCTCATTTTTGTTCTCCATCTGTACTAGTAACCTTCTCGACGTCTTAAAGTATTGTAAATATGATTTATGTACGGATAACACCCAATTTTCGTTTAGCCTCTCCAAACTCACTGAAGCTCTGAAATACATAAATTAAGATCTGCATAATTTAACAGTGTACTGTGACTACCAATAGTTAGCATTTAACGTTGACAAAGCACAACTTATTACTTTTGGCCCGAGAAATTCCAGACTTCGAGTCTTGCCCAGTCTTGACATTTATATTGGGGGCTGCAAGATTGCTCCCGTAGAGTGTGTGAAGAGTTTGGGTTTGTGTATCGATTCTTCTCCCCGCTTTCGTCAGAACACCTCATACATGCCATGGCGAGGAAGGCTGCCATGGCATTCAAATCAATTTTTATACATAGAAACTTCTTCGATAGGGCTACAGGATTCATGCTTGGTAAGACTATTGTTTTGTCTAACTTTAATTATGCAGATGCTGTATACACTGCTGCATTACGGGCTAGGACTGTTAGAGAATACAGCGACTTCAGAATGTCTGTGTTCGCTTTGCTTACGGCAAGCGTGGCAGGCTGGACGTTACACAGAAGATCAAAGATTTAAATATTCTAAATATGTATTCCACGCAGGTCATAGAGCAATGTTCTTTATTAGAATTATTGAACGCAAATACCCACTGTATTTGTACAAGAAAGTAGGATTCGGATATGTGACACTTTCACGGGGCGTTCGTTATGGTCACTTTTTGTCTGTCCCTAGTCACAGATGTGAGGTGTACAAACACAGTTTCAGCTATAGTATATCCAAGATTTTAAGTACCTACATCTTACCTTTTATTCTATTAGATACCCCGATCAAGGAAATAAGGAACTACCTACAACACCACTTACTAACAATTCAACATCAGTGAATTTTTATACCTATCCGTACCGCGTCTACACAAGCAATTATATCAGTATAGTATAGTATAGTGTATACACGTGGAAATCCGTACTCTAGTTGTTTGTGAGAATTTAATAGCTTTGACTTAAAATTAATTTGCTTGTAGCATATTATCTTGAAGCTCACTCTTTACTCTATTTCACGGTGAGTATTTGATAGTATTTGATTTTGTTTGCGCGGTAATTTTGGTGACAGTTAGTATACTAACTAAGCTTCTATAAATACCTCGTTCACGTTACTTTTTTCCAATACGAAATAGACCTTTTGTCTGTCTGCTTTATAGGTACATCCTTTTTTCGCAGCCTCGTTCTTGTAACACGGACATTTACAGTCTTGACCTAAAATATATACCTTTGTTTTCCTTTGCTTCTCCATACCGTGGTCTGTCGTGTGTTGTTAGTCACCTTGACGGACCTCTGGGTGTGAAGAGCGTCTTCCTGTTTCTCTTCCTTAATACCTTGGTCTGTCATCACCTGGTGTTTCGTTGGTGATTACCTCGTAATGGTGTCTATTAAATGTTCCTGCAAATGCAATACCACGTCATCAGAAGCACACAAATTCATTGACTGTTGTGTGTGCAAGAAGATATATTTGCATTCGTGCGCAGGGCTGAGCGTAACTGAGATTCGTACAATAAAGAGCAAGAAAGGGGTATCGTGGTCCTGCAGGAATTGTAACATCCTGAGCAGTGACATTAACGATCTCAAAGCAGCTATACTAAGCTATTAGACTTAGTTGTTACCAATGTTCAGACTGTTGCTATTGATAGAGAGGTGTTTCCACTTGTGGCCGAGGACAACGATCACCCTGCTATAGCACTGTGCCTATCAATTCCATCTTCACGATTAAACAATACGTGGGGTAGTAAAGACAAAAGAGTGTATAATTTTAAGCGAGCAGACTTTATTAATTTTGTATGATTCTTTATTAACTACAGATTGGAATGTTATTTACAATTATACTAGTATAGATGACGCTTGTTCTGCATTTTATGCTATAACCTATAAATACTTAGATATGTTTGTCCTCGTGAAAATCATTGCCCATACCAATTATCCTCTGTGGTTCACGCGTGACCACATTAATAACATTAAACTCAAAAATCATTATCGATTAGTGTATAAAAGAACAGGATCCTTAAGCGATTTAGATGCTTTCAAAGACATGAGAAGGATGCTGAAAATAGATTCTAGGCAGTTATACAAAAATTGTATTCAGAACGCTGAATTCTCCATTTCAACCGATCCTAGACATTTTTGGTAGTTTGTACGTTTTCGGAGGGTTGGGGGAGGTATTTCTAAAACTATGAAGGACGATTACGGCAATACGTATAACGATCCACCTTCCATAGTGAGCGCCTTGCGGGGAATTTTTCCAATCGGTGTACCTTTCTTCATTAACTTTGACGCCTGTTGCTCCAATTACTCCGTGGGCTAATATGGTTGACTTAGTTTCCGTGACTGAAATGGATGTGCTGTATGCTATGAAATCCTTAAAGGATAATTGCACTGCGGATAGTGATGCTTCTCCTCTTTGCTACTTGTTCAGTTTTGCTCTCAAAACATCCACCTTCCCATCTGTGTGGAAGATTGCCAAATTGGTGCATGTTTTTAAAAATAGTGATAAGTGTGTTATTTCCAATGATCGTCCCATAGCGTTACTAAATAATTTTGCTAAAGTTTTTGAGAGATGTTTGTACAAGTATATTTATGCTCAAGTTAGGCCCTGGATTTCAAATAACCAACACGGTTTCGTTGCTCAACGATCTACAGTAACTAATCTTGTTACAATTACTCAATACCTATTTGATAGTATTGATGCTGGAAGGCAGGTAGATGTTGTGTATATTGACCTAACAAAAGCTTTTGATCGAATCGACCACACCCTGCTTATTAATAAATTGGACAACAATGGATTTTCGTCTTCTCTTTTGTCTTTATTTCAATCGTATCTTCTTGATAGAAAGCAATTTGTGTCATACATGGGATTTGAGTCTAATTACTTCACGCCGACCTCTGGAGTTCCTCAGCGGTGTAACTTGGGTCCACTTTTGTTCCATATATATATAAATGATTTGTGTTATCAATTGAACTGGCCAAAGTTGTTATACGCAGATGACTTAAAATTATATACAACAATTAATAATTTTCAGGATTTTAATTATTTGCAAAACTAACGTGGTGTATCAACAACAAACTAACAGTTAATGTAAATAAATGCAAAATTGTCACCTACACTCGTAAGACGACTCCAATTATATATACCTATCACTTGACTGGATCTCCTTTACCTAGAGGGACATTTATGAGAGACTTGGGCGTCGTCTTCGACTCAAGACTAACCTTTATGGAGCATATATCCAGTATTTGTACATCAGCGTTGAATATGTTAGGATTCATTATACGTGTTACACGAACATTTTCTTCTATAACAGCCATTGTTCCTCTTTATTTTGCTTTTGTTCGGTCTCGACTGGAGTATGCGTCCTTGGTCTGGTCACCTTTATATATCAATCAGATACAACTTATAGAGCAGATTCAGAGAAGGTGTTTGAAGTTCTTATACTTTATTACTTACCCGATACAAGGATTTAGTTACACAACCCTGCTAGAGATATTTGGTATTGATTCGTTGGAACTACGTCGAAAACAAGCTGAGTGCAAATTCCTATGTACTTTACTTAATAATGATCCTGATGTCCCTAAGTTGTTGAATAAAATCAATTTCATTATACCACGACCAGGATCTAGGCAAACAAATATATTTTACTATTTCGCACCTAGAACTAGCAACTTCAACTCTGTGGAGTTAGTCGAATTAGATAACATACCTGCAGTTTATCGTCTCTTTTTACGGTATGTAGACTGCGGGTACATCGCACATAGCTGAATTCTTCTTCCGTTCTCCTTTTTTTTTTTCTTAACCACTGGTGAACTATATATTTTTGTATTATAATTTGATATTTGTATCTGTTGGACAATAAAAATATTATTATTATTATTATTATTATTGTTATTATTATTATTATTATTATTATTATATCAGTTACCGTTGTATTACATTGTCTTCTTAGTTTTAATTTTTTTTTTGTTTTAAATTTATCTTAGTTTGTATTTTTTTAATATTTGGTTAACGAAGGCTAAAGCTAGAACTCCGTATAGCTCCGTATGTGGAGATAGGCGATTTAGTCTTTTTGGCACATACGTTTAATTAATTATTATAACTTATTTTGTCTGCTCTTTTTTTTTACTATTGCCAATAAATTCTATTCTATTCTATTACTGTTGGGCTAATGAGAAATAAAACGCTTTTCTTTCTCGCTTTAGGTGGAAGGTGGCTTGCCCAAACGAAATTTGTCTTTACAACGGAATGATCGGCCATCAGAAGATCACATTTAGCACATCCAACGATACTATGGTCGCCTTCCGCATAACTTGTCAATACGTCATAAGCATCTTCAGTGGTACCGGTCTACGATTAATGGTCCCCTCTACAAGTACGGAGCTGATCGCGGCTGTATTGATGGTGTGCGTTGCCCAGTTTACCCAACTCTCGTTAACCATTGGTTTTGCAAGCATGTTACTCTTGGAAAAGCTTGTCATGGCCAAATACGAGAAGGAGGCAGAGCACGTCTTACAATACGTCAAGGTACTTTAATTCACTAATCTCTACGGGGATATTGTTCAGCACCAAATAGATTAAGTTCAAGATTTTACTTGGCAAAGCTGCTAAGTGTATTTCTTTAAATATATAAAATAATATATTTTGATCGTTTGGTTATAAGAGAGGGTTCCCTATCAGAAAATTGAAAAGAGTGAATAAGTGAGTAATCCTCCCTGAAACAGATTCGGAAATATTTTTTTGTGATGAGAAATGTCTTAGAGAGTACAAATACCCTGGTAACTTAAAACGATCTTTTTAAGCAAATTACTTTCTTTTTAAAGCATTGTGATACATAACACTTCCCAACACACATTTTGGTGCCTCGGACGTTTTAAGCGTAATTAGGCAATTTTTGGGTGCCTAATCCAGAAATGCCGTCAGATTTATTCTATCAGATCTAGCTTTCGAAATTCACTCTTTCTGTTCTATTTAGGAAAAAATCGCCAAAGTTAGATATAATGTTTTTTTATGCACGTAACTTTTTAAATATTACTATTTGATAGCTGTTAACTGAAACAATGGGTAGGAGGTATTTATTTAATAGAGAAATATGCATATACAACTTCCAACTATCAGTTTAACATTTCCTTTTATAAGATCTTCTTGCGTGAGGATTACCGGAACAGTCTCGCTGAAGATTCCAGCAGTAATCGGCCATCATATCCCATCTTCCTTGGTACCTTTCCTCCACAATGTACATGTCATCATACATCAATGTGTTAAAAATTATGAAAATATTGCAAAAATAATTTTATGATTATTGTTCTATATCGAATATAGTATTGAATATCTATGATTTATTTCTCTTCCTTAGGCAACCGCTTTGTCCTTAATGCTAAGATCTCAAATTTGGAAATACTACGTAATGCTATGGACCAGATCGCAAGGCTCATGGGTGCCAACACTCATCAAAGAATGTCCACTATATCTCAAACAAGATGTTATGGGCGAATTATACGGCAAACACATAAAAAACCACTTCCTCTTCAAGAAGACGCACGTGGATTTCATAAGACAGCTCTTGGTCCATCTGAATCCGTACGTTTTCATGCCAGGGATTTACATCGCAGAGCTGGGAGACATCGACGATTGCATGTATTTCATCGAAGAGGGAGACGTTATCGTTTACGACAGACACGGTAATAACGAGATTGAACAGCAGATTTTAACGGCTGGAAGGAGTTTCGGAGAAGTTCAAGGGGTCTATGGCACGGCGCATGATCGTTCCTATAAGGCGAGATTTGTGTGCAAGATTTTAATATTAGATAGGACCAAGTGGATGTATCTCTTGGATTGGTTTCCGGCTTCTAAAGATTATATTTACGAACAATTGGCACGTCACTTTAGGAAGGCTTTCGTGGCACCCTCTCGGACAGAGATTCGGCGTAGAACCTTGCAATAATGTTTAAATTTTAAATAATTTAAAATAAAAAACCTACCACCATTTGGTGTTTGTTTATTTTCGAGGTAATGCTTTTAACAATGTTATCTAATTCCTAGTGTTAATTTATGTATATGACTTCTTGGTATAATCCAAGCGCTTACGCTTAAAGTGGTTTTGCAGTCATGCATTGAGAAAGGATAAAAGATATGCCGTATGTCATTTAATTCAAACAAATAGGAAGAACATCTATTACTGCTATATTTCTAGTCTCTGTGTTTGTGTATTTCAATTAATGTTTTGATTATTTCCTCCTTGTTACTTTCGTATACTATATATAACACATTGGCTGAAAAGTCCCGGGCCTAACACATAGATGACGCTAGTTTTATTGCAGTCACCTTTTTCTCAGTTAGTACTAACCTTCAAAAGATAGCTGTTAAAATTTCATGATATTCTATTCATTAGTTTGTGAGTTATTGTGCTAAGAGTCACGCTACTTTTGTTATTTTCAAAACAATGGATCAAAAACAATTTCGTGTTTTAATTTTACACTGCTTCTTGATGGGAAAAAAATACCGTTCAAGCGAAGCGATGGCTTGAAAAGTGTTATAGGGACTCCGCTCCATCAGAAACAACAATAAAACGTTGGTTTGCTGACTTCAAACGTGGTCGTAGAGACACCGATGATGCAGAACGCAGTGGACGTCCAAATGAGGCGGTAACACCAGAAAACATCAAAAAAATCCACAAAATCGTTTTGAATGATCGAAAAGTGAAGTTGCGTGAGTTAACTCACATCGTAAAGATATCAAAAGAACGTATTGGCTTTATATTGCATGAGCATTTGACTATGAGAAAGCTCTGTTCAAAGTGGGTACCGCGTTTGCACACTGTTGACCAAAAACAAGAACGTGTTGATGATTCGGAGCAGTGTTTGGCCATGTTTAAACGTAACAAACCGGAATTTTTGCGTCGATATGTGACAATGGATGAAACATGGATCCATCACTTCACTCCGGAATCAAAACGATCGTCATCTGAGTGGACAGCAACTGGTGCACCTCGTCCAAAGCGCCCGAAAGCATAACAATCGGCTGGAAAGGTTATGGCCTCGCTATTTTGGAATGTGCGTGATGTAATATTCATCGTCTATCTTGAGAAAGGAAATACCATCAACAGGGAATATTATATAGCGTTATTGGAGCGTTTGAAGGCCGAAATTGCAAGGAAACGACCGCATATGGCAAAGAAAAAAATGTTGTTTCATCAAGACAACGCACCGTGTCACAAGTCAATCAAAACAATGGCGAAATTACATGAATTGAACTTCGAATTGCTCCCACATCCACCGTATTCGCCAGATTTGGCTCTCAGCGACTACTGGCTGTTCGCAGACCTCAAAAAAATGCTCGCCGGTAAGAAATTTCGCACGAATGAAGAGGTTATCGCTGAAACTGAGGCCTATTTTGAGGCAAAAGATAAATCGTTCTACAAAAGTGGTATTGAAATATTAGAGCGGCGCTGGAATGATTGCGTTGCTCGTGATGGAGATTACGTTGATGAATAAAGCTAATTTTGAACCAAAAAAACCGTGTTTTCTTTGTTAGGCCCGGGACTTTTCAGCCCGTGCGTTATATACTCCGGTAACCCATGTACCACTTAAATGGTGTCGGGAATTATGCTTCTTTTTAGATCTTTGCAAACTTCCTCCACTGCTTCCTATCCTTTGCCAACTTCGCTGCTTCAGTTCATCTTTTACCCTTTCTTTCCAAAATTTGTTTCAAGTCTGCCCTCACGAGAAGAGAAAGATCTCTTGTTTTTGGCAATATTTGCTTTCCAGATTCTTCTAGGTTGTCTCTCATTATCCATTCTTTGCAGATGCTCCTACCATTCCAGTTGTCTCTGCTCAATAAATTCCAGTATTGAATTAACTTCTAAATCTTCCCTTATATCAATGTATTTTTTTGTTTTTTATTTTGCATTTTGTAATGCCTCTAACTCTTCCCAGATACTTAATTTCCACGGCTTGGTACCTTACCTTTTTGTTTTTAGTTCAGTGCCCACGATTCGCTGCCAAACGTTAATATCGGTCGATAAATAGACTTATATACTTTCCTTTTCGCTTTTCGAGAAATTTCTTTCTTGTTTATAAATTTAGTATTCATAGCGTAGTATAATTTCGTTATTTTGTAAATTTTTTTATTGATGTCTGCTTCTTGCGTCTCACTCTCGTAGAATATCACTCCTAGGTATTGGAATGTTTTCACTTGTTCGATTTCCGGCCGTACGATTTGAATTCTCATTTGCACTGGTTCTTATCCAACTGTCATTACTTTAGTTTTATTTTGTTGCTCATTTTGATTCCACTCTCTCTTAATGTAGAGTTCCACACGGCAAAATTTTTTGTAAATACAAAATGATTGCTTTTCGCTGCGTCGAAGCAGCATTTCGTAGGTGATTTTGCGATTTTCTATTTGACTTTCATTCATATCTGCACCCAGTTTATTATAAACGTCTGCTGATGGAGCGCGTTCATCATATATTTCTACCAGCAAACGATAACTTCCAAGAGCCTTTTTCTTTTGATTAAATGAGAAAAGTAATGCGTGCCGCAAATGTTCTTCTTCAGGGTCAAAACTCAAGATGATTACTGAACGATAAAGCAAAGACGCTAGTTTCTGACGGACTTGTGTGTGTTTGTAGTTTAATCGTCAGACGAACAGAATGACATACAAAGTGTCCAATTGCAAGTGCACCGGGTTGGCAAAACAAAAATCCCTGCTTCGAAGAAAAATTGTTCAGTTTTATTTCTATATGTTGGACAGGTTTAGTTAACCCGTCCCACTGCTGTCAGTTTTCAGTCATTATTGTATTTATGTTTTTGTTAGTAATTTTATCAGCTTTTGCATTTATTTCGTTAATCGGTACCCTTTAATCTGTTGTCTGTAATTATTATACGAACTGTCTTTTTCGAGACAATGCTGTTTACATTACAGCAACATACATTTATTCTGATGGCGCATTTTCGAAGTGCGAGTTTAACCGAAAATGGAAACTGGGAATATTCACTACCCTCATGCTTTCAACAGTTCCATAATGAGTATTCTGATGTGATGATAGCTTATGAAATATTTAAGTGTCATCGTAATAGACTGGTAAGGAGGTTTATGGAAACTGGTAGCGTTACAAAACGGAAGGCTGATCAAGCACCATCTGTGCTGACAGAAGATAGAGTAGATGATATGAGGCAACGAATGGATGTTAGTCCTAACAAATCTGTTAGAAAATTGGCACTGCAAACAGGTACCCGTGTGATTCAGAGAATATTCCTTTTTCATATTTATCAAAATTGTAGGTATTTCTCGTGGAAGTGCACATATGACCGTAAGGAAGAAATTGCATATGCATCCCTACAAAATTCTAGTTATGCAACATTTACGTGTGCAAACAACGACAAAATTTCTGTCGCTGGTTTAATGAAACTCTAGGAGATGATGGTTTAGAACGCAGCTTTTTTTCTGATGAAGCCTGATTCCATTTGTCAGGATGCGTAAACTCTTAAAATTATCGTACACGGTCAGCAGAAAATCCACATGTTTTTGTAGAAACTAATCTCCACGCTATTAAAGTTGGCGTTTGGATCGCCATGTCAAGAAAGCGAATTATAGGACCAATCTGCTTTCATGACACAATAAATGCAGTGCGATATAGAGATATGCTACTAGAACCATTTATAAATAGCTTAGACGATGGAGAACTAACTCGTGGATATTTCCAACAAGATGGAGCCCCAGCGCATACTGCACGTACTACATTAAATTATCTAGAAGAATTTTATGAAGATGGATTGATAAGTTCCAATCGTTGGCCTGCATATTCACCGGATTTAACTCCTCCGGATTTCTTCCTGTTTGGTTCTCTCAAGAATAAAGTTTACAGCAATCGGCTTTACAATTTAGATGAGCTACAAGCTGCAATAACACGTGAAGTGCAAAATATTACTGAAGAAATGCTGCAGAATGTGTTCAATAATATAAGACGAGTAAATTTATGTTTGCAAAATAATGGTGCACATTTTAAAAATCATTTGTGATTTAACCATATGTAAGTCCTTAAGTCTTTTGCTTGTTACAATTGTAGAATTTGATACTTTTTTATGTATTGCGACTTTATTGTACTGCTTTTTCTTCTTTGTGAAAAACTTATAAAAATAAAATTCTTATACTTATTTACAATTTCTAATTTTCTCAATTCTATGGTTAGTATTTATCTATCTATATATCTATATCAAGTTAGTAAATTTAATGATCATCAGTGTTTCGTTTTTCTTAAAAAAAGTTATCAATTCAACGATAGAATTGAATACAATACATGAAATTTAATTATAAAGGTTATGAATACAAACTATGTTAACATAATCTTTACATAAGATATTCATTTTTGACAATTAAACATAATAAGAATGAAGTTACCAAGTCAGGGCAGGCAATATAGACTGTAATATTACGAGATTAAATCTGGCGTTGCCAACCTGGCGCACTTGACTTTGGATACCCGGTATGTGTCAAATTAATATGCTGTGTACTTTTCGCTCGAACCATCTCTTAGTTAAACCGGAAGAAACTTATGCATACACCTGGTATATCAGAAATATCTGTAAACCGGAGAACTTGTATTATGTGTTACCATCAGTGGCTCTCGATATAAATTCTTTAAAAGAGAATATCTAATACCTTCTGAACCAAAAGGCTAGGACCCCGGACTAATAGTAAGGGTCCTTAAAAGTCTCGAACTATTTGGACTTTACCAAGGGCATTGTTGCAATAGATCTTTTAGTGCCCAGACCCATAAATAATAATAATAATTTGTTACTCAATTAAAAATCATCATCTATTTAACGTTGTAATTTTCCAGAAGAGCATTGCTGAAACAGATAGCAGAATGCAGTTCAAAGTATTGTATTTTTTAAAAGAGTCATGCAAAAATTACACTAATTTTGTGTATAAAGTGCTGTATTACACAATCGCTATTTTAATAATCATTTGTGCTCTAACAAACATTCAATGTTCTTCATAAAACATTGCGTAAAGGTTAGTATTTGCAGCGTATTGGTAGAATATTGATCCATAAGTTACCAGCACAGCAACCATCTGTAAATAGTAGAAAACTTCAAGTAAACAAAATTAGGTTACATTTTGAGGAATTTACATTAAGCGGAAAGAAACTCGGCCATACTGAAATATTTTCTAAAATTCCCTCATTTGTATGGTTTATTTATAGCTGCGTAGCTTGACTAACATTTTTGTCACTACCGATTCTTTAACCGCCTAACTTGATCCAAAGTAGCATTAATTTTGGCTTTAAGTACCAACATTACCACCTCAACAATGTTAATTTATTCCCTTATATCAGACACGAATAGGAGTACACTTTGCATCTGGTCATTATAAAAAAATGCTTGATTTATTTATTAGCAATAAGTTTGTCATTAAGGTTATACTACCGTTCAAGATACTTAGAATCGGCATGGAGATTAGCAACTTTAAGGTAATCAGAATGTGGATGTGAAAGAGCTCTATTGTTCTCAACACCTTAAAAAATCCCAGATCAACGGAAGTTCAACTTAGATATTGTTTACAAGTAGTGCATGGAATTGAAGTAAGTCAGAGAAGAAATGGAGGCTCGGAGAGTCTGCTTTTATTTCGTGAAGACATGGCACTGGATCACAATTGCAACCAATTTAGTTTGCATGCATGTGAATTGGAGTATTTAGAAATGGAGGCAAGCGTTCGTCACTGATGAGTGGCACTTTCGTCTACAATCGCTTGATGCATGGGAAAGTATATGAAGAAGACAATAAAATGGCATGCGGGTTGTAACATCTTGCTGTATGGGCCTTTCCATAGAAATTGTAGCATATAGATAGAGGATGGTGCTCTAAATACCCCTATTTTCTCATTCTATTCGAACGGATTTCATTTAAATGCACAGAAATGCTATCTTACAGACTCTTCGTGTTCTGTGTGAAGTCTGCCTTCGTAAAATGAATTGACCAGCATCAGGTCCGTACCTTAATCCGATTGAACGTGTTTGAGTTCAACTCGTGAAGAATTCGAAGCAATTTCTCAAGTGTGCCTAACGACATTGACTATACTAAAGCCGTGTGAGTTAAATGACGTTATTCGGGCCCATGAACGACGTATATTTCCCGGACTGACTATCAAAAGAAAAGAAAAACAGCGTAGACTCACAATTAAATGTAATATTGTCCTTCCTGTCGTTGATATACTTGTCACAACGTTTCAGCAATAATTCCAATACCGTTAACAAATATTTCTTTACTTTCTCTTCAAAATATTACCACACTGTGGTCTTCGCCTCTTTGTTGCCGGTGTAACGGCATCTCTTTTTCAAATCTTCAAATAATAGTCACTCGGACACGTATTTGGACTATACGGATGATGGTCGTGTTGTTCGAAGTTGCACTCACGAATTGCTACTTGTGCACTTCCAAGGCTGTGCACGAGTGACTTGCCACACAGCAAGCGCGCATCTCTGGTCAGTTTTCCACGTCGATTCTTTCGAATATGTTATATCAATTTGTGCAGAAGTGCTGCATAATATTTGCCGTTGTATTATCCTCTTTAAAGTTTATAAGTAGGGCGCCTTCGCAATCCCAAAAAATCATATCCATTACCTTTATCGTCGACTGGTAGATCCTGAACTTTTTTGAGGGTATTTTCCTTTTCGGTTCCATTCAATTGACTTTCTTTTGTACAAAGGATCCTAGAAAAGAACCATAGCTTCATCCCCTATGGCAATTGTTTTCAACATCTCTACAGGGCTGTCTCCAAAGAACTCCAAGAAGAGCAAGCACATTGAATACGACGCTGGCGCTGACGTGCAGAGAGATGTTTGGGCATCTACCTTGTAGTAAATTTATTCATATCAAAATAATCTTCGAGTATCTGAGAGTGCCTTGTATTAAACGGTAGCAGTTTTAGAAACACAGGTTTCCTCTTTCAAGCGCACTGAAGTTACATGCATTTTACTGACTGTAGGTTAAGTGTTCATGCCGTGAAATTATAATGGAATAAAGAGCAAATATAAAATTTTGCTTTCAAATGGGAAAAAACCGCTGAAACCTATGAACACTTGAAAAAGTGTATGATGATGTGTGCATGTCTCGTACAAGAGTTCATGGGTGGTCGTGAAGATTTAAATGATAATGTAAGACTTGCACGCCCACAAGGTGGAAATCGATGAATTGGTGCAAGGAATTCGAGAAACCATTGCTGTGGATGGGAATTTCACTGTGAGAATGTTGGTTGAAGAATTAAGTACCAAACTGTTCGATAAATTTTGACGATCTATTTGGATTCAAATGCGAGTCAACACCTCAAAAATTATGCTTTCAGAAATCACGAATCAAGTAAGTGCATGTTCAACTTCTCTTTTACTATATTTCGGGATGTCCGTTTTTCTTTTTCCAGTTCAATTTATAATTACAGAAATAAGAAGGGGTGCATCAACTACGAAGAATCCCGCCGCTGAAATTTCCACCTTTTCGTGAAGGATTTGCAGGGAAAAGTTGTTAACCTGAAAATGCAACATTATTTTCTATCCCTTTTGATTCAGAATTATTTCATATTTTGTTGATACCTTAAGAAATGTTTATTTACCTCTTTTTGTAAACGTAAGCTTCTTTGACTCATTATCTTATATAAAATTCGTTTCAATTTAATCTCCTAAAAAAAAAAGATTCCCATCAGTCTCAGGATGTAAAAATAAGTGACTCCATGGATTTTCCAAAACCATCTTACCTGCTTTTGACAATTAGTTGATATACCAATTACAATCGCGATCTTAATTAAGCTTGTGGTGGTGAGCATAACACTGTTCATGACATACATAAGGGTCATTCCACCTCTTATCAACTCCTGGACGAATACGAGTGCTTGCATTGTGATGTAGCAAATTTGAATACCCATAAGAAGCAACAATTGTAAAGATACCACTTTGTTGAATTGCCTCAAGATACTTATCAAATGGTAGTAATGTTGCGTCAGTTTTTTTAATAATACGCACTCATCGATGGTTAATAATGGAAGCGTTTCATCACTTAAAAATCTTGTTATTAGAATTTTGTGTAGAACAGCGAACATGCCTTTTATTATCAATACAACAGAAAAGAACGTCATGCTGAATATAAGTTGCGAAAGATTGACATAAGATATGCAGCAGTTCCATATCGCTTGTGCGACTGTAGCACGTGTAACCACAAAGACCAAGAGCGACGTCATGTTGTAGCCGTCAACTACTGCGCACATCAAAAGAGGCAACATGCATGACAATTTTAATCGGGTGTACGGCAGTTTCCCCCCTAATTCCTTAAATTCTTCATCCAACATATTCAAATCGTTGAATATTTCGATCATCTCGAGATTATAGATACTTTTTAAAATCACATGCGCAGCGAAGTGCGCAATTTTAAGCAGGATTCCAACGAAAAGATCCACGTAGATAACTACAGAAGGAATTCTGTATGCTCCAATGAAATAGTAAAAACTCCACATCGCCAGGCAAATAATTGCAATTTGCAATCCACTGATTATGATGTACGGACAAGATTTGCTGGCGTTTAGTCTTCTATATTGTTGAGAACCTTCCAGGGAATATGAAAGAAACCCTGTGCATTTAGCAAGAATATATGTGGGGTAATATATGTAGAAGATATCTTTCGAACTAGCCATGTTAAGTAACAATTATAAGCGTTTCCAAGTTAATAAGTCTAACTGCAGTTAGATTTTGATATCCATAATAAATAGCATAAGATAGAAACGTTGTATTCTAGTTACAGAAACAATAACTATTGACCTTTTATCTTTTTATGGACTGGAAATAAAGCTTGGAAATAATTTTAATTAATGGAATGATATATTACACCTCACAATCATTATCCTCACATAAGTGTATATCTTTATTGATTACGTTCTATATTCAATGTTATAGGTCATAAAGTCCTATACTTTTGATTAATTTCCTTTTGTATACCTTAGAGACGTCATTATTATTTGTAATTAATGGCACTCGTGAGAATTGTCACAAATTTGGCAATGTTCTATACAGATGGCAAGGTGAAAGTCTTTATCGCAAGATTGAACAAGTAACAAATAAGAGAGGTAAGAACATGTGCACAATCTCTAATAACAAAGGTATGTTATAGCTTTTTACTGTGTAACACATAGGCTGAAAAGTCCCGGGCCTAACAAAGAAAACACGGTTTTTTTTGGTTCAAAATTAGCTTTATTCATCAACGTAATCTCCATCAAGAGCAACGCAATCATTCCAGCGCCGCTCTGACATTTCAATACCACTTTTGTAGAACGATTTATCTTTTACCTCAAAATAAGCCTCAGTTTCAGCGATAACCTCTTCATTCGTGCGAAATTTCTTACCGGCGAGCATTTTTTTGAGGTCTGCGAACAGCTAGTAGTCGCTGGAAGCCAAATCTGGCGAATACGGTGGATGTGGTAGTAATTCGAAGTTCAATTCATGTAGTTTTGCCATTGTTTTGATTGACTTGTGACACGGTGCGTTGTCTTGATGAAACAAAATTTTTTTCTTTGCCATATGCGGTCGTTTCTTGCAATTTCGGCCTTCAAACGCTCCAATAATGCTATATAATATTCACTGTTGATGGTATTTCCTTTCTCAAGATAGTCGATGAATATTACACCACGCACATCCCAAAATACCGAGGCTATAACCTTTCCAGCCGATTGTTATGCTTTCGGGCGCTTTGGACGAGGTTCACCAGTTGCTGTCCCCTCAGATGACGATCGTTTTGATTCCGGAGTGAAGTGATGGATCCATGTTTCATCCATTGTCACATATCTACGCAAAAATTCCGGTTTGTTACGTTTGAACATGGCCAAACACTGCTCAGAATCATCAACACGTCCCTGTTTTTGGTCAACAGTGAGCAAACGCGGCACCCACTTTGAACAGAGCTTTCTCATAGTCAAATGCTCATGCAATATAAAGCCAATACGTTCTTCTGATATCTTTACGATGTCAGCTAACTCACGCAACTTCACTTTTCGATCATTCAAAACGATTTTGTGGATTTCTTTGATGTTTTCTGGTGTTACCACCAATTTGGACGTCCACTGCGTTCTGCATCGTCGGTGTCTCTACGACCATGTTTGAAGTCAGCAAACCAACGTTTTATTGTTGTGTCTGATGGAGCGGAGTCCCCATAACACTTTTCAAGCCATTGCTTCGCTTGAACGGCATTTTTTTCCCATCAAGAAGCGGTGTAAAATTAAAACACGAAATTGTTTCTGATCCATTGTTTTGAAAATAACAAAAGTAGCGTGACTCTTAGCACAATAACTCAGAAACTAATGAATAGAATATCATGAAATTTTAACAGCTGTCTTTTGAAGGTTCGTACTAACTGAGAGAAAGGTGACTGCAATAAAACTAGCGTCATCTATGTGTTAGGCCCGGGATTTTTCAGTCCATGTGTTAATTACCTCTTAGTGATTTCATAACATACAGCACGGTCATTTCAGTTATAGAAACTAGATTAACCATACCAGCATCTGGAGGGGTCGAAGCAGTAGCTATCAGAGTTAGTGTAGATAGAAGGTACACCGATTGGAAAAGCTCTCGAAACACGTCCACTATGAAAGATCAATCTTTAAAGGTGTTACCGTAAGTACTCCTCATAGTATTAGGAATACCTCGAGGTATCCACGAATTGTTAAACATTGGTTGAACTAGGGAATTAAATGTTTTGAATAAAGCCTTTGTATAACAGTTCAGAATCATCTTACTGAGGTTGGGTGGCATCTATAAAATATTAGAATTATTAATTATGTTTCTGCACTTGTTTCAGTCAAATGAGTACGGCGGGTGGAATAAATATTTTTTTAATGATGAAACCAACCGTTCCACATTGAGTGATGTTATATTTGCAAATTTAAAGTAATCCTTGTGACAATTTATTGAATCTTTCGACGAACTTTCACAAATCTGTCTTAGTAAAAGAAAATCTGTTTCTTTGTCAACACTTGACTTTCAAATTTTCGTATTACACTTTCACTTTTTTCCTTTCGCCGTACCTAGTGTCTCGGATCGAATTGTAAAATTACCTTCCTTACATCATCATCAACAAAATGTTCGTAGTAGTAAAAGGCAGCCTTTAACCCTGTTCCCCATTGCGTAGTAATCGGCTGTGGTGGTTCAGGCACTTTGGGACGCAGTTCATAAATTTTTTTTTTTCGTGGAAAACATTTTGGGATCAATTGCGCAATAATGTTTAAAGCATAACTTTTACAAGTTACATGTAACAGATTGCCACTCTCTTCTTTAAGTGATCGGGCTAAGCAAAACATGTTAGCGGCACCGTTACTCACAAACATTAAAAGTTGGGTTGTTAAAACTTGAAATTTGTTCAATGCACTCAATGCCACTTTTAAGATATTATCGCTAATACATTTTGCAACCCTTGTAACTATCAATAATGTTTTTTCGATCGGTTGTTTCGCGTACACTTAACCACAATTTTTTATCTCTCAATTCTGCTTTAATTCCTTCAACATAGTCACGAACAGATGGCCTAAAGTTTCTTAACTATGTCCGACTTGGTAATGTATAATCCGAATACTTGTCCCAGAAGATATCAAATATTAATTGTTCGCTGTATCGTTTGCCACGGATTGTAGAGCAGTGCTTTATACGTTTAGTTATCGTACTTTACACATTTAACTCTATCGCCTTCGTATTCTAAATCCAAAATACTCTCTATTACGTCTTCTACTTTATTCGAAATACGCCGTTTCCAAATTTACCTAAATGCGACATTTTCTAAGTATGCGTGTACCGGCAAGCATTTACATCGATCAGTCGAATAATACTAAGCAAGCGTGCTTTGATACGGGTTCTAGATTCTCCGTGCCGCGCGCTTCATCCTCCCATCTTGTTCTCCGCACGCCACTGAGCCTTGCCCTCTTTGTAACACTCTCCACTCTCATGATTTAGGCACAGATTTAATGTAACATATTGGACAAATATGCTCTCAGTATACACATCAGACCTTCAGTTTGTTTCGTTGGAATACTAATTTAATACATGCACTAATTTGGTATTTTGTATGAAGCTGGATTGTGGATAATATCCTGAACAATTTTCAGATGCTTTCAGTCGTAGTGACCTACGGAACTATCCTGTATCAGTACGCTTCGAATATAAACACACTTGAAATATTTTTGGGGGACAGTTATACAGCTTTGTAGTATTAATGTTAATTGAAGATCTTTGGGAGTTTATGAATTGTTGCAGTTAGAGTGTAAATATATAAATTCTGAAATAGAAGATGTTAAGAATTTAGACTTGATAATAAGAAAATTGTCTTAAAAGCTCCATCTGTGTTTTTCTGTTTGAAATAGTTTTTCTTTAGACTTGCTTGTATTGATTTTGTTCTTCCAATTTAGTGATGGTTTGTTACATAAATATTGTCACCATTACTGAAATTAAAAGAATATAGAGCAATATGAGTGGTCAGCAACTAGCAAATAGTTTTATTAATTCATTACTTCAGCGATTAGTGGAGTTCTAAATATATAATGTCTGCTTAATGCATATAACTATCCAGTTGCTAATTGTCGTTCATGCACCGTTAAAATTTGTTTAAGGGTTAGTTAAGCTAGTAGTTGGAATAAAGATGGCCAGAGAAATATTTTCAGCTCTAAAACCACTACATCAGCTCTTAAAATTGTTTGGGTTCGCTAATTTTGAATTGTATAACCCGACAATATGCAAAGTTGAAACAAAACGATATTACCGATTTCTTGTATCTGACGTCACATGTATGGTAACTTGCTTACTGATGGCCCTAAATACTGACACCTACCTTAAAACTAGTTTTGTTAAGATTATGTTTTCCTCGTTCTTGATTTCGTATACTATTAAGGGAATTATTGTTAACATTAGAAGAATTAAACAAAACGAAGATACCATACAAATTTGGAAGAAATTTCCACATCTGCAAGAAGAATTGGGAACGATTGGTGTAAAATTAAATTACCAAATTATTAAGTATGCTGGACTGCTACTCGCGGTGGTTCCGGTTATTATAAGAATGTCTGGAGTTATTGTCCTTGGTTTGGTCTTTGGTGCACAGTTCAATTACAAGGACTTAGTAAATTTTACACTTTTAAGCCTTCTGGACGTTAGTGTAGATGTCATAAAAGGAGAATACGTGATTTATATGCTTATTCTGCAGCAGTCTTTCGAAAACTTATTTACGCACTACGCCAAAGCAATGTCGGGAAATGACAAAAATATGTTGCATATAAATCATTGTCAAAGAATGTACATCGAGTTATGTCATCTAGCAGAGAAGGTTCTAAAACTGTTATGGTATCCTTTAGTAGTCATTATCATCGAATCCGTGTTAATTGTAACACTTCACAGTTACAATTTGATATCGAAATATTATCACAGCAAAAATACGAATTTCTGGTTCTTCGATATTAAATATTCCATACCTTGGCTTATTGAATATAGTCTAGCTCTCGCCACGGTTGTTGTGCCATCTTTGTTATGTATTAGAAGCGTAAGTATGAGTTTATTTAACATCTTAGCACTCACTTTCCTTCTTTTCTTTTTAAAGGGAACAACCCAAAATAAAATGTTTTATTGAAGATAATATTTCAATATTTATTGATACGGATATTAATGCATAAGCTTTCTTTGTGAAAAGAAAGTTACAAAACGCTTTTATTTTTGACATCTGTATATAGGACAGAAAACTCAACTTAACACCGGGAAATCGCTCCTTATAAAATTAAATTCGTAAAGGTGCTTTTAAAAATACTTTTTTGATTGTTAATTAAATCATTAATCAAAGGAAATTGATTCCTAATGTCTTCGGCTACACGATTGAACCCATGAGCTAAACAAGTGGAATGAATAATGTTACTATAAAAAAATTTTAAATTTTACGCGTATTTTATCATGTATGGTGCAGCGTCGGACAACATTAGTAAAATTTTTTCACAAGGTATACTTCGAGATAAAGAGAAATTTGATAAACCTTCTTGAACGAATTGGGCAATTGTCACATTTGTTTTTTGAAGTTCTTTACAATAAATTAAATATGATTTACCTACAATATCTTCATGAAGAATTTCTGTTAACAAATGGGCAATACAACGGCCACACGTACTTTCATCTACCATGATATAAATAAAATTATTCCCTACCAATTGTTGAAGTTCTGCCATTTTTTGCTGGTAACAAGATGTGAAATAATTTTTTCGTAAGGTACTTTCGTCAGATATATAATGTTTGCAATATTTTTGCAGAAATGATTTCAAATTAACATTGTTTAATCTTGCTAATGGTAAATTAGACGAAATTAATGCGTTATACAGATCCGTATTATATTCTTCTTGTTCTAACTTTCGCCAAGTTGATGCTACACATTGCTATATAGATTTCTGCACATGTGGATCGCTTTAGTTTTTCCCATTTTCCAATATGTGATGGAATTTTAGCGTGTTGATCAATCAGACATTTTCTTTCACAAGACACCTACAACAACAATTGTCATTTTATATGAAAAGTTAAAGAATTTAAAAACAATTGTAAAGCTTTTAGTAAAATTACACTTGCCAGTTTACTGCAGGCTCGATAAAATATTTTGTCGCCATCCTTTACCAGTTCAGGATACGGATTAATCCATAAAGAAATTTTGTTCGCTATAGTCATTGTATGTACACACAGTATTTAAAAACGTAAGATAATTAAATGCTGTTTCGCTCAAAGATATTTAATGAATGACTAGTTTATTTGGGAATTAATAATAACAAAACGTATTTACCACATCCCTTCTGCTAAGTGAAATTAAACACGTGCAGTTCTTGAAAGAAAGTGTAAGAGAAACCAACATGAGGAATTACTAGGAAGTTTTACTAATAGAAGGGATAAGAAAAAGAAACGGTTAAATATGCAATCACTAATTAGCTCTAATTAACGTCAATTAGTGTAATACGTTTACATATAGACTATAATTAAAGATATGCAAAAAATAAAATATATGCACTATGTATATAATCCGGTCTATATTGATGAGTATTAAACGTTTAACTGCCTATTTAATACTGTTCCAATTGTAGGCTAATAAAATTAAAAAGATTTTCCAAGATTGCTGCGTCTGCTCTACAAACCTTCTAATTTCAAAGAACGTAAGAAATACGTTCAGATGATTTGTAAGAATAATTAGACCCATGTTTTAGATCCAACTGTTTGCCCTCCAAATTATACACGAAGGTTTTAAAATTGGCATGGCGGGTTCCTTTTCTATTGATCTCGAACTAGTTTATACGGTAAATATAGGAAAATAGATTTTGGACGGTAAGTTATGTTTAAGTATGGTTTTCTTATTTCAGCTTTTGGCTACACTGCTGTCATATATTGTTATTATCATACAATTTGATGTAATGTATTTCAGATAAAATCTGTGCAAAGTAAACATCTTTACACGTTTTCACTCTGTAACATTTATTACAATTACTCAATATTTTTGGGTGTTTCTATATTTAGAATTTACAGGTAATTAAAGCGGCTGATACGAATAATCGTCTCTCAGAGCATGTAGTCTATGTCTACGCAGCTTGAATTTAATGCATAATTTAGCAAATTGCGATAAGTTGATACTTGAAAGTAGCTAGTAGTACTCTTGAAATGGAATAATTAAATTGTTAAAACAGTAATACAACTTATTATATGTAATAAAGAAAACAAAATCTGTATACTATGAGGCCTCGAACAGAGGTATAAAAAGGTACTGGTATTACGGGACTATTTAACTTTTCTTATGTTCTAATCTTTTAATTAATATAAAGTGACGCCAAATGATTCATATAGAGTGAACCAATGCGCGCAACTTAGCGGTTTTGTAGACACAATGGCTGGAACGATCTTATTTACTTCCGATCGGGTCTCAGGTCACTTATAGGCCTATAATTAGCAATGTTAGATCGGCCTCCTTTCTTAAATACGGGGGTAATTCTGCTAATTTTCCAAACCCTTGGAAAAGTTGACGTGCTTATCGCTAGGTGAAATATAGTTGACAGTGGATAGGACAGAACAGGACCACAATCACGTACAAAGAAGCTGGGTAGTCCATCATCTTCGGTTGTCGTATTAGATTTAAGTCTTTTGATACTGTTCTCCACATCTAATTCAGAGAAGGCATGAACACAAAAATTGTTATAATTGAGAAACGACTTGAAAGATACACGTTGGACACTAGGTTTATACACACTCGTAAAGACACTGGAAAAGGCATCCATGATTTCGTTTGGCGGGGTAAATTCTGTATACTTCCCGGAATCTTGGAGGAAGTTTTCTTGTCGTTAATGAAGCGCCAGAACAACTTAGAGTCTCTGTTGATATTAATTTCAGCATCTGACAAGTAAGTATTGTATGCGTCTCTAATTTCATTCTTTATAAGAGATCTCATTCGTTTGAATTCATTAGAATAGCATTTTGCTTTTGTTCTTTTCCACGTCTTGAAGTAAATTTCCTTTAATTTATTATGTTGTTTTATTTTAGCACTAAACCATGGAGGTAACGTGGTGGTAGGTCGTTTAGTTTTGTGTATAATGTAATATAAAATGCTTCCACATGTTTGCCACATATCCGTCGACTACAAGTATACAAAGAAAATCATACAACTAGTTTTTGAATAAGTTCTTTTCTGTTATTACAAAAACATTTTTGAAAAGTGTATATACACAGAGTTTATTTAGTTATTGAAAGCTTATTGAAAGTGTTCCTACACGGAAAAATTTTATAGCGCCCTGTTATAGTATTTACTGTCATTAGAAATAACATGAGTAATTTCACTTCAGAACAAGTGACTGGAATATACGTGGCTAATTTGATGGATACTAATCAGTGAAGTGTTTTTAGGGCAATAGCCAAATCTGGAGAAGCAGAAGATTATATATAAAGATGGTATTTAAGACTATAAGCACTTAGCTAAAGTCAGAAATACCCGAATAAGTACACATATCGTTCGTAATAGGTTGAGTCAGAGTGTAGTAAGAACATGTCAATTGGGAAATGAGTGACTAGGCTAACATACTCTTCACAGATGAGACAAGATTTAGTTTTCATACCTCAGATAGATGTATACTAGTGTAGAGACGAGACGGTGAGCGCTGTTCCCAGTGTAATATCAAATTTACACTAAATTTTAGCGGTGGCTCTATCATGATTTGCACGACCCCACGATAATTGTCCGGGAATATCTTGTTGACGTTGGTATTCCAGTTATAGATTGGCCTGCGGTAAGTCCAGGCATGACCCCTATCGAGAATGTATGGGACTACCATCACAGGATGGTACGAACCCAAGATGTTGTCCCAGTAGAGCTACAGGGATTAGAAGATGCCCTCCGTGAGGAGTGAGAGAATTTAGTCCAAACTTATATACGGAGGTTAATTGAATCCATGCCAAATCGAATCCGAACAGTCATAATGGAATGGCAATATCGAGTTCTTTTAGTCATAAGATCATTCTTGTACTGTGAAAATCAATTATGCGATACCATTTTGCGGGTTGTATTTCCTCTTTCTCGCAAAGAAAGATCGTTCTTTCCAGAACATGACAGTATAAGTTTTCAGTAAATTATTTGCAATAAAGGCAATCTCTTTATTGCCTATTGTTCCTAAAAAACGCTTAAGCTCCAGAGCGCAATAACTTAATGCTGCAGGAAAAAGAAAACGGTGTTCCTTTGTTACCTTCAAGTCCTGTTTATGAGACGGTTATCCTAATGCTATCATAATTATGTTTAAAAGGTGTTCACTGTTGCAGAGAGTAAACAAAGCACATGTGTTCCATGATAAATTATTTGTGCTATTAAAAATAGAATATTGCAATACCTTATTCTTTAATTTCCTGACAAAATGAGAGCTCATATCAATTCGAAAACAAATCTCTGCCAGAGATGACAAGAATGAGAGGACGACATACACATTAACAACAGTTCTGCTTAGTTTATGTTTTTCTTTAGGGAAACAAATTACTTTATGAACCATTAAAGATAAATTTAAAGCCAAAACCGTTACCGAAGTGTGCAGACAATCTTTGGATCAATAGTATCTCAGACTTTCACGGCCGTTTGTCATAGTCGTAACGGTCGTCGGGTTCCGCCGTCTCACTAGGTTTTTTGTCCCTGATGTTTCGCGAACAACTGTGGTTCGTATTTTCAAAGGTACCGAGGAGTACGACTATAATCTTTGGATACTTCGCTGGACAAAATTGGTTTCACATATCGAAAAAGAGACAACAGTCGAACAGTAATTGGTTTTTCTTAGATGGGATATAGATTTGTCCTAAGTTTAATAAAATGGACGATAGTATTAAAAGTGTTTGAATGTCTAAAAGTTATGGTGATAAAAGTTTTATGATTGTTCACATTGTTGAAATATCTAGACAAAAAATGTCAAGAATTTAATATTAGTAATAAAAAATGTCTGTATTTTTGTTTTTAAAATAGTTCTTCTTTATTTATTGTATAATTATATTCATGACTGTATTGATTTTGTTCTTCTAATTCGGTAATGGTTTTCTTACAGAAGTATTAGTACCATTAACAAAATTAGAAGAATATAGAGCGATATTGTAGTCCATAACTAACAAGTACTTTCATTAAAGTGTACGTCAGTCATTAGTGGAGTTCTAAATATAAAATGTCTGTTTACTTCGTATAACTACTAACTGTTAATTATTGTTAATGAATCAACTCATATAACTTTGGTTTAAGGATAAGCTAGGATAGTAGTTGGAGTAAAGATGGCAAGGAAAATACTTTCAGCTCTAAAACCAATACATCGCGCCTTGAAGTTGGTTGGGTTCGTTAATTTTGAAATATATAACGCAAGTGAAACAAAACAATATTACCGATTTCTTATATTTGACGTCATATCCATACTAACCTGCTTATTGATGTTCCTAAATACTGACACCTATATGAAAAGTAGTTTTATTAAAATTTTGTTTCCTATGTTGTTGATTTGGCATACTATTAAGGGAATTATTGTTAATATCAGAAGAATTAAACAAAATGAAAAGACCATACAAATTTGGGAGAAACTTCCACATCTGCAAGAAGAATTCGGAAAAATTGGTGTAAAATTAAATTACCAAATTATTACGTACGTTGGATTACTAGTCGCCGTGGTTCCATTTATTATAAGAACATCTGCAATCATTGTTTTTCGTCTTCTTTTCGGTGCACGGTTCAATTATAAGGACGTCGTGAATTTTTCACTTTTAAGCCTTCTGGACGTTAGTCTAGACGTTGTAAAAGGAGAATACGTGGCTTATATGCTTATTCTGAAGCAATATTTCGAAAGTTTATCTACGTACTTCGATAAAGTCATGTCGAGAAAAAATAAAGACATGTTGCATATAATTCGTTGCGAGAAGATATACATCGATTTATGTTATTTAGCAGAAAAAGTTTTAAAACTATTATGGTATCCTTTAGTAATCATTATCATTGAATCTGTGTCAGTCGTAACACTTCACAGTTATAATTTGGTATCGAAATTTTACCACAGCAAAAACACAAATTTCTGGTTCTTCGATATTAAGTTTTCTATACCTTGGCTTATGGAATATGGTCTAGCTTTCGCTACGGTTGTTGTGCCATCTTTGTTATGCATTGGAGGTGTAAGTATTAGTTTATTTAACACACTTACACACGCTTTCTTCTTGTTTTTGAAAAAAACCGTTCAAAATAAACCCATTTTTATTAAATATTTATTGATACGAACATTAGTATATAAGCTCGGCTCTCGCTGTTAGCAGATGCACATATATTATACCACAGAAAGCTAAATTATTACAAATTACAAGCTATGTTAAATAAGCTAAAAGGTAATAAACGAACTGTTTTCAGAATTGGACCGTGTCATGATAAGGTATAAGAGGTATAATGAAATAAAGGCAATAGGAAAAACAAAGAAATTAAGAAGTGAAAGAAGGTGAAAAAATAGTAAAAGAAGGAAAGAGAGAAAGGTGACAATTTAGCATATTAGTCCATTCCTCTTGTAAAATGTTTCACAGGTGGCCTACGGAGGTATGGCATACTTTTCGGACCCTCCTGTCCAATTCATCTCATAACAGCGCGATGGGTAAAGTGCTATTATCTTGTTGTTCATTTAAGAAATTTTTACATCTCACTGCTGACTGTTGGGGGTCGTTGTCCTGCATGAATACAAAATTTTCGCCGATTAGACGTTGCTCTGATGGTATTGCATTTTCTTCCAGTATTTCTAAATAACCTCTTTTCGCAAAATACCTTCGATTCGCTTCAAGTCTCCCGTACAGGTGTAGGAAAAGCAACCCCAAGCAAGCTCAGAACTTCCTTGCTTGACAGTTGGCACTACACGATCCGGCAACATTCTTTGGCCTTTCGCTCTTCCTACAGAAACGCGTTTTGATTGTCTGAATAACTCAAACCTTGACTCATCAGTCCATACCACCCTTTCCCAATCATCCACTGTCCAATTTCTATGTGTTTCTGACCACTGTAGCAGTTTTTGCCTGTTTCCCCATCGAAGTAGGATTTCCATTTGTTGCAATGCGGCCGTGAAGATTTGCAACTTTTAATCTTTTGTCACTGTGGTAACAGAAATTTTCCTTGCACGGTTGCGATTCATTTCGGCGGCGATTTCTGGTGCTAGCAGTCACATATTTCGTTTGCTCACCAATTTTATACGTTCATCGTCGGTGTGAATTGTTATTCTCTTACGACATTGAACGTGCCCGATCTCTTAAATTGCTCGTGAGTTGATGTCTCCGAATGATATTACTAACAGTCGATTTATTAATATGTATATTTTCGGAAATTTGACGCACTGAATAGCCCTCTTGATGAAAAGCAACAATTACAGAGAGCTTTTCTAAACTTGTCGGCTTTCCTCTCGACATTTTAATAACTTTAATCAGGCTCACACAAAAAGATACGCTTTTAACACTAACACTCGCACAAGCAGGTTTACATATGCAGAAACTGAAGAATTTATTAATACACAATACACTTTTGGGTGGTCTGCTCCTATCCAAAAGAGTATTGTAAATTTATTGCCTGCAATGTTGCCCCAAAAATAATCTTATTTGTGGCGATGAGGATTATTCTAAAAATTACTATATTGGGTCATAAAATATAATAGATTTTCAATCATTCTCTAGTCTATATTCTTGGAAGTTTGCTTGTACAATCAATAAACAAGTTCATAAAGGGCCCAATATAAATGTTATTTATATATAAAATAATTATATCTTTTAATAGAATATAATACAATATTTTAGTGGGCATCCGAACTAATATGGACAGTAGTGTATTTACATACTGTTTCTCAGAACATGATTAATATCCTAGTAAAACAGGTAAACTTCCACTTCCGAGCACGATTTGTAAAAAATAGTATTAAATGCTAGTAATGCACACAAAGATGTCTGCTAATGAGCACAACAAGCATATCACGTGTCCAAGCAGCAGTTGTTCACGTATACCTCAGCAACACAAGCTTTAAGAACGCCGAGGTCAGATCTGGGTTAATACACTTCCAATTTCAGGCTAATAGAATTAAAAAGATTTTCCAAGATTGCCATGTCTGCTCTACAAACCTTCTACTTTCGAAGAATGTGAGAAGTACTTTCGGACGATTTGCATGAAATAATTCGATTCATATTTTAGATGCAACTGTTTGCCCTTCAAATTATACACGAAGATTTTAAAATTGGCAAAGCAGGTTCCTTTTCTATTGATCTCGAACTAGTTTACACGGTAAATTTAGGAAAATAGATTTTGAACTGTATGTTATTTTAAGCATGACTTTCTTGTTTCAGCTTTTGGCTACACTGCTGTCATATATTGTTATTATCATACAATTTGATGTAATGTATTTTAGATAAGTCTGAGCAAAGTAAATATCTACATGCTTTGTTGTTTGCATAAAAGCAATTTAGTAATCCGGCTATCTTTTCCAACTATTGCTGCCGTAAAGGAAAGTAGGATTTGCTACTCTTGCTTGTCTCACTGCGAAAGGTTTGATTTGATAGATAGGGATAGCAGTGCTATTGCATTGTTAAGTTATTATACTTTTGTTACCATTATATCTGTCATCAGTTGTTGAATATAGATTAGCATCTGTTTTTTGTTTTTGATTTATTATTTGTTGGTTTTCATTTGTTTTATACCCTATATTTTTCCCTAACATAGAGAGTATATGTTTTCAGTAAGTTATTTGAAATAAAAGCAATCAATCAATCAAATACACGTTAATTTTTTATGCTGGATAATTTTTAAAAAACACTTAAATTCACAATAGTTTCTGCCTTAACGGAGGATATAAATTGTGGACCAAATTTATGGATTTACCTGCCTTAGAAAACGGATTGCTTAATTCTATAGGTAATCTAGACACCATGTACCTTTCGAGTAATGAAGTAATTAAATATGAGTATTTTTGTGCTTCGACTTTTTATATTTTTGACGATAATATTCCCTCAATTTTAAATCTTTGGTATGTTCATTGGTGTACTATACTGAACATGCAAGTTTTTTTAATGGCTTTTAACGGAACATTCTATTACATAATGTTCTAAAGAATGCTATAGAAGGTATAGCATGTTTCGTTCATGTCTGTGATTGTATATAGACATCACCAGTCGATATTAAGAAAAACTTTGCAAAGCTCAACAAGATTTGCCTTTCTGGAGTTAAACACTTTATTATCGATATTACAATTGATAGAAGTGGTACGTTCAGCATTGCAAGGAAGCTAGGATGATCACAATCCTCCTCAGCAATAGGAACATATTCCCTTTCTACGAACACAGTTATATCACTAATTGTAAGTATTAAATCCTATCGGCGTCCACGCGCATTTAATGTTGTATTAAATTGCTTTAATGCAAAAATGTCTATAAAATTATTCATAGAATAGTACCTATTATTATTTGCAGTAGGATTATTGAAATGTGTAACATTGGTATCACACAATATAATAGTATTTTGACCAATATTCCTATTAAACTCTTCAAAAATAGATAATAAATTCTCAAAATCATAATTTGAAATATCAAGAGATATATATTGTAATGATATGAATTGTTGTCCATTATATACCGATGAATTTCTACTAAAATGTTACTAGTTCACCTATTTGAGATACCTTTTTGTCACTGTTTGGTGCACGCCGTTATTTTTTATTTGGGTTGATGTTGAAGTTGGAGGCGAAGTACCGTCAGTACTATCCTCTTTATGAAATTTAGAGTACATAGATATTCAATCTGTACAGGTTTATTTCATAAGTTTTACAGATATCTACTTTGGGTATTCTTTAATAACTAATTATTCACAATTTTTCTTGTATAAAAAAAAGAGTTTCTTCAACCACACTTACATAGGAGACGTAAACTTTACTATCGTTTATTATATATATATATATCGCTTTTCGTAAATATATTTATTACATTGTATGAATATGCATTATTCCGAAATAGTACTTATAATCTTCGAAATTTCTCATACGACGAAAGGACGGCATGACTGGCAGCAATTTCCTTTATAATGTCACACATATCTAGTAGGCGAACAAATGCGTTGCCATGGATATAAAACAAAAGAAAAACGGACAGATGAAAATCGGGTCCAAAAAGTCAAACATGTTGGCATCGTTTCTCCTGAGAAAGAATAATTAGTTATTTTTCTCATATAACTCCATAAATTTATAAATATCTTCGTTTATATCCAATAATAAAGTGTATCAGCTGATACTATTTATAAAATTTGGAAGTTCCGGACACTTAAGTTGGAAGCCGAAGGCCAGTCCATCCTAAAGGCGAACCAGTGAGTACGATTTCAAAAGTTATAGACGTCGAGTCTTTTTAAGTTCTTCAGAATTATTTGTATCTTTCGATCTCATATTTCGTTTCGTAAATTAATTAGAATATTTAAAGTTTAGCTAGTCAGGGATTGCCTTAGGTTTCCTGTAAAAAAAACATTTTTTTGTAAAAAAGCGGTATATATATTTTTTATTTGTCAATATATCTGTCTTTGCAACTTTACATTTGGTATTTTAATTTAGAAAACATTTTCACTTAATTCAAAACAAATAAATCAAAATTTTAATTCAAAGAACCCAGTTAAAAATTTTAACGAGCGTGAGATTTTCCACTACAATATATTACATAACAAGTATATGGATTTTGATTTAATTTGATAGAGCAACCAACAATGTCGATTATAGGAAATAATGTTTTAATATCAGTGACGTTAATTTTTGTATTATTATTTCTGTTTGATTTGTTTGCGGATATATATTAGGTAGTGTCCGAATTGCCAACAAGATTAAAATTTTAGGTAAATTAGTGCCCGATTTACATCCGCCCACTTGTTGTAATATTGGCCACACCGTGTGTAACAATTTCATCGTAGCAAGTATTAAATGTATTATACAATATATATATCCGACTACATAAAGTGCGTATGTAGGTATTATTGTAGGCACTCAGATCAATTAATTGATTATAATCGTCGTTAATAGCAGAAATTTATTGACGATCACTTACTGTTCAGATACCAACAGAAGCGAAGCTAAAACAGTCCCTAAGTGTTAGAACTTAATACTCAAATTCTCAATGCACAATTTAAAAGACATTTTTTATGTATATTATCCAGCTTACGTCTTGGCGAAGTGTACCGGATTTCTGGCTTATTCCGTCGATGGCCCACCGAAGTGTAGACAATTAAGATTGAACAAATGTTATGCAATCGTAACAAGCGCTTTTCAAATATTAGCCGGCGTTTTTATGGTATTATGGTTGTTCGATAGCGTAACAATATATAAGGTGCCTTCATTACTACTCTACCTTCTTTATTTGCTTGGCTTAGCTCTGAAATATTCGCATTATTTTATTTTCTTAATTGCGAAACACGCGTTCAGCAAGCAAACGATTCAAATATTCAGCAATTTGGACGCACTGGATAAGGAATTTAACAGATTAGGCTTGAAGCTACCCTACGCCCGTTTAAGAATATTATGCTTATTATCTCTGAGCATATCTTTAATTGCTGATGGATATAATAACTTGATCATTACGGTATATACCCTGCGCAATCCTCATGTGCACTTGGCGCAACTGGTTGGGAATTTGTACAGTGCTTACACCTCCTTTTCCGAGACCATATTCAGTTTAATGTTCTTTTCGACGGTACTGATAATTAAAGACATGTTTCGCAATCTAAACGAGTTCTTGATCAAGAATTTTTTGGATTGTAACAACAAGCTAGTGGTCGCACCAAGTCGAGGACCCGTGCATATAAAAAATGTTATGAAACATTACCACCAGCTAACCAACACTTTGAGGAAGTACAATAGAATCGTTTCGCCACAATTACTACTCGTAATTGGTAACCAATTTTGTTACGTAACGTTGCAGGTATTCCTCTTTGTTCAGGAATTAGCAGCGGGTAGGATAGATTTAATGTTTGCCCTTGGTATTACGGCTGTTACATGCACCTCTATGGCTAAGATTGCTATGTTAGTTGGTGTATCAAATGATTGTCAAAAGGAGGTAGGATTATATTTATCTTGTCAAAATGCTATTTACCGTGTAATATCTAGTAGTATCATCTAAACTCTCGCTTTAGGAGGATATCTTAAAGAAAACCCTGTATAAAATAATGAATGGAAGGAACTCAGATATTAAGAATGAGGTGCTTATGATGCTTATACTTCATTCCTGCGTTTGACGCTATATAATTTTCAGATAAATGCGTTTGGCTTACAAATTCTTCACGAAGAAATCGAGGTATCTGCAGCAGGTTTCTTTGTCGTAGATGTTACTGTTTTTCCCTCCGTAAGTATGGAATACTGTAGATATTACTTTCGAGCATGTTCCCAAAGTAGTTTCCAATTAGATTTAATTTCCGGGGTTGGAGCATGTCATTGTATGTTAGAGTATAAAAAGAATAAAATAAAAGTAAGGGGAAACAAAAGGGATAAAGAGAACTGGAAAGGTGAAAAAAGAAGAAATAAAAATAAAAATGGGAAAAGGTGAAAGGGGAAAAACAAGAAATGTAAAGAAGAGGAAAGGGAAAAAAGAAAAAAAATAAAAACAAAAGGGGTGACAGACACAAAAGAAAAAACCTTGCAAGGGAAATTCTTCAAACAAATGTCAGGGGCAACTATCACCTGTAATTTCAATTACATGTCTATATAAAATCCGTGGAGTCCATCGCCATGGAAAATTCGCACCTAAAACCGAAAGCTTGGTTTCGGATAATTTCGATAGGTTCGAGTGGTCAACTAAATAGCTAACATTCCCGCATAAAGTTCACAACGGAAGATGAAATGAACGGTGTAAATGCTTTCCTCGATGTTCTCATAACATGTAAACCTAATGGCCGTTTAGGTCATTCAGTCTGTTGAAAACGTACGCACACTGATCGTATCTACATGCCGATTCTCACCATCATCCGGCGCTAAAGTAAAGTGTTCTGAATTCCGTGGTATGCCGCGTAATTTGTATTTCTGAACTAGAAAATTGTCGAAAGAACTGTAGCATGTTGTCATCGCTGCTAAATAATGGTTACAAATATCTGAATATACAGAATGTCATTAACAAATCCCTCCCATGTAGATAAGCCCCAAGAATTTTTCAAAAACAAAAGATCAATGTAGTGTTTAAGCCTCCTTCGAAAACTGCCAACGTTCTCTCCTCTCCTAAGGATCAAGTTCAGACACTATCCTCCAAAGTTGCCTACAAAATTCCTTGCTCTTGGAATTTAATATACACAGGCAAAACAGGTCGTTTAATTGAAACCCGTATTAAGAAGCACAAACTTTGTTTCAAATCCGGGCATGTAATAGCAGAACATCATCTTGAAACGGGCCACAAGATTCTATTTGAAGAAACTTCGGTCATCGCGAAATATCCCAATTTCTATGGTAGAAGAATCAAAGATTCATAAACACCCCAATAATATTAATAGGGGGGACAGATATCATCTATTCGTGATATGGAAACTGCTCATATGAGACTCGCCTCCCTCCACTAAATCAACAGTTCAGGCGTAACGCTCCCAATCAATAACATATATATGTATAAGCCCAGTACTCCGCGCTATACGTCAGGTTTTCGCCTCTAGCGTGATTAACACGTGGATTTACGGTGACCTTCCTCCAAAATGGTTTCGTTTCTAGCGTGGATTATACGTCGAATTACTCTGACAGTTTTCTCCTGAAGAATCCTCCTGCGATGCAGTGGGGGCTTTGTTGATGAATCAAGTGAAGCAACTGATAGTACTGATTCACCCTAAATTCCCCTCTTATACGGTTGCCACAAAAACGACGCATAGGCTCTAAACGGGAGGGAATTATATTGGATCATCCCAACATCGCATTACGTCATTCCAATGAAGTAACATATTACGCAGCTCATTTAGTCTACGTCTGTTATGTGTTAGCGAACTCATGAGCTGCAGTTGTTACATTTGTTTCTGTTCCTCCTTCTCTTTTCCTTTTTTCTTCTTTCTCTATCCTTTTCTTCATATTTCTTGTTTTCTTGTTTTCTTGTTTTTTCTGTTTCCCGCGCTCTTCATCACCTTTCTGTTTCCTTTTATTTCTTCTTACTTTTATCTTATTCCCTCCATAGTTTACCATGTCACGGCCTAATCCCGGAAACAGTTCGTCTATTACCGATTCTGGCCATTCATTTGAATAAAACTACTAAGATAAACGTTTATTCTAGTATAGTTTATTAGATAAATTATGTCTATGCTTCTTCCGGCAAAACTTTTGCTTAAATTTACTATCAAATCATTGAAAATTCACCACTCTTTCACAGGCCTTGCAGAACATATCTTCTTTATCTAAACACAGACACGGGATTTTGAGTTTTGATAGTTTATTTATTCTTGTGCAGATTGTAACAGTAACGGTTAACGATTAAAATGATTGCAAGCTTTCAAAATTCATTAAATCTGTATGAGGAGAGTAGGCTATAATCCTGTCACCTTTTGCATTTCAACCACTGTTTCATTGACTATAACGAATTTTAAAGGAAAAATTTATTCAGAATGCTACATTTTCTAGAACTGTGTTCGTAAGATTTATAGCTAAATAATTATACGGTTTCTCAGTGTGCATTCCTTCGAACTTTACAGAAAGCAGTACATACCTGTCAATGCACCAATGCTAAAAAAGAAAAACAGAAAATATTTGCATTATGCATGAAAATTAAATATGCACTACCATCCAAAAGTTTGGAAGCTGCAACGGATTTTACAAAACGTCAGATACAGTGTTTGGACTTCACTAATTATGTGTAACAATTTCATATTTGTGTGCAATAATTTACAACAGGGTTTAATGATTTGACGATATGCCTGTCAGTTGTATTATTTTAAAGAAATGTCACCTTGCTTCCAAGCTTATGGACAGTAGTGTATGTACTGAATCTTATTTTTATGCAAAATAACTAATTTTATTATATTTTTGACCTCGTTTTTTTGATAACAACAAATTTGTTTCTGCTTAAAATTTGAAGACCCGCATGGTATTGGCACAGATTTAATCTGTTCAAAGTCGCAGACGTCTCTAATATTTGGATGCCACATCAGAACTTTAGTTTATTTTGCTAGGATACTAATTTAATGCATATACATATTTGGTATTTTACATAAGGCTGGATTGTAGATAATATTTTGGACAATTTTCAGATGCTTTCAGTCGTAGTGACCTATGCAACTATTCTGTATCAGTACGCTTCGAACATAAATACTCTTGGGATATTTTTTGGAGACAGTTAAATCGTTTATAGAGTTTTATGTTGTTAATTGAAGATTGCTGCGAGATTATGAATTATGGCACTTATAATTTAAACATCTGCATTGTGTTATAAAATAGATAAATGTGAAGAATTTAGAATTAATAATAAGAAAATTGTCTTAAAAGCTCCATCTGTGTTTTTCTTTTTCAAATAGCTTTCTTAATCTGTTCATATTCATTTTGTTCTTTCAAATTAGTAATGATTTCCAAAAGAAATATTAGTACCGTTAGTGAAATTAAAAGAATATAGCGCGATATATGTGGTTAATAACTAACAAGTAGTTTTATTAATTTCGTACTTCCACCATTAGTGGAGTTCTAAATATATAACATCTGCTTAATGCATATAACTGCTTATTGTTAATGCACCTTCAACATTTCTTTAAGGATGATTTAGGATGGTAGAATAAAGTTGGCCATACAGATACTTTCAGCTCTACATCGTATCTTGAAATTGGTTGGATTAGTTAATTTTGAATTGTATAACGCGACAATACACAAAACTGAAACTAAACGATGTTACGGATTTCTTAGGACTAATATGTGGGTAAATACACACTTATTAAGGTAAGTATTCCTTTCTTTTTGAAGTTGCCTCTACAAGATTCCTAGTATCGTAGGCTGCAGAGCAATCGAACTGCTATCTTTTGCAGAAGAAATATTCTGATTGCCTCGATGAACAATCTCTAGAACAGTATACCGTGGTTCAACAGGGAATGGCATGTCAGCAAAATATGCTACCATGATAATCTCCTAATCGCTCATAAAATCTTTAATGTTGAATTAATACATTGGTTTCGAAAGTTACAATAGGAGAGGTGAAGTAAGATTTATACTTGCAATAACCGATAGAAGCCGAAGTATCTGCGGCATCACATAGAAAGTAGTTTTGATATTCCTTCCGTCATAGAGGGAGACATTAATTAAAACCACCACTGTACATGTTAATGTAATAAACTACTAGTACTATTCTACATTTATTTATATACTCATACCTGCAAAGCATAGAGTTTAAGTAAGCTTATTTTTAGTCAGGGATTTGACAAGATGGTTGTAATATGAAGGTAGTGCATCCCATCTATTATTGTGGGTGACCTATAATAAGTAAACAAGCGGATCTGAATTCGTGCATCTTACTTACATTTAACTAAATAACTAAATATTTCAAATATCTTGTACTGCCGTTTCCACTGAACGCAGGACATACTGCAGATCGGTTACGTTGGGGTCCGATTGATACAAAATCGAGCAGTAGGTGACAACAGCTGACAAAATCTGTGTTGGAGAGAATAAAAATGATTCTAATTAACTTTAGTTCATGAAAGGTTATTATGTAAGCCGTTCATTTGAAAATTTCCTATCCCAATTTTCTGTAAATCTGGAAATTCGTGAAAAATTTCCTCAAACATATAAGGAGTCTTATTGATAGGGACAACTTTTTATGCAAAAATCGATTCAGCTTAACCCCGTGCCCTCGCGAGCTTCTCCATAAAAATCTTAAATGGAATGGGGTATCTACTAATACCTCGTTTTAATGGTCTTTTGAAACATTACATTTTGTTGTTTAGTTTTTTAAAATTCATCGATTCGTTTCTGAGTTCTTTTTTGCTCTCGTTTTTTGTTTTAGGCTTAAATATCTATATATATATATATATATATAATATTTAATATTGATTGACTAGGTAGAGATATAAAACAAACTAAACCAAGAAATTTTCTTAAAAATCTAGAAAAATAAAAAGTTGTCCCCTTCGATAATACTTCCTACATGTTTTAGAAAATGTTGACTCGGAAGTTTTCGAATGAACACAGAACATATTTCGTTCAATTTAGCAGCCAATCTCATCAGTGGCGTGAAACTCATACCATTTGTTCACAATATATATGAAACAAAGCACTGCATACTTTAAACCAAGTACGGGCAACATTTGACATGTTGTGGGCCAAGCTTTAGTGTGCAAATACGTTCGCGGGCCGCGACAAACCCCATATCACTCGATCTTCCTCATTTGGAGTGAGTATGAGTAAGTAGTGTAATAATTTCTTTTTAATTTGGTTTTTCACAATGTCGCGGACCGGATAAAATCTTACAGCGGGCCGGTGGTTGCCCACATATGCTTTAAACCATAGAAATATTGTTAAGTCAATGCATGGAGTGCATTTCGAATGAAATGCATATGTGCTAAAGTTAAAGAAACGATACGCATTTGCTTCAGATTAGCGATGTTCTTTAAAACGAAGGTATTTTTTCAAAAATTTAAAACGGTAGTAAAATGCAAGAAAATCTTAATTTATCATCACAAACAATCTATGAAAGTTTCATATTGATTTAAGAAACTATATTGTTGAATCAAATATACCGCGTACATTAAATCAAACAGATACATTTTAAAATAGTATGTCGTCTCAAGCGATTATGATTGAATCAAATATATTTATCTTTAAATTGATGAAGTATGTCTTTCACGCCATTTAAAATGATAGTTTGATTGATTCATGCATTCTTGATTCAAGAACTTTTTTTCTTTATGTAAGGAATTGGTATCAGGATAGGAATAGTCCTTGTTTCATCATTTCACGACATAACACATGGGCTGAAAAGTCTCGGGCCTAACAAAGAAAACACGGTGTTTTTGGTTCAAAATTAGCTTTATTCATCAACGTAATCTCCATCAAGAGCAACGCAATCATTCCAGCGCCACTCTAATATTTCAATACCACTTTTGTAGAACGATTTATCTTTTGCCTCAAAATAGGCCTCAGTTTCAGCGATAACCTCTTCATTCGTGCGAAATTTCTTACCGGCGAGCATTTTTTTGAGGTCTGCGAACAGCCAGTAGTCGCTGGGAGCCAAATATGGCGAATACGGTGGTGTTTTGCCATTGTCTTGATTGACTTGTGACACGGTGCGTTGTCTTGATGAAACAATTTTCTTTTTCTTTGCCATATGCGGTCGTTTCTTTGTAATTTAGGCCTTCCAACGCTCCAATAACGCTATATAATATTCACTGTTGATGGTATTTCCTTTCTCAAGATAGTCGATGAATATTATACCACGCACATCCCAAAATACCGAGGCCATAACCTTTCCAGCCGATTGTTGTGCTTTCGGACGCTTTGGACAAGGTTCACCCGGTTGCTGTCCACTCAGATGACGATCGTTTTGATTCCGGAGTGAAGTGATGGATCCATGTTTCATCCATTGTCACATATCGACGCAAAAATTCTGGTTTGTTACGTTTAAACATGGCCAAACACTGCTCAGAATCATCAACACGTTCTTGTTTTTGGTCAACAGTCAGCAAACGCGGCACCCACTTTGAACAGATCTTTCTCATAGTCAAATGGTCATGCAATATAAAGCCAATACGTTCTTTTGATATCTTTACGATGTCTCACGCAACTTCACTTTTCGATCATTTAAAACGATTTTGTGGATTTTTTTGATGTTTTCTGGTGTTACCGCCTGATTTGGACTTCCACTGCGTTCTGCATCATCGGTGTCTCTACGACCACGTTTGAAGTCAGCAAACCAACGTTTTATTGTTGTTTCTGATGGAGCGGAGTCCCCATAACACTTTTCAAGCCATTGCTTCGCTTGAACGGTATTTTTTCCCATCAAGAAGCAGTGTAAAATTAAAACACGAAATTGTTTTTGATCCATTGTTTTGAAAATAACAAAAGTAGCGTGACTCTTAGCACAATAACTCACAAACTAATGAATAGAATATCATGAAATTTTAACAGCTATCTTTTGAAGGTTAGTACTAACTGAGAGAAAGGTGACTGCAATAAAACTAGCGTCATCTATGTGTTAGGCCCGGGACTTTTCAGCCCATGTGCTAATAGGAGAACTCAAGAATTGATACCTATTACTTACCGACAGTATAATTGCTAAATCTAAGTGAAAAAAGCCCGCAGCGGTGATTTCAATTTTATCGTGAAGTAGCTGCGAAGAAAATGCAGACACCTGAAAAATATTATTCTAATACTTTTGCGTTCTACTTCAGGTCTTTAGAAAATGATAAAGAAATTAATTACTCTATTGAACAATTAACCATACCTTGCTTCTAATCTCGACGCTATGATTAGAACTCACGATCTTATATAAAACTTTATTTAAATAATCTTCCTACGACAAAAAAAGGGAACGCTACATTAGAAAAAAAATCGCATCAGCTTAAATTGAAATTACCTGTCTTTGACAACTATCAGTTACCTGCAGTAATAGGCAAGGCTTCAACACCTCTTTGCATGTTAAAAAGATCGCTCCAAATACAACGAAGAGGATATTTTTAGAAGAAATTCCTTGCTGTACTAGTACCAAAAGTTGCACGGTCACGTTAGCAAAATATGATCCCACCAAGAACAGAAGTTGGCACGAAACTGTTTTATTAAATTTTCTCAGGATAGTTGTTAAGTTTTGATAGGAAATCACCAATTTTCCTAAGAGCTGGACGTTGTTAATGTAAGGCAGTGTCTCCACTCTATTGCTTCGTACGAAATTCTTGAGTAAAGAACTTGTGACGTTTTCGAACATATTCTTTATCGTGAGGATAATGCCGTAATAAGTCGAAACCGATATTACTTGGTAAAGGTTGATATAGGATGATAACGTTGCGTAAGTTATGTGCAAAGCCGTAGTGTCTTTTAAAATGAACACCCAAGAAAGTATGATATCGTACAAAATAACAGTTATATAAAATACAAAGACGAAAAAACAGCGTTTTCTGAGAGCGTTGTGCGGTAGGTGAATCCCAAAGCTATCCATTTTTTTATTTTGTTCATATAAACATGAGAAAATCTTTACAATCTGGTCTCGATAAATAATCCTATTGACGATATCTGCTACATAGTAGAGATAACTGCAAGTAACGGCCAACATGAACGCTAGAAATACCAAAAGGGAAGTATTCGCAGAATATTCCGGAATTACCTTGACTATACACCATAGCGACAAAATTGCGATTAAAATCTGAAACGTATAGGTAATAATGCAGTAGTTTAAGCAGGTTTTCGACGAATGGTGGTTTTCGGTGCCCATAAAAGAAAACGGTATATTTCCAATAACTCTTCCTATTTGATATATTGGATATAGTATATAAAATATGTCTTTCGGCATAGTTGCAGCACAGGATGAAGCTTTACTGTTATGATATTTGTTCGTATGCATTTAATCAAAAATTATCGTAATGCAGTGTGCCGCATTACCTTAAGTAAATTAATACCATTACTGTGTTTGAAATATCACATGTTTAGAAGTTTATAGATTATATTTTATGTAAATGTTCGTTTTAATTAAATTAATAGGTAGCGCACAATTGCATGTACAACAGTGGTCTGAATTAATGTATTCCCCTATGACGTAGAGAATATCAAAACTATTTTCCTTGCGATACCGTAAACCGTTCGGCTTCTGTCGCTTATTACAGGTATAAATTTTACTTACATATAAAACCTTATTATCGTTTACATACATTATCGGACAAACTGAGAAATATATTCACAGGTATAGCAGTAAACTCCACTCACACAAATTTATTAATTATGCGGAACGCAGCGTTTCGAGAGCGCCCACTCATTGTCAACCGTGTCTAATTCTCTATACGAGTATAGAGAATTAGACGCGTACGAAACGATATGTATGAAAAAGAACGGAAACTTATTGAACAGAGAACCACCCCCACACTCGAGTTTGATGGATTTATTGCCATAGGCCCTGTTAAAGATACGGTTCGCTGTCGGTCTATCCTTTCCCGAAAAAGGCATTAGACCACCGAGTAGATTGTAAATAGTCATATGTTTTAGAAATTTTAGAGCCTGCGTAGAAAATAATTTGCATGTGTGATACAGTTTTTACTTTCAGTCGGTAACAAGGTTGACAATGAGAGCCCACGTGCTCTCGAAACGCTGCGTTCCGCATAATTCATAAATTTGTGTGAGTGGGGTTTACTGCTATACCTGTGAATTGTACATCCACACAGTCCTTGCAATCGTCATTTGAGAAATATATGACATAAAGTTTATTTTGTGTGTTAGTAAACTATTTAACTACCGTAACTATAAACTAACATAATTTACAAGTGTTCCTAACTAATAAAAGAAGTATAAATGAATATTTTAAATATACACAATTCGAATTTCTCACTTTTTGTTTAAAATTTGACCTTGTTAATGCCAACGGCTGTAACATCTTCTCCAATAACGTATGTTCTATGAGCTTTATAGATTTTTTGGAAGAATATAAGCCTTATAAAATTACATAAAAAAAGAGGCAACTGAGTTATCCTGCACCAGATAAATTGGGCTTTCGGGAGAAAGAATTCATACGCTAGGCGGAAGAACATGTAAAATTTCGACGTATTGCTCAGAAGTCAATCATCCTGTAATGGGTACAATTTGCCCTACACCAGCTTCACTCATCGACCCCCAAAAACTGCAACTAATCCGTTCTTTTTGTTCTCTGAACATGTTGAATTACATACCTAGTATTATTCCTTCGCCATAATATCGTTGGTGTATCATCCGAGGTTGTAAAAACTTTCTCATCTGAGAATATATTTTACAAATCTATATTTATATTTCCATTGGCAAAATTAAGTCGTGCCGCTGCGTGGTCTGCTGTTATTTCTACTTTTTGAGCAAATTTTCGGTGATGAATAGCGGTTTATGTAGCACTCTTCTGACCGTTCTGGCCGAACATTCTAATTAAAGCTCTTCTTTGATTTTTGTTGATGTACTAGACGAATATTCGGTAATAAACCCAATAATCCTGTTTGTATCTTCTTCCTCCAATAGTGGCGTTCTTTTTGTCGTTCAAACTGTTACAAGGGGTGTCTCGATATCGTTCAGATTCTTATATTGCGATATCCATCGCTGAACTTGTTTCTTCTATAAATAATAGAAAAATACCTTAAGGGCACATCCATTCTTTCAAAGTGTCTAGAAAATAAATAGTATTTACTTATTAAAATTTGTTTTCAGCGGAAAGATTAATTAACTTTAAAACTTGATGAATATCTTTTTTCAGTTTTGATACTTTCACTTAAATAGAAGAATAATACTTATAGGGTGTCCTTTCCAAGTTATTCAAATTAAAAATAATAAGGCTAACAAATTTGAGTTGTGTTTGCTGATGTTTCAAAATTTGACATGTTATATAATAATGATGATAATAAAGTATTGCTTATAAAGCAAATAAAATGGAAATTACCACATCAACCACATCTGCAATCTCCCGTTTCGTGTTGTTGAGGTATTTCGTAGCTATTATTTTACCTCCCATTTCTGGCGGAGAATCTCTACGAAGTATCCTTCTAGGCATAGTGATTTTCAAAAATTACGTTTATTTTTCTTACAATTTAAGGCGAAGCAATTACAATAGCTACTGTAATTTATTAAACCAATGTATTAATTCAACATTAAATATTGTATGGGTGGCTGGAGAATTATTATGAGTATTTATATTGTGCGTAAAGTATATTATTTCTTGTTTAGACGGTTTATCAAAATATAATTGCCGAAACAGTTGTAAATGTAAATGCAATGATTTTGAGAAATGGATGAATAGAAACTCTAAAGGAATATATATATATATATATATATATGTATATGTTGTTGCGCTTGTTTGCGCGGGTAAAGGATGTCTTGTTATCCTCTTGGGTTTTGTCCCACGTTCGGCGCTGGTTCTTAGAAGAACCATCTACGTGCTGACGTTTCGATGTAATCGCATACATCTTCTTCATGAGGTCGTCGACCAGTCGAAATCACGACCTCATAAAGAAGATGGATGCGATATATATATATATCGCACTATAAATTGACATCATCTACAGATCAAAATTAATACCTAATTGATGAAAGAACTATGACTGAAAATATTGTATGCTATGCACTATATACTACATACTATATACTATATACTATATACTACATACTACATACTACATACTACATACTCTATACTATATACTATATATATATATATATATATATTCATAGTTCTTTCATTAATTAGGAATTAATTTTGACCTGTAAATGATGTCAATTTATAGTTAAATAGTTAACAGATAAAACCTCCTTCATTATAATTAGGATTTCCGGTAAGGTCATAGAAGGACCATAAGTATAATATAATTTTTTATACTCAAACTAGAATTATGAATTTAGATTTGGTTGTTATTGTTCTTGCAAACAGTGAATATCGTTAATAAGACTATTTAAAATTAGAAATCCGCACAATGATTATTGCCTTACATAATCTTGGCCGAAGAAACAGAGATATTGGAAGACAATTGAAATTACGTCGCCGAACTGTGAACTATAACGTTAAAAAATATCAAGATGTTGACTCATTATTAAATAGTAAACGAACAAGATTATGGAGGACACCAGCAGAAGAACGCCGAAAAACTATGACGAGAAACCGGACGTGAAATTTAATGAAGGGTAGAGGAGGACATATTTAATATTTTTGCCTCACATAAATTATATTATTGAATAAATATTACCAACTTCATTGTTTTAAGAGTATTTTATTAAATACAACACTACAGTTTCTTTTTCAGATAACACTTCCTTTATTTATGGATTATTTCTTAGGGTGGGTAAATAAGTATGTATGTAAACGATAATAAGCTCTTATATAGGTTCTGTAAATAAGATTTATACCCTCTATAACCGATAGAAACTGAACTGTCTACGGCGTCACAGGGAAAGTACTTTTGGTATTCACTCCGTAATAGGATAGACCATCACTGCACTATTGGCGACTTTGAAAATGTCTGGGTATTTGAAATACAACCTACGCTCCTGTTGCTATTTTCATAATTTCATTAAAAAAAATGTCGCATCTATGTACGCATCCCACACAAATCCCACCTTGACTGATATTTTTTTCAGATTTATATTTGCGTTTAAATTATATTTTGATACAAACATATAATTCTAACAAAATGTATCTTTGAATTACATAAAATAACTAAACATTTTAAATATTTTCTTCCGTTTCCGCCGCACGCAAGAGGAACTGCAGATTGGTTACGTTGGGATCTGATTGGTACAAAATCGAGCAGTAGGTGACAGCAGCCGACAAAATCTGTGGTAGAGAGTATAAGAATTACTTTTTATTATAATTAATTGCATTCATTGTTTTGTTTTAAAAGATTCTTATATACTTTGGTCAATTTAGCAGCCAACTTCCATCATCAATGATGTAAAAGTTATATTACTTGTTTTCTGGTTAGAACACCTCCAACTGCGGCCATCAACTCATTAACTTTGCTGAGACTTAATATCAAAAATTGTATGTTTTTTACGTTGTTACAGTACTCGGCCATCTACAATTCTGATTATGTCGCATTGGACTATAGCAGGAGTCTCCAAACTTTCCAGCATGAAGCCCATACTGATAGCTACAGTAAGTTCCAATGGCCAAAACCCTTTTAATTTTTCTGCCATTATCTGTACTATAGGTAATGGCAGGAAAATTAAAGTTAAGTTAAAATTATAGGTTCTATAATTTTTAGATTAGTCGGTGTGTACGCGCCCTGAGCGAGAATATGCAATTCAATTAGTATTGTGTGTTGTTGAAATCGCAAAGCGTGGAAAACCATTCACCGATGGAGAAATGATCAAAGAATACATAATTGCAGTAGGCGAAAAGATAAAATTATTGGAAACTATTAGTTTATTAGTAAACACCGTGGCTTGGAGGGTACAAGACATCGCAGAAAAGATATAATCTCAACTGTCTGACAAAAATGGATCTTGAGTGGTTTTCTTTGGCTTTGGATGAGTCAGATACTGCTCAGGTGTTGTTTCTTATTCGAGGACTAAATAAAATTTATAAAGTGTATGAAGAACTTGATATTGACAGTATTCACGGCACGACTATTGCGGAAAATATCTTCAAGCAAGTTGAAAGTACCATCAATGAAAATATTCTTCGATGGAAAAACTCAAATTCTATTACAACTGATGAGGGTAAAATCATGTGTGGTAAAAATAAAGGAGTGGTTGCACTTGTGTCAAAGGCTGTAGAAAAAAACATTATTTTGTTATTCATCGGCAGTACTTATGCAGAAAATGTTTAGATATGTCTGAGGTTCTAAAATCTGTCATATCAGTTGTTAATTTCATCAGGTCCATTGAGCGGAATGAGCGACAATTCCGCGAGTTTATTCAAGATATTTGAGAAAATAGCTTACCATTTCATACTGCAGTACGCTGGCTTAGTTGGGAAAAAGTTTTTCAACGCTTTTTTGAACTTCGCCCAGAGATCGACCTTTTTTTGATTGAAAAGCATTGCCTTCTTACCGAATTACAAAATAGCGAATGGCAGTGGAAATTACTATTCTTTCTCGATTTCGCAAAACCTATGAACAAACTGAATTTGAGATTGCGAGGAGAAAACCAGATTTTTCCGGATTTATACAGCGATATCAAATCGTTCCCGCAGAAAGCAATACTGTTTCAGTAGCAGTTACGTAAAAAAATGCTTCACACATTTTAGAATATGCGAAACATTCAGCCACACTACTGAGAGTGAGTTTTCCGTCGATTTCGCAGTTGAACGTTTGAGTGTTTTGAAGATTCTTCTCAGAGTTTGATGTCACTGCGAATGAAGGATTTTTCAAAATCCGTTTGAATAAATATCAAAACTCATCTTTGTTGGAGTTTTATAAGAGTCTTCCACTGGTACTATTTGATAATTTCTTTCTGGGCTGTTTTCTGTTTTTTGGTGCTATATGCTTGTGTGAGAAAACAATCTCCAAAATGAAGTACACAAGGAATCTTTACAGGTTTAAGTTAAGCAATCAGCATCTTAAATCCTTTTAATAATTGGTACAAGTAAAGTTGGTTCACGACTGCATCATGTAAACTACTGTAAGTGGAAAAACACAATTACATAAATCTTAGTAATATATTTTGCAAGTGGACACACCGAGGTTTCACTCCGTTTCAGCCCAGAGAGCCCTCGCAATCCATGTATTGCCCGTGACAACGGTGGGAAGCTGTACGCGTTTCTTTTCGTTGTGTCCGACTTTGCAGACAAATGTTTCATTCTTTTGGCACTAGCTAACGTCCTATGCACTAGTTAGCGTTAGAATAATCAGTTGAGCTGTAGGATTAGATATGGTGATACTAGCAGAGAGGGACTTTCAATATGCTCAGCAAAAAAAGCGCTCGAAGCCATGCTGATGACTCCGGGTAGGCAGAAACATGTCCGTGTGTTAGCGTTTTTTGTTTCTTCACACTGTTTTTCTCGTGTATGATTTCACCAATACCATGAAAAAAGCTGAATTTAACAGCATTTTTAATTTTGGTGTTATTTTGTATGTATTTTTAGATGTGTTTTTAAAGGAAAGATGTATGTGTCATAAAAAAAGAGCACTGTACATCAACAATGGGGACTGGTAACACTGAAAATCGGTTGCTAAATTGGACAAGTTATAGGTTGTTCTTTTCCAACAGAATTCGAAATCAATTCAGAATTATCAAAAGTATACGCAAATATTTCAACAAACTACACTAGTATTGGAACAGGAATAGTTGTTGTGGCGACATATCAAGAACTAATATGAGAATTCAAGAATTGAATACTTACCGACACTAAAACTGTTAAATCTAAATGAAAAAAGCCAGCAGCTGTGATTTCAACTTTATCGTGAAGTAGTTGCAAAGAAAATGCATTCACCTGGAAAAAATTATTCTAATACCTTCATGTTATGCTCCAAGTCTACATAAAGTTATAAAGAAATCAATTATTTTATTGAACCAAATTAACTATACCTTGGTCCTAATCTCCACGCTAGGGTTATAAGTCACTATCTTATACAAAACCTTCTTTAAATTATCTTCCTACAAGAAAAAGGAGAATTATATTTTTTTACAAGAATCGGAGTTAAGTTAAAGCTACCTGTTTCTGACAACTATCAGTTGCTTGCAGTAATAAGCAGAGTTTTGATATCTCTTTCAACATTAAAACAATCACTCCTAATATAACGAAGGCCATATTCTCAGAAGAAATTCCTTCCTGTACTAGTAGGAAAAGTTGTACAGTCGCGTTAGCAAAATATAACCCCACCAAGAACAGAAGTTGAGGTGAAATTGTTTTGTTGAATCTTCTCAAGATGGCTGCTAAGTTTTGGTAGCAATTCGTAAATTTTTCTAAGACTTGGACGTTATTCAAGTAAGCCAGTGTCTCTACCCTATTGCGCCGTACGAAGTTATTCAGCAAAGAGCTAGTGACGTTTTCGAACATATTTTTCATTGTAACGATAACACCGTAATAAGTCGAAATCGATATTGCTTGTGAAAGGTTAACGTAGGAAATCAAAATTGCGCATGTTAAGTGTACAACCGTATAATCCACGTTCACAAACACCCAAGAAATTGTGATATCGCAGAGAATAATAGTTGTATAGAAGGTAAAGTAGAAAAAACAGCGTCTTCTGAGGGCGTTGTAGGGTAGGCGAGACCCCAATCCGTCCATTTCTTTGTTTTGTTCATATAGGCATGAAAGAATTTCTACAATCTCGTCTCTATAAATAATCCTATTGATGACGTCTAACGCATAGTAGAAACAATCGAAAGTCGTGGCTAACGCGAACGCTAAAAGCGTCAAAAGGGAATTCGTGGAATATTCCGGAATAACCTGGATTATACAGCAAAGCAATAAAATTGCGATAATAACTTGAAACGTGTGTGCTATAGTGTAGTACTTAATAGAGATTTTCAGCTTTTTGTTGCCTACAAGTGAAAACGGTATATTCCCAATAGCTCTTCCTACCTGATACATCGGATAAAGTACATAAAATATATCTTTCGACATAGTTTCAGTATGTGGTGAAGCTTTACTGTCGCGATATTTGTTTGTATGTAGTTAGTCAGTAATTATCTTTATGCAATTGCTCCGCATTACGTTAGGGAAGTTAATACCATTAGTGTGTTTTTATTATTACATGCGTAGAAGTTTGTAGATGATACTTTGTATAAATGAATTGCTTTAATTTTAATCAGTAGGTAACCTACATACATGGTTATATACGAGGGCCATTCGGAAAGTAAATAACGTTTTGTTTTCAGAAGTGATCGCGTCCCTCCCAGCACTGCCGACCCACCACTGACCTTAGTACTCACCACTTCAGTTTGGCGCATAGAAAAGGAGAGGCTATCCTTACGCAAGTTTTCGATTTCTTTAAAGCGCCATCTAAAGAGATTTTTCCCAATTAACATGTAAAGGGCGGATTGCTTGAATTTAATTGATGGCAATCTTGTTAGCCCAAGAAAATTTACGTTAGTATTACGTATAATACTAGCGTTAATGCAGAAAAACAACCAAAACAACTTTGTTAATTTATAAGATTGAATAATAAATTAAGAGCTTTTATCACTTTAAACACATAGTACCGTGCAAATTGTTTATTAATGTTTATTAATTTATACCAAAAATATAACCATCCAAACAATTGATTGGTTAGAATACAAATATAAATTAATCTCTCAAAGAGAGGTTTATTACAAAAAGTTTGATCTGACAAAGCCTAGTCTAAAATAGAGGAATTAAAATGTGTTAGCTCTTTTCTTTTCAAGTATTTTTATTGTTTGCGAGTAGATCATGTCTCTTCTTGGAACATGTTAAGTTTGCTCTTCTGTTTCAGTTGATAATTCGGAACTTATTAAAATGTTTCCCCTATGGCCACCTTTACTTAAGGATTCTGCGAAGTAGAATGCGATGTGTACATCTCCAGGAATATAAGTAAAAGGGAAATGAAAGTAAATAATTATTATTACTAAATGAAATACCGTGAGAAATGAAAGGTTACTACAAAAAATTTAAGATACTACACCAAATTAAACCATATTTTAGCATGTAAGTAAATCATTTTTTCACAGGTATCGCAGTAAACTGTACCCAAGACACATTTTATTAATTTATTTGGAACGCATAAATTAATCATTTCTGCGAGGTGGAGTTTACTGCGATACCTGTGAATTACACAACCACACAGTCCTTGCAATTGTTGAAACCTTTCTTTAGTAATTTGCTTTTTTAATATGTACAGTTAGAATATTGCGTTTAAATTATATACTCCTCTTAAAATGTCAAATGCGTAAAATGAAACATTACCTGAATCAGTATGCCCCGGAAGATGTAGACTTATATCTGAAACTCTAGTTTCAGGACTAAAATGAATGAGACATCTTCCGAACTCTGTCCACCTCTGCCACTTGTTTGTCATTCGAGGGATTTGCGAAACTGTTTGGTTGCATCTTTATTTCCACATCCATTCGCACTAAAACAACAATTGCATTTAATGCAGCACCTGAGAACTATATGTTACTTATTTTTAAAACTTACTACATTAGTAGTTGTAATATTACCTTCTTGGTAAATCTTTCTTGTTTTTTATTTATAGAGAAATAAAGCTTCTTCTAAATACAGTAACCTAGCACTCTAAATCACTATATCTAGGATAACCGCTAAACTAGTAAAAAAAGTAATACTTAACTCTATAATGGACATTGAACCATAGGATATAGCAAAAACGAATACACTTTCAAATTGAACTTGTTCATAAAGTAATCAACAGACTAGTTGACAACAAAAATGTCGGACAAATGATGACTAATAATGGAATAATATTAATAGGTGGAAAATGCGGTAACGCAGTCCATAATGTCGTGCTACAATCATATCAGTTTGTTTATTTGCACCCTCTCTAGAGATTTTCACCTACTATTTCTAATAGAATCAGTCACTTGTATTAAAATAGCAGGCCCTGGTTTGGCGGCAGCCACCGCTTAATAGAGTTGATGACTGCTTAGCTGTGTGACTTTAAAATGTATGACAAAATCTGACAAAGTGTGAAGTATTATCCGCTTTTTAAACGCACAAAAAGTTCGAGCCATCGAAATTAATAGTTAGATAAGTGAGATTTATGGTAATGTGATGAATGAAGCGTTGGTTCGGAGGAGATGCATCATGTGACGTTCGGAAGAATTTTCGCTATGAGGATCGCTCAGGCGGTCCCTCAGTGTGATTGACGGACCCAAAGCTAGGATGGAGATAAAGGTCCAACAAAAAGGCGAGTCTTTTTGCTTTTACGCCCAAGTGCTCAGTCATACCGTCCACGAACTGTTGTATATATCACAAGTAAGAAACTGAATTCCTTTGTAATATATGCTACTTATTTTTCAGGCTTCCTACACCGTATATAATTCAGGCAAAACCTTCTAAGGCAACGTTGCCAATTGCACAGGCCTCTCGGAATTCCACAGTTTGCCAGTACTGGGCACGACATTACGACCAATTTTATTCTAATTTAGAATTTTCAATTTTACAGTGTTATTTGTTTAGCATTTCAATTTCTTTTTACAATATTGTTTAAAAATGTTTAAAGCTTTTGTACACAGCCTTTTTTTGGTTATTTTGGCGAAAACCCACTAAAAGAAACAAATAAATAAACAGAAAAATAGCCCTGTCTCGGACGCAGTTACTAACAAAAAAAAAACTTTTCTGGCAATTCTCCACGTTGTTTTGCAAATCAACAGAGTTAAAAACACGCAACCAACACCATATGACACTCTTAAGTGGTAAAAATGTAGAGTGTAAGAAAGCTTATTTTCACTCAGGAATTTGACAACATGGCTGCAATATCAGAGTAAAGTACCGCGTCTGTTAACGTGAACGACCAATAATAAGTAAACAGACGGATTTTCAATTTGTTCATTTTAATCATATCTTCATATAAACAGATATAATTCTAACAAGATTTATCATTAGATGCTATAAAATAACTAAACATTCCAAATATCTTCTCCTGCTTCCGCTGCATGCAAGTTGGACTACAGATGGGTCGCGTTGGAGTCCGATTGGTACAAAATAGAGCAGTAGGTGACAGCAGCTGACAAAATCTGTGGTAGGGAGAATAAGAATTGCTTTTTACTACAATTTAATGCATTTACTGTTTTGCTTTAAAAGACTATCAGCTATCATATCTGTTATTGACGAAAGTCGATGGCTAAATTGGTTTTTCTTTTCTAACGAAACTCGAAAACAATTCACAGTTACCAAAAATATGCATAAATTACGATTAACGTTTCAAAAAGTGAGGAACTGGACTCGGTATATGAATAGTCAACGTTGCAACATATTAAGAAATAATACGAGAATTCAAGAATTGAATACTTACCGACACTAAAACTGTCAAATCTAAATTAAAGAAGCCAGCAGCTGTGATTTCAGCTTTATCGTGAAGTAGTTGTGAAGAAAATGCATACACCTGAAAAAGATTATTCTAATACTTCCATGTTATAGTCCAAGTTTACATAAAATGATAAAGAAATCAATCATTTTATTGAACTTAATTAACTATACCTTGTTCTTAATCTCGACACTAGGGTTATAATTCACGATTTTATATAAAACTTTCTTCAAATTATCTTCCTACAAGAAAAAGGAGAATTATATTTTCTTAAAAGAATCGCATGAAGTTAAGTTGAAGGTACCTGTTTCTGACAACTATCAGTTGCTTTCAGTAATAGGCAGAGCTTTGACATCTCCTTCAACATTAAAAGAATCACTCCTAATACAACTGAGGCGATATTTTCAGCAGAAATTCCTTCCTGTACTAGTGCCAAAAGTCGTACAGTCATGTTAGCAAAATATGATCCCATCAAAAATAGAAGTTGACACGAAATCGTCCTGTTGAATCTTCTCAAGGTGACTGTTAAGTTTTGGTAGCAAATCTCGAATTTTTCTAAGAGTTGGACGTCATTAAAGTAAGCCAGTGTCTCCACTCTATTGCTCTGTCCGAAGTGTTTCAGTAAAGAATTAGTGGTAATTTCGAACATATTCTTTATTGTGAAGATAATACTGTAATATGTCGAAACCGATATTGCTTGGCTAAGATTGATGTAGGAAACCAAAATTGCGCATGTTAAGTGCATAACCGTATAACTTTCCGCAACAAAGATCCAGGAAATTATAATATCGTATAAAATAACAGTTACATAGAAGGTAAAGTAAAATAAGCAGCGCTTCCTGAGAGCGTTATACGGTAGGTGTAGGCCCAATCTGTCCATTTCTTTATTTTCTTCATATAAGCATGAGAGAATTTTTACAATCTCATATCGATAAATAACCCTATTGATGATGTCTACTATATAATAGAGATAATCGAAAATCATGGTCAACATCAATGCTAAAAATACCAAAAGGGAGGTATTCATGGAAAATTCCGGAATTACTTGAATTAGATTCCATAGCAATAAAATAGCAATTATAACTTGAAACGTGTGTGTTATAGTGTGGTACTTAATGGAGATTTTCAGCGAACGGTTCTTTTCGGTACCCACAACTGAAAACGGTATATTTCCAATAACCCTTCCTGCCTGAAAGATGGGATAAAGTACGTAAAATATATCTTTCGACATAGTTTTAGTATGTTGTGAAGCTTTACTGTCGCGACATTTGTTTGTATGTATTTAGTCAATAATGATCTTTATGCAATCGCTTCGTATTACCTTAAGGAAATTAATACCATTAGTGTGTTTTTATTATTACATGCGTAGAAGTTTGTAGATGATACCTTGTGTAAATGAATTGCTTTAATTTTAATCAATAGGTAACCTACAATGGACGATTATATATATATATACGTGGTTATGTACGAGGGTCATTCCGAAAGTTAAACAAAGAAGCAAAGCGCCAATCAATGCAATCGCATCATCCACAATTCTCAACGAAACTGAAAAAAAGCAAAATATATTTTGAGCATCAGGAAAAGTATGATTACGCTGTTTTGGGATCGTAAGAGCGTCGAGTACATGCCTAGAGGTGACACCATAAACTCAGCCGTCACTGTCAGACGCTTCAACGACTTCCCCGCGCTATTCAAAACAAGCGACGCGGAATGCTAAGCCGTGGAGTCATCCTCCTTGATGATAATGCATGTCCAAATGCAGCGGGTCTGACATACACTACCGCTGAAAAGTGTTTAGGCACTCTCACGGACAGCAAAAATGTATAAAAACTCAGCAAAAATGTTAATAATATTTATTTTTTATGTACATCTATATCTGTATCTGTTCACGTACATGGATAAAAATATATTAAATAAATGTGAAAATTAAAACGTTTAATTTAAATTTTGCTTTCATCTATGTGACCTCCCCTTGATTTAATAATTGCAGCACACAATCGAGGCATTCTCGCAATAAGTTTCGCCAGAGTTTCTTGTGTTATTGAGGTCCAACTCGATTGCAATTTGTTCCACATGTCAGTAGCTGATGTCGGAGCCGATTTCCGTACTTCACGATCTAGTTCTTCCCATAGTAACTCGATTGGATTCAAGTCGGGGCTCTGGGGAGGCCATTTCAAAATTTTGAGAGTTCCTTCCTCTTCTAAATGGCGTAAATAGTCTTTACATAATTTACAGGAATGTTTTGGGTCATTATCTTGCTGGAAGATAAAATTTTGACCCAAAAGTCGAATTCCGGAAGGTATTGCATGGTTCTCCAAAATTTCGCGGTAGCCTTCTTTTTTTAATATACCGTTAACTTTCACAATGTCCCCTACACTAGTGCCAGCAAAACAGCCCCAAATGATGATAGAACCTCCACCAGGCTTCACGGTAGCAGTAATACACTCTTCTCTGGCACGTTCACCCACAGGTCTTCTTACGAATATGCGTCTTCGGGTTCCGAACAGCTCAAATTTGGACTCAACCGTCCATAGGACGTTGTTCCACTCTTCTATGGTCCAGTGTTGGTGTTCACGAGCCCATTTAAGTCGCTTTTGCTTGATTTGTTTGGGTAGTAATGGCTTTTTCATCGCAATACGTCCATGGAGCCCAGCTTTCTGTAGGCGACGTTTGACTGTAGAAACATGGACTAGTTTTTGGCCACCAACATTTAATTCTGCGGTGATTTCCGGCGCTGTTTTGCGTCTATTTAACTTGCTGGTAACCACTATTCTGCGATCATCTGCAGATGTTGTCCCTTTTGGCCTTCCACTCCGTCTTTTATTAAGAAAACTGCAAGTTTCCCGATATTTTTTACGTTATAGTCAACCGTAGCGTGGTGTATTTTCATTTTTTTTGGCAATTTGTCGTTACTTATGCCACTTTTATGGTAAGCTATTATAAGCGCACGTGTTTCCGTGCTAATTTCTCTTCCCGGAGGCATTTTAAAAAATTGTCACACGATATTTCGCTCACGACGTGAATAGAGTAAATACCACACTGCAACTGACCATAGGTTACAGATTTCACTATAATCTTCTAGGAAGGTAATTTAAACACTATTACCTACAATCTAACAGATGACTAAATTTACCCAGTAAATTCAGAGGGATTATAATTATAATTGCCCCGCAATAAACAGTTTATGGTAATCCGACCAAGTGCAGGTAAATTATAGTAAACCTTATTCGATATAATGGATGTTTATCTTACTGAACTACATTTTAAATACGTATTTCATTTTATTATAATGTTTTTTTTGGTAAACATAATACTATATGAATAATCCATGAAAACAGGGGTGCCTAAACACTTTTGAGCGGTAGTGTAGGTAGTAAATTTTTCAACATCCGCCACACAGTCGGGATTTAGTTCCAAGTGATTGGCGGCAACAAAGTATGCAGAAGGCATAGAAAAGCTGATAAAATGGTACATCCTAAGTGCCTAAATTTGAATGGTGACCACGTGGAAAAATACCTTCGGTATATAATTTTATGTGAAATAGTGTTTACTTATATCTAATAAAAGTTTATATAGGAAAAGGACGCACTTTACTTTCCGAATGGTCATCGTGTTTTAAAATTGAAATCTATGTCATTTTTTAATTTAAGTAAAACGCTAGAACAGATAATAAGAATAATGATGTAGCTTGTTCCAAGATATAAATTATAAAAATGCCCGAAAATGTATGTAAGTATTTTGAATAAAGGATCAGTTTAAAATTTGTTATTGTGCGTGTAAAGTCGTACTTAAAAATGCCGAAACGACAAGATTTATCAATGATAAAGACGCTCAGTTATTATAACATTACATCGTGAAGGGTATTCAATAGCACAAATCACTAAAAAAAAGTAAAGGTTCAATAACTCAGTATTTTAAAAAGAACACCAACACCTCACACAGCAATTATGCGGAGGCTTCTAGCAATAAGGCTAAGGGGAAGAACAGCTACAAAAGGATCACTGCTGAAACAATAAAATAAGAAGAGGCTGGAATGGGCCATTCAACACCAGAATTTGTCTCTTCAGCAATGGTCTAAATATTATGTATAGGAGAATCCAGATTCGAAGAAGATAACCATCTCAAATATTCATCTGGTTTATGTACTTGTTTGGTGTGAATTGAGGGACAAGGCAAGTTGGTATGAATGATTTGCTCACCACAATCTCCAGATCTGTTGTCAATAGAACTACTGTGAGATGAATTGGACCGAAGAATTTGAAAAAGATGGCGCACGAGGTCTTTGGTGGAAGCTGCAGATAGCCTGGATGGAAATTACAGGTGAATATCTCGAATCTTTAATCAGAAGGATGCCTAGAATATGTGTAGCCGAAATTCAATCTCGTGGTGCGCATATTAACGAGAAGTTAATTTAAATTTAAATTTTGTAATATTTTCTGTTTCTTTTTTGTTGTTAAACATCCTTCCTGGGATGTCAAATATCTGCTAATAAATATTACTACAAACCAACTCTATAATGGAATTCAGATCAAATAAAACGGCAATTTTATAGTCGTCCCCATATATATGGATAGTAGTGTACATACATTCATATGAATGTATTATCATAATAACGTAATCCATATGTTTGTTTCTGTCACTTCTTCAGGTTTTTCAAGTTTTCTAAATCATATGCCCCTCTTATTGCAATTATTAATAAACAAAATTAGTGCAACCATAAAAGTTAAAAAAAAAGAAAAAGATAAAGATGACGACTTTAAGATAGTAGATATTTAACTAAATTGAAATGCGAAATACAACTGCCCTCTATGTTGCATTATTATAACCAATATAAGAACATTGTCCTTTGCTATTTTAGCTAGCATCATAGCAGTAATGAAACGTTTCCAGAAGTACACCGATAATATTGAACAGCCAATATATGTATGTAATACTTATGTACGCATGATTTACTATTTTAATAGAAGGAGAACGCCAACAGGAAGCGATAATACAGTTAGGTTACAATTTTGCCGTAAGTAAGACCTAACTTGACTAGATTCACTTTATAGATTCACGGAAAGTGAAGAAATTTGAAGGAAGCTTTTAAGATTTAAAGTCAGTTTTAGTTTGCGATCGCGCAGGTCTTTACGAAGCTTTGGATATTGTAATGACGGAATTTTTTGGAAAACTAGGAACTAGCCGAACTGAGAGGGAACCGCAAATGCGTATGTGTATTTAACAATAGTTTTATACGACAGAAATATTTTTATGAAGGTAATGTTGCCCAATTCAAGAGAAAGAGATTCTTCATTCCATTTACAAGAATAAGAGCGCCAAATTATTACAAACTGGAGACTAATAGTTGATATTATATGTGGAAGGAGAAACTTTCGATTCTATACAAATTTAAACAAGAAGCAAAGTTTACATTTCACTCTAAATTATTAAAAAATAAGAATAGCATCAAAAACACAACGTAGGAGAAGGAACATTATACTGTGGTAGCAATAACTTTTTACAAAAATTAAATCGAACAATTACGTGTATATTTTCAAATAGAACGCAGGAAATTATTTGCTTCGAGAGATTACAAGGGTTGTCTTTTAAGTTTTGCATGTAGAGCTGGAATAAAATAGTAGATAGCCTTAAAAGACTTTATTGTTTTTCGAAGCATTCTCCACGAAGATTGAACCAACCCTGGAAGCAGTTATTCCACTTGTTAGTACAGTAAAAATTACGTTTCTGAAGGCATCGCTACTCCGTTTGCTGATTGGAACCACGCAGCCTATTTTTGATGTTCGGGAAGGTAAATAAACCTTTTCGACTTAGATCTGGACTGTAAGGAGAATAGTCTAAGAATTCTACGTCTTTTTGCGTTTAAAATTCGCTGTGGGCGAACTTGCATTGTCCTGGTGAAGGATGATTCGCCGTTCGGGGTGAATTTTGCGAAGCTCAGCGATAACTTGCGCCAAATAAATGGTTGTACACCAATCGGCAGTAACAGTTCTTTGATCTTGTAGTGGAATTGTTGCTACGTGATCTGCTTTCGAGACAAATATCGCGACGATTTTTTTGGAGATAGTTTGACAACGGATGACTTTTGTCGGCTTTTCTTCACCTTGGAACACCCAAACAGACGACTGGTCTCTATTTTCTGGCACATGCGAGTAAATTCAAGATTCATCGCCACTGGCGATGTTGTACATATTATTAGAGTGTCCGACGTTGCGGCGGTCTAAAGACACCAAGACAACCTAGCTTCTTCCTGTCCTTCGGTCAACAGAAGTAGTATCCGACGTGAAACTAATTCTTTTACACATAACTTCTTCATGCATTTTCCTTTGAATTGAGGTCTTTGAAATTCGTAATGATGCCTCAATTTCTCCCTCGTTTGAAGTCTACATTAAAACATTAAATTTTTTGCCCAGTTTTTTTAGTTTTCTAGGGTTCGCAAGCCCCCAATTCCTAACACCTCGTGATCAGAGACCCCCTGCCTTACACAAGATGGCATTCTAGAGTAATTTCAGGAGAAGATACACTCTGACGAACATTGATTGAGGTGCAGGGACAACTGTGGCAGAATCAAGGTAGATGGTTGCACGCTAAAAGAAAATCCGGTCGTTTTTCTTTTAGTTTTCAAACTTCAATGTTAATTTTTAAATCCGTTTTTCATTTACCCTCGTATCTAGTACTAAGTCCCTATATATCGTACTTAATTAGTAAACGCATTAGTTTCTTATTATCTAATTAATTATTTATCTACCATCAGCATTTATGAAGGTACCAATTACCAATATAATGCAAATTGTATCAAATGCAAATAGTAAACAAACACTGTAGAATTTCATAATGATGATTGGACATACTGCAGTTATAAACGTAAGCAACCTTAGTAACTAGTTCCTTATTAAATGATGGAGAAAGAATCCAGTGATCTACTAACAATTTTCAAGCCCATATACAAATTTTCGAATTATTTCGGTTATGCTCCTTATAGCATAAAAGGAAAATCACCTGCAAGGTATTTGGCGTATCGTCGACTACGTTCCGTAATACTGAGTATAATTCAATCATCCACAATTATTTTTATGTGTTATTACACTTTCTTAACAATAGTTAATATTAAATTTAACTCCATTATATTGGATATCACTGTGAGTGCTGCAGTTATTGCACCTACAATCTCTGTATTCTACCAAATAATGTCGAAGAGGTTATACGCGAGCGATTTTGTCGCCATATTTAACGAATTGTGCGTAATAAATAAAAAGATTGCCGCAGAACTAAAGATCGACATTGCATATAAGAAATTAGCTGCCATATCGATTTTACCGTTTGTAACTGGTGTAGCTGATTTAGCTTCTGCAACGCCTATTTTGTATACAGACAGTCCTTCGTATTTTGCTTCTTTTTTACATAGCCTTTGCTACGGTTACCTCGTCGTATCTCTAACGCTGATTGTTGCAGAATTTTTTGCTGTGATTTTGATCTTTCGCAGTTTAATTGCGAGCCTTCAACAAGCACTGGTAAAGAATATTCTGGAGAAATCTTTAGGAGGGACCTTAAGAATCGCGGAAGAGATTAATGCAATTACAATTTTACGAATCGTATACGCAATTTATCAAAATCTTTGCGAATTATTAAGGAAATACAACAAGATTGTTTCCTTTCAAATTCTTCTAATATTTGCTTATGTCTACTCACTAACTTGCCTCTTTATTTTGGCTTGGATTAAATCAGTTGCTGACAGTTATATGACAGAAGCATCTCAAGTCGCATTTATCGCAGTTTGCGTATTAATTTTGATAAAGCTGGGGTATTACGTTACGATATCCTGCTCGTGTATAAATGAGGTAATGATGAAAAATTAAAGCTTTTTACCAATGTTTTATGTTGTTAACACAAGTCGCTATTATTACTTTTAGATGTACAACTTGAAGAAAATCTTGGCCAAAATTTCGACTTCAAAATCGTATGACTTACGAAATGAAGTGAGTTTGGGCTTCATTCCTTTATAACTAAATATAATTTGTAATGTAATTTCAGGTGCATGTATTTAACCTTCAACTTCTGCACGATAGGATTGAAATTTCAGCAGGAGGCTTCTTTCAAGTAGATGGTCGAGTTGTGTTTTCGGTGCGTATAGTTGTATGCAAAGAGAACTAGTACAGTTGGTTTCAATCAGTTTATACACATTCTTCCAACTGTAATCAGCTAAATCCTGCAACATTAAACAGTAAACAGTTGATCAGTGTGATGTTAATTCAAGAATTAGATTTCATATTGTTTGTGATAATGCTCTTTACCATCTTCTTTACTAAAGATACCCAAAAGCCAGCAATAACGAGGAAGCCATTGAAGAATTATAACACATGGGCTGAAAAGTCCTGGGCCTAGCAAAGAAACCACGGTTTTTTTGGTTCAAAGTTAGCTTTATTTATCAACGTAATCTCCATCAAGAGTACCGTAATCATTCCAGCGCCGCCCTAACATTTCAATACTACTTTTGTAAAACGATTTATCTTTTGCCTCAAAATAGGCCTCAGTTTCAGCGATAACCTCTTCATTCGTGCGAAATTTCTTACCGGCGAGCATTTTTTTGAGGTCTGCGAAGAGCCAGTAGTCGCTGGGTGCCAAATATGGCGAATACTGTGGATGTGGGAGCAATTCGAAGTTTAATTCATATAGTTTTGCCATTGTTTTGATTGACTTATGGCACGGTGAGTTGTCTTGATGAAACAAATTTTTTTTCTTTGCCATATGCGGTCGTTTCTTTGCAATTTCGGCTTTCAAACGCTCCAATAACGCTATATAATATTCACTGTTGATGGTATTTCCTTTCTCAAGATAGTCAATGAATATTACACCACGCACATCCCAAAATACCGAGGCCATAACCTTTCCAGCCGATTGTTGTGCTTTCCGGTGCTTTGGACGAGGTTCAGCGGTTGCTGTCCACTCAGATGACGATCGTTTTGATTCCGGAGTGAAGTGATGGATCCGTGTTTCATACATTGTCACATATCGACGCAAAAATTCCGGTTTGTTACGTCTAAACATGGCCAAACACTGCTCAGAATCATCAACACGTTCTTGTTTTTGGTCAATAGTGAGCAAACGCGGCACCCACTTTGAACAGAGCTTTCCCATAGCCAAATGCTCATGCAATATAAAGCCAATACGTTCTTTTGATATCTTTACAATGTCAGCTAACTCACGCAACTTCACTTTTCGATCATTCAAAACGATTTTGTGAATTTTTTTGATGTTTTCTGGTGTTACCGCCTCATTTGGACGTCCACTGCGTTCTGTATCATCGGTGTCTCTACGACCACGTTTGAAGTCAGCAAACCAACGTTTTATTGTTGTTTCTGATGGAGCGGAGTTCCCATAACACTTTTCAGGCCATTGCTTCGCTTGAACGGTATTTTTTCCCATCAAGAAGCAGTGTAAAATTAAAACACGAAATTGTTTTTGATCCATTGTTTTGAAAATAACAAAAGTAGCGTGACTCTTAGCACAATAACTCACAAACTAATGAATAGAATATCATGAAATTTTAACAGCTGTCTTTTGAAGGTTAGTACTAACTGAGAGAAAGGTGACTGCAATAAAACTAGCGTCATCTATGTGTTAGGCCCGGGACTTTTCAGCCCATGTGTTATATATGAAAATAACTCACTGTAAAGCAACAAGAGGAGCTTCAGTTCCATCATATTTGAAAATATCCCTTTGGCATAATTTTAGATCAATTTCCGAAAAGAAGAAAATAATATTATTGCAAACTAATGTAGCATCAATAGAAATGGCGGCTATAATTTTTTTTTTATCTTGCAGATAATCGCCGCCATCGTAACACACACTATAATTCTCATACAATTCGATCCCAGGATGATGGAAATGGTTTAGTGGATTTTATAGCTTTTAATGTCTTAGCCATTCTTGTGAATTGTAGAAGTACCAGGTGTATGCATAAGTCTTTTCCGTTTTTTTTTGCTAAAATTAAACACGTAATCTTCAAGGGAAATCAATTTTTTGTTATTCAAACTATTGGTCATTGGCTTCTACACATTTTACCTATCAACAACAGAAATTACTTTGCCATGTCTTCTGGTTCATTCCGGTCGTCTTTCGACTAATGCGTGGTTTAAATTAATCATTTGTTGGCGACAGCGTTGTGTATTAATGGTATTTCCGGGCTTCAAAGGTTCGCACACCAGACACAGAGCATGGTCTCTTTGCCGAAGCGATTTGGCCTTGGTGTCGAAGGACCGGCTTCCCCAGGTGAAGGCTATGACTTTTCCGCTTCGGATTTTCAAAATAAATTCATTCGTGACGTTGAAGCAGCATTTCACAGGAAACTCTACGATTTTCTGTTTGATGTTCATCCAAATTGTTTGGGACCCATTCATCGAGTTCATTAATCCTCCCCATTGTTCGTAAACGTCTGCTGATAGGTTCTTGTGGCATACGTAATGCTTTTGCTAATAGCCGTTGAGTTTGAGTTGGGTTATTATCCAATAACTCCTGTAATCGCTCATTTGTACATTTGTGTGGTCTATCGAAGCGCTCGGTGACTTTCACATTGAAATCGTCACTTTCAAATTGTCGAAACCATGGTCTAATGGACGAAGCGTGTTCACCATATGTTTCTACTAGCAAACGATGATTTTCAACAGGCTTTTTCTTTTTATTAAATAAGAAAAGTAATGCGTGCTTCAAATGTTCTTTTTCGGGCACCAAACTCGACACGATCACTGAACGATAAAGAAAAGCCGCTAGTTTTTAGCGAAGTCAACTTGTATTTGTTTATAGTTTAAATGTCAAACGAACAACATGACGAATGTTTCAAATTAGTACGCTGCCTAGCTTTCGCTGGCGCCATCTCTTAGTTGTATCGGAAAAAACTTATACAAACACCTGCTATTTTACTAGACGCACTATGGCAATATAGAATATTTAGTCCTTATTGGTTGCGTAAAATACAACAAATCCTAATATATTCCAGTAGTCATTTTATCTTCCCTTATACAAACCTTTTGAATTGTTTTCGGATTTTAGATAAACCGAACTTCGCGTTTCACACTATTTATTATAACGTAGTATTTTGTTAGAATAACAACATTTAAGTGCTGCCAGCATTTTCTATTTTGAAGACGCCGAAAATATAGAAAACGCTGCCTGCTTATCCGCTGCTTAAAGATTTCTCCTGTTTATTTATTATTCTGTTATGGTTCACTTAAATCATAAACAGAAATTAGTTTCGCATACCATACCTCAAATTTAGAATATGAATGCATGTCTATATTTACACCGCATCTATAGGCACACTTCATTCTGATTCTTCTAAATTATTATTTACTTTTGCCTTTGTTTCTGGGATTCGTATGAAATTTCTGATGTTGACTAAATAACGTTGGGGTACCGGCAGTTATCAACGTTTTGTCAACATATTGACCAGCCAATTGCAATAGACCAGTTGATGGTAAGAAACAGGAATATAACACAGGCTAAAAGCGGACATCAGCGACGCATTAGAAAGTATAATTGATTAGAGTTGAATTGTGACGAGTAACCTCAGTATGTTCCCCAATAGAATTGAATAGTATTTAATTTGCGGAATGTCCGGGGGGGAGATGTCTACGAGGGCGACCGCAAATGTTTCCGAAATCGGCAAGAGATGGCGCACGAAGGTTGAAGTGGATTCATTGGTCGACAAGGGTACTTGTTGTTTAAAGGTGTGTCTTGTGTAGCTAGTCAGGAGATGTCGCAAAAATGAATAAAATCGAATTTCGTGCTGCGATAAAACACTTTTGGATGGTTGGGAAAACGCCCACGGAAATATTTTCCTACAGATTCATGGCGGATGTAGTCCATCATTTTTGGCCGTCAGCTGGGTGAGTGAGTTCAAACGTGGCCGCACAAGTACAAGTGACGAACCACGCAGTGGACGCCCAAAAACATCTACCAACTATGAAATGATCAACAAGATTCATGATGTCGGATTAGGCGATCGCCGATTGAAGCTGAAAGTGATAGCAGAGACAACAAGCATCTCAGAAGAACGCGTTGGCCATATCTTACACGAAATTTTGGGTATGAAAAATCTTTCGGCGCGATTGGTACGCGTTTTTGCTCCGGTGTGAGCAAACTGGAGCAAAAACGAAATCGGGTGACTGATTCGGAGGAGTGCCTGGCCAGGGTCCATCGCAATCCAAGTGATTTCTTCATGCATTCGTAACCGTGAATGAGACTTGGATCCCTCCACTACATACCGGAGACCAAGGAACAGTCGAAGTAGTGGTCTTTTCCGGGCGAATCGGCTGCGAAGAAAGCAAAGACCGTTCCATCGGCCGGAAAGGTCACGGCGGCCGTCTTTTGGGATTCCAAAGGTATGATCCTCATCGACTATCTGCAGAAGGGAAGGACGATCACGGGACAGTACTATAGCGATATATTAACCAGATTCGATACAGTGTTGAAGGAGAAACGGCCTCTTTTGCAGCAGAAAGGAGTGCTTTTTCGCCTCGACAATGGATCGGCTCATTCATCCCGCATCGTCGTGTCCAAATTGAATGAGTTGCACTACACATTAATCTATCATCCTCCGTATCCACCGGACCTAGCCCCCAGCGACTCTTTCCTATGCCTAATCCGGAAAAAAATCACTGGGAGGAAAGAGATTTGCCTCAAATGAGGAGGTTATCGCTGCTACAGATGGCTATTTTGCAGACCTTGAAATATCCTACTTTTCCGACAGCCTGAAGAGACTGACACACCGTTTGAAAAAGTATATTGATCTTCGAGGAGCCTACCTCGAAAAGCCACACCAATACCGTGTTTTTCTTGTCGATTCCGGAAACATTTCAGGTCGCCCTCGTATACAGGTCAGTGATTTCACGACTCGAATACTAATCAATACCGAAGAAGAACAAATACCATCTGCAATGCTAGCGACGTTGTGCAGGAGATCAAGTTCCAGCACCTGAGATAGAATGGCTTTCTGACAACCGCCTCGCAAGATTAACCGGAGGAGACGCTGACTGTGAAAAGGCCGCCAAGGCAACCATATTTGCGATGAATGGACAACATCTGGTCAGGTTGAACAACAGTGGGGATACAAATCGACGCTACTCTCATAAGATGACCGTTCGAGGTGGAGGCAAATTGTGCAGGCAGCCAAGACTGACTCTGGGTTGTAGTGTTACGAGAAAGAAGGAACATAAATTCTAAGATAGATAGTGGTTATCACGAAAAATATGTACCGAGTAGTTCTCGAAAAATTTGTGTCACATTTAGAAGAATGCCAATAAAATAACTAAACACATTTGGAAGACATAAGTTATAAGAAATAAATTGGCAAAGCCTGTATTTTAATAAAAATAAACATTTATTCATTAAACCTGATGTTAATGACCACTAATTCGTTTTTATTTAAACACTATCCACGATCTTAACAGTTTATTTAATAAATATTTAACAATAATAGTAAGACCAATACCGACACTTATCTACCTTCTCCGCTTTGCTATTAACGACCCTCATACGACTGTCTTTCTACAGTACCAAGTTGTATAGAAATTCATCTATCACACTAACTAAAATACATATTGCAAAGTTTATAACATTCGACCATCCTGATATATTTTTGTCCTCGAAACACCGTAATTTAGTAGATAACTTGCCTCTTTATTTGTTCTGACTATCTTGTCCCTAGTATGGCTTGCTGGTTCTTCAAGTGTCTTCTGGTTCGTTCCCTCTGCCTCTTCTCTCTTTTCTCGTTCATCACTTCCTCACATTTCCCTTGCCCCGGTTTCTTCCTACATTTTTTCTTGTTGAGGTAATTGTCGTGGAAAATTATGTAAAAGTTGTTGGGCGATATTGTTCTCAATTTAATCCCATTTTTCACCTAACTTGTCAACTTTGACTATTGGTTGTAGCTACAATACTACATGTATCGCACTAAAACTTTGGATTTATGTTAATTAAGGATGGAGGTTAATTGTTAGTACTGTCATTTGATTAGCGGTACCCTCTATGTAATATATACAATTTAAAAGACAACCCTCGCATGTATAATTTATTTGATTCAAACATATATACTTGATTATTATATTTTCTTTCATTGCGTACAATTGATTTTCAAATTACTTTTGTTTTTTTCCGATTTTACTTTGTTTTCCATTAAATGCTTTGCCTAAAGTTTTTTCTTTAATTTTCTGCAGCTCGCGATCCCTTAATTTTTAACGGTTAGAATTCCTCGGGAACAGATATTTCAGGATTTACACAAGATGGTGGGGGTAATTTTAGGCGAAAATATACCATGAAGAACATTGACTGAGCTGGAGGGACATTTCTTGGTTGGACGCTAAAAGAAAATCCAGTTCTTTGTCTTTTCATTTTGAAATTTCAATATTAATCTTTAAATCCATATTTCATTTACCCTCGTATCCAGTATTAAGTCCCTTTATATCGTGTATAATTGGTAAAAGCATTAGTTCCTTATTATCTAATTAACTATTTATGCATCATTAGCATTTATCAAAGACCCAATTATCGATATAAGACAAACTGTTTTTAACATGAACAGTGAACAATTTCATTGTGATAAGTGGACATGCTGCAGTTATAAACGTAAACAACATTAGTAACTAGTCCCCTATTAAGTTATGGAGAAAGAATCCAGTGATCTACTAACAATTTTCAAGCCCGTATACAAATTCTCGAGTTATTTCGGATATGCTCCTTACAGCATGAAAGCAAAATCACCTGTGAGGTTGATGCATCGCCGACTACGTTGCGTAATACTGAGTCTCATTCAATCAACCACAATTATTTTTATGGGTTATTACACTATCTTAGCGATGGTTAATATTAAATTTAACTCTATTATATTGGATGTCACTGTGAGTGCTGCAGTTATTACACCTACAATCTCTGTATTCTACCAAATAGTATTGAAGAGGTTGTATGTGAGAGATTTTGTCGCTATATTGAATGAATTGTGCGAAATAAATAAAAAGATTGGTGGAGAACTAAACATCGAGCTTGCATATAAGAAATTAGCTGCTATATCGATTTTACCGTTTGTAACCGGTGTAGCTGATTTAGCTTCCATAACGTCGATTTTGTATGTAAAGATTCCATCATATCTTGGTTCATTTTCAATTATCCTTTGCTATGGTTACCTCATCATATCTCTAACGCTGATTGTTGCAGAATTTTTTGCAGTTACTTTGATCTTTCGGAGTTTAATTGCGAGCCTTCGACAAGCTCTGGTAACAAATATTCTGGAGAAATCTTTAGGAGGGACTTTAAGAATCGCGGAAGAGATTAATGCCATTACAATTTTACGAATCGTATCCGCAATTTATCAAAATATTTGCGAATTATTAAGGAAATACAATAAGATTGTTTCCTTTCAAATTCTTGTAATGTTTGCTCATATTTACTCGCTAACTTGCCTCTTCATTTTGGCTTGGCTTAAATCGGTTGCTGACACTTATATGACAGAAGCATCCCAAGTCGCATTTATCGTAGTTTGCGTATTTGTTTTGATAAAGCTGGGGTATTACGTGACGATATCCTGTTCGTGTATAAGTGAGGTAATGCTAAAAAATTAAAGCTATTTACCAATGTTTTATGTTGTTAACACAAGTCGCTATTATTACTTTTAGATGTACAACTTGAAGAAAATCTTGACCAAAATTTCGACTTCAAAATCGTATGACTTACGAAATGAAGTGAGTTTGTACTCCATTCGCCTACGATGTTGATGTGTACTAAATATAATTTGTAATATAATTTCAGGTGTATGTATTTAACCTTCAACTTCTGCATGAGAGGATTGAAATTTCAGCAGGAGGCTTCTTTCAAGTGGATGGTCGAGTTGTGTTTTCGGTACGTGTATGCAAAGCGAACTAATTTACACATTCATCCAGTTGTGGTCAGAAAAATCCTGCAACATCAAACAGTCATCAATTGATCAGTGTGATGACAATTCACTTTTTGCTAAACCATTCTGTTATCTATCTAACCTTTCTTTAACAACTTGTGGTTTTCGAAGTTTCTGGAAAACAGCTAAAATGGTTCCTATCCTTGAAAAAGAATGTGTTAGTTCTATCGAAAATTATCGTCCAATAATGATCATTATTAACTTTGCTAAAGCATTCGAAATATGTCTTTATTATTGTGTATACCCACAAACCCGACCGCCCCTTTCAGAATATCAGCATGGTTTCGTGAAGAGAACGGTTATCAGCTTGTCCGTACTGAACCAGTATTTTTTGGAATGTTTGAACGCCGACGAACAAGTCCATGTCGTTCATGTGGACATCTCCAAAGGGGCTATTGCTCGATAAACTTGAAGCCGTTGGATTTGCTCCACGTCGAACATAGCTGTTCTGAATGTACCTGCCAAATAGGAAACACTGTACGTGTTGTAATGGCAATCAATCAAATTTCTTTATACCTACCTCAGGAGTCTCCCAGGGAAGCAATGTAGTGCTTTTGCTCTATCTACTTTATATTAATGGTTTTGGCGAAATCTTGAAATGTGAGAAGTTGATGATTTGAAACTATAGTATCGAATTCAAACAAATGAAGACCTTAAGTTTCTGCAACAACAAATCAATGCCCTCTCTTCGTGATGTCCCTCAAACAAATTAGACATGAATATGTCCATCTTCACATGCATTTGTAAAATTAATCCGATTATAAGAGATTATCGTTTTAACAACATTCTTATAAATAGTTGCGCAACTGTCAAGGACTTGGATATCACTCAATTCACTAAATTGTGTTTTCTAGGCCATATTTTAAACATCGTCAAATCTTCTCTGAAAGACTTAGGATTCATTATAAGAAACAGCCGATCGCACAACTTTTGGAACCAGTAATTATACTCTATTTTGCATTTGCACGCTCTAAGCTCAAATACGGGTCACTAATATGATCACCCATAAATATAACGCATGTTAATATGCTGTATTTTTGCGGTATTTTTGGAAACATTTGATCTCAAATCACTACATAGCCGCCGAAATCAATCTGATATTAAATTTTTATATAATTTACTTCATTGGAAGATCGATGCACCTTAACTCTTAGGTAGGGTTCAGTTTACAGTTAACCAATAAGGAAGCCTCCCCTGTAACATGTTTTGTTGTTCGCAAGCAAAAACCATCACTCTTTTAAAATCTCCAATCCACCGAGTATGTACCGCATTCAAGACTATACTTTTAACAGTCACGAACTTTAATATCAATTTCTGCTTCCTTTTTATCTTATTGCACAGAATTTAGTTATTAAGTTATCTCTACAATTAAGTTTCATGGATACATATAGTTTACTTTTTTTTTATTTTAGCGTAAGCATCTCAACGCATCAGTTTTTTATCACTATTTATTATCATTATTATTATTATTCAATTTATGGTGTCGAATCATAAATAAACCCATTACAGATGATTTATTGCGACAATCTTCTCATAAACTGCTGATATTATATAAAAAAAGAATTGAAATTCCTGCGAAGTATCTGGCACGAAGTGAGGATATTCTGAAATTTAAGTAAATAATTTTAGTCTATGATTTTAAAAATGTTATTATCGGTATTAATAAGTAATAACTAAAACTAAGGTTTTGCAAATCATATAAATTCGTAATTTTGTTTAAGTACGAATTTATAATTTATGGTTTATAATTAACGTAATACATATCGAGGGACATTTGCTTAGTAAATACTAGAATTCAGAATGTGCTCGAGTAAATACAAAAATTGTATGTTAAAGTTTCTGCTGTCGTCTTCCTGAGCCTTTTTCGTAGTAGTAAATATATATTTATCACGTAATGTTTGCATAATTGTAAGGGTCTTTGAAACAAGTAAACGTATCTCTGGAAGTACACTATTTATAAATCTGTCTGTAGTAAATCGGATAAGTACCACTTAAATACTCCTTCATATAGACGTGAGAGACATAATATTGCATTGCGTATCTACAATTGGTTAGACTGCCTTATTGTCTGTAAAATCATTGCAGTTTCACTAGAAACACATGCCATCATCTTCGAATAAATATTCGAAGATTGGTTTGAAAATAGTTTAATATAAAAATTAGGTACAAATAGCGTCATTGTTTTTGACAATACTTTTTTCGATCTCGTTGACGAAAGATAATCAAAAGCCAGCGATAACAAGGAAGATATTCAAAAATTTATACATGAAAATAACTTACTGAAGAGCAATAAAAGTAATACAGGGATGTGATTTCAGTTGAACCATATTTGAAACATCCCTTTGGCACAATTTTAGTTCAGTTTCTTAAAAGACGAAAGTAACAGTATTGCAAACTAATGTAGCATCAATAGGAACGGCCTGAATAAAAAAAATTTTAATATTTTATTTTATTTTACAGATAATCGCTGCCATCGTAACTCATACCATAATTCTCATACAATTCGATCCGAGGATGATGGAAATGGTTTAGTGATTTTTATAGCTCTTAATGCCTTAAGTTATTCTTGTGAATTGTAGTATATTTTACTAGATGTGCCATGTTAATATAGAATACTTAGTTCTTATTGGTTGTGTAGAATAGAAATAAATGCTAATATTTTCCAGTAGCCATTTTGTTTTTAGATTCTAGTTAACACCAAAACAGTAGGAAACCGAACTATACGTAGTGGACGATATTTACTTTAACATACCATTTGTTTAGGATAACGTCGTTTAGCATTTTTTTTTTGAAAACGCCATAGATATAGAAAATTAATATGATGATAAGTCACTGTTGAAAGATTTTTTATGTTTATTTATTATTTAGTTATGAGTTAGAATTTTGGTAAAGTATATGTTCACACGGCATCTACATGCGCACTCTATTACAATATTTCTAAATTATTATTTATTTTTGCCATTGTTTCTGAGATTCGTGCGAAATTTCCGATGCTGACTAAATAACGTTGGTGTACCAGCACTATTTAGTTGTCAACGTCTTGTGAACATATTGACCAACCAATTGCAATAGACCAATTCATGGCCAGAAACAGGAATATCGCGCTACAACTATAATCGATTACACCTCCCAATAAAATAATTTTTTTGTCGAGGTGCGTGTAAAACACTTAGGGTGTTTCTCATTTGCGGCTTCTAAAAATAACTGGCATTTCTTCCTAGCAGTTCTAGTTTTTGAGATACACCACGATGTAATTCACTATTCACACTGATAAATAGCAAAATTAAAATAATTAACTAAATACTTAGGAGACATAAATTGAAATTAGAATTATAACATAATTATTATAATTCTGAGTATTTCCCATCACTGGAAAAATCTACCTGTCTAACCCATCCCACAGTTCGGTTTAGTATTGTGCTTTCGTGTGATAACTGTGTCAGTGTGTACTATTTGCTTTAAATTGTTGCATGAATATTAAAAATTCGAATGACAACAATGGCTTTTACAAGTATGCGGAATTGTGTGAACCGCCCACAAATTTTTTGTTACATTTGTGGTGAATACATTTTTAAAGAAAGTAGAAAACCCATATCTTCCGTTATAAAAAGGGCATATTTAGCGTACTTTGGAGTCTAGTTAGGAGACCAGGACAAATATTGGGCACCACATTTTGTATGCAAAACATGCGTAGAACATTTGCGACAGTGGACAAACGGGAAGATAAAGGGCTTAAAATTTGGAGTACCTATGGTATCGAGGAAGCCTAGAAAGCATCATGATGACTGCTATATTTGTTTTGTCAACATCAAAGTCTTTAATCGCAATAACCGGCATAAATGGGTATACATTGAGTCTGCAAGGAAACCACTTCCTCATTCTGAAGTAATACCTATTCCAACGCTCAATAACTTACCTATGCTTCCAGAGGATGGCACCGATACATCTTCTGATGACGTGCAGTTCTAGAAAAGTGAAGGTATTCTCAACGCTTCAGCCAATAAAAGCTTAATGACCTTGTTAGAGATCTGAACCTTTCAAAGGAGTCGTCCGAATTGCTTGCTTCCAAATTAAAGGAAAAGGACTTATTCTGTCCAGATAATAATGTTACATTTTATCGTACAAGAGAAATAGATCTGCTGCCGTATTTGTCTAAAGAAAACAACTTTGTGTTTTGTAGTAATATATGAGGTATTTTGAAGAAAATGGGGTTAAATGAATACACGCCAAGTGAACGGCTGTCTTTTTATAGACAGTTCGTCTCGAAGTTTAAAATTTACACAATGGTAATAAACATGGTTCTATACCTATTGGAGATTCCACCACTAAGAATAATAAGGGACAATATCATTGGTCCTGCAAAATATCAAGTATAAAGAACGTCAGTGTATGATATGTGTCCATCTAGAAATGGTAAATTTTCCCCTCGGCAACAAAGTGGTTACACAAAATATTCTTACGATAGTGTGGTACTTTTGGCAAATTGACTTTCCTTCCTTTATACTATGCACATGTTCGTAATAAACTAGAATACGCATCTGTGGTGTAGTATCCGCACTTCGTTTAACAGCAGGTCACCCTAGAAGAGTGCAAAAAACTTACGTAACGTATAGGAGCTTAGTATGTACAAAGAAACCTTTTGTAAGTTTTATTTAATTTATATTGACTGGTAAGAATCTGAAAATGTTAGGAAAAGTAATTATTTGAGAAAAGTAAATTGAATATATGATAAAAATATATTACAAAAATAAAAGAAAACTAATTCGAACAGGTACATATTACGAATTCTAACCAGATAACATTACAGCGGTCACATATTCGACACCACAGTGGAAATTATGCAGTAGAGTACACAATTTTTATTCGAATAGGGAAAGTCCGTAGATGCACGTGTACTTTTACCTGTTTATCTGTCACAACTGTGAAGTCCAATTTTATCACAAGCAGCTTATAATTTAGAGTAGTTCAACATGGGTCGACAGACAACGTTGGAAGAACGAGAATTAGTAATTTTTCACAATAAGAAAAATAAAAGACAACGGAAATTTGGAAAAATATTAAATAGAAGTGTATCTGTGATATAGCATATTATTAAAGGATATAATAGCAAAAACAGAGTGAAGAACAAATGTAAAATAAGTCCAAAAAGAAACATTTAATGAATATGAGGAATGGTGGATTGCTATACTATCTGGAAATAATCCACTGTTAGGTGCTCCTAAGATAACCCTGGAGGTGAAACATGTTCTGAGAAATACTGTAAATGGAGTAAGAGTTCGAAAAATTCTGAGGTGTGCCAATTTGAACGTACAAATATATCCAGGAGAAAACCGTTTATAATTCAGAAGGATAATATAGGTCGCTTACAGTTTGCATTAAAGGATCAAAATAAAGGTTTCGGCTTCTAGAAAACTGTTTTATTCTCCTATGAGAGTAAATTTAACCTTATCGACTCCGATGGGAAGAGTAGTGTGTGGAGGAAAAGGAATAAAGAACTAAAACCGCAACATTTAAAACCAACAGTTAAACATGGAGGTGGGTATGTAATCGTCTTGGACTGTGTTTCTACTGTTGTTGTACTACTGATAGTTATATGTACTTAAACATTCTTAAACGGAATTTAGTGCCTAGTGCCACAAAACTTGACACCGAAGATGATTTTAAATTCTACCAGGACAACGATCCGAAATATTCTTCGCGTGTGGTTCAGGAATGGTTGATATATAACACATGGGCTGAAAGGTCCCGGGCCTAACACATAGATGACGCTAGTTTTATTTCTCTCAGTTAGTAGTCTCTTAGTTAGTAGTAACCCTCAAAAGACAGCTGTTAAAATTTCATGATATTCTATTCATTAGTTTGTGAGTTATTGTGCTAAGAGTCACGCTGCTTTTCTTATTTTCAAAACAATGGATCAAAAACAATTTCGTGTTTTAATTTTACACTGCTTCTTGATGGGAAAAAATACCGTTCAAGCGAAGCAATGGCTTGAAAAGTGTTATGGGGACTCCGCTCCATCAGAAACAACAATAAAACGTTGGTTTGCTGACTTCAAACGTGGTCGTAAAGACACCGATGATGCAGAACGCAGTGGACGTCCAAATGAGGCGGTAACACCAGAAAACATGAAAAAAATCCACAAAATCGTTTTCAATTATCGAAAGGTGAAGTTGCGTGAGTTAGCTGACATCGTAAAGATATCAAAGGAACGTATTGGCTTTATATTGCATGAGCATTTGACTATGAGAAAGCTCTGTTCAAAGTGGGTGCCGCGTTTGCTCACTGTTGACCAAAAACAAGAACGTGTTGATGATTCTGAGCAGTGTTTGGCCATGTTTAAACGTAACAAACCGAAATTTTTGCGTCGATATGTGACAATGGATGAAACATGGATCCATCACTTCACTCCGGAATCAAAACGATCGTCATCTAAATGGACAGCAACTGGCGAACCTCGTCCAAAGCGCCCGAAAGCACAACAATCGGCTGGAAAGGTTATGGCCTCGGTATTTTGGGATGTACGTTGTGTAATATTCATCGACTATCTTGAGAAAGGAAATACCATGAACAGTGAATATTATATAGCGTTATTGGAGCGTTTGAAGGCCGAAATTGCAAAGAAACGACCGCATATGGCAAAGAAAAAAATTTTGTTTCATCAAAACAACGCACCGTGTTACAAGTCAATCAAAACAATGGCAAAACTACATGAATTGAACTTCGAATTGCTCCCACATCCACCGTATTCGCCAGATTTGGCTCCCAGCGATTACTGGCTGTTCGCAAACCTCAAAAAAATGCTCGCCGGTAAGAAATTTCGCGCGAATGAAGAAGTTATCGCTGAAACTGAGGCCTATTTTGAGGCAAAAGATAAATCGTTCTACAAAAGTGGTATTAAAATGTTAGAGCGGCGCTGGAATGATTGCGTTGCTCTTGATGGAGATTACGTTGATGAATAAAAGCTAATTTTAAACCAAAAAAACCGTGTTTTCTTTGTTAGGCCCGGGACTTTTCAGCCCATGTGTTAACTGTCGGAGAACGATGAAAGCTCTAGCTTAGTCACCTGACATAAACATTATCGAAAATTTGCGGCTTATTCTTGAAGCAAAAGCTCGTAGTCGTCGAATATCCAATAGGAATGATCTAAGAAATGCCTTGTTACAAGAATGGAACACATACATGATGCACATAAGTTAGTAGAATGTGTTCCAAATAGGTTATAATTAATTATAAAATCTAAAGTAAGCCCAACTAAATATTAATTGTTTTTAACTTTCAAAAATAATTAATTCATTAGGATTGTAGGTGCATCATTTTCATTATGATGTTAAATATGTAACCGCTGTAATGCTATCTAATTAGAATTCAAATACCTGTTCGAATTAGTTTTGTTTTATTTTTGTAATGTATTTGAAGAATAGTAGATATAATGTATTTGGTTTGCTTTTCCCAAATAATCATTTTACCTAACATTTTCAGCTTCTTACCAAATTATATACCACTGCATTACTTTCACTGAGTCATTATACGTCTAAAAATTTGCTTCATTCAGTAGCCGCCAGTATGTGATCCCGCGAAGTTTCCGTTCTATTCTTGTACAGTAAATTATCGATTCAATTACATTTAATTAGATTAAAACTCGATAAAGATATTGATACATTTAGTTATTAACAACTGACTTTTACAGTAATATATCTTTCCCTACAAACAAAAGCTTTACACGTGTCGCAGTGGAAATGGAGAAAACATCCGATATATTCACTGCGTGCTTCCCAATGTATTTGTTTTCGCTATACTTAGGCCACGCTCCCTATCTGATTTGTGGAGAAGCAAATAATAGATTTTTTAAACTGTCGAAGTGCTATTTGATCATTTTCACCACAATACAACTCATCGCTCTATTTTATGTTTTAGATATATGGCTCGATTTGTTTCACAGCTACTCTTTTAGTACGTCGTTATTATATGAACTGACCCAAAGGGGGGAAAAAGTAATGTCTTTCGTTGCGGTGACCAGTCAGATAATTTTGGGCAAAGTACACATCGAAAAATTTATGAGGATCTTCAATAAGTTGTACAAAATTGAGAAAGAGTTAAGGAACGAGTTCCAAATCGAAATACCTTACAGGAAGATTGCCTATGCATCAATTGCATTAACTTTAACGAGTAGCTTCCTAGAAATCATAGGCTTCTTGAGCGCAGTGATGGGTTACTTAGTCAATCGCTATTATATGCCTTTCCTAGTCTCCATATACGTTTCATATACGTTGCTTTCCCTGCAAGTAGTTTACGGTCAATTTTTAAATGGTATCTTGATATATCGTCATTTATTTTCCGGGGTTGGAAATTATCTAATGGATTTTTTTATGAGCTTAGCGCCAGATGCTTTCATTGATGATATTCGTGTAGCAAAAAGCGTTCAGATTTTAAGAATTTCATCGAGAATCCATCAGGAATTGTGCGAAAACTTGCGGAAATTCAACGAGCTGCTTTCAATTCAGCTGTTGCTTAGTTTCGCCTGCCATTACGTTCAAATTTGCCTCCAAGCTTTTTTTATGATTATCGTATTTAGCGCAGATGATAAGAAGCATCTCTACTACGTATTAGTAATGATCTTTATTCTTGTCGCGGTGATTTTGAAGCTTGGAGTCGGCATTATCAATTCCCATCTGTGTATTAACGAGGTAACATGGTTTGCCGATTTTTATTGTTTCAATTATTAAATCCCTTATCTCTTATAGATGTCCAAGTTAACGCATCTGGTGTGCAAGATGTCCACATTGAAGAACGCTGAGGTGAGAAAAGAGGTAAGTTTATTTCGATCAATATCGCATGAAATCTATAGATCACACAAATTTGCGGCAACTTACGGGAGTGGATCGTCATGCCCCACCCCTCGCTTATTTCTAATTGGTTGTTTGATTAATGTTTTTGAGATTTAGTTAACTGACATTTGTAGATGATATCTAAACAATATCAAGTTTGTATCTCAAAATGTTCTTGTGCTGTGGCTAATTCTTGAATTGTGTGCCGTGGTTGTTCATAAAAATGGATCTTGTAGAACAAAGAGCTGTAATAAAATACCTCCAGAAAAAGGGCATGGCGCCAACTCGAATTCATAAAGACATTATTGGAGAGTCTTCAGATTTTTATGATATAGTCAAACGTTGGTGTCGAGATTTTAAATGCGGAAGAACATCCTGTGAAAACCAACATGCTGGTGGTTCTCCCATGACAGTAGCAACTGACAAAAACATTAAAAACGTGCAAGATATCGTACGTATCCTGTAGAACAAAGAGCCGTAATAAAATATCTCCAGAAAGAGGGCATGACGCCAACTCAAATTCATAAATACGTTATGGCAACTATTGGCGAGTCTGCAGTCCTATGATATAGTCAAATGCTGGTGTCAAGATTTTAAATGCGCAAGAACATCCTGTGAAAACCAACATACCGGTACAACAGTCAAACACATTAAAAAGCTACACGATATCGTACTGCAAAACCGACGAGTACGCATGAGGGACATTGTGGGAGATACTGGCTTATCATATCATGTGATACTATGGTGTGTATCACTGACTAAAGAATTAGATATGAAAAAGATGAGTGCCCCGAATTTTAACCATTGACCGACAAGGAAATCGGGTGTTGATTTTTAAGCGTCTTTTGAAAGGCACCAAGCAAACAAAGAGAACCTTCTTAGTCGGTATGTGACCAAAGTTGAGTCATGGGTGCACGACTATGATCCCGAGACCAAAGTGCAAAGTAGAGAGTGGAAACATCACGGTCATGCCGTCTCCTGGAAAGGTTTTACTATTTGTGTTTTAGAGTGCACAAGGAATCATTCTGACTGATTATTTGCAAAAGGGCGGAGCATTACAGGAGCCCACTACGCATGTTGATTTCTAAATTTCGCGGGGCTATTAAAGAGAAACTCTGAGGAAAGTTATGGCACGGTGTGCTGTTTCATAAGGATAATGCTTCCAGCCATACATCTGGTATTGCTACGGATACTATGCAACAAGCAGGATTTGAATTAGTAGAGCACCGGCCATATTCTCCAGATCTGGCCCCTAGTTATTGCAGGTTGTTTCCTAAATTAAAGGTAATATTACGGGGGGCAAAATTTCCTACCAGTTATGAAGTGACGCAAGCGGTAGAGAGGTTGTTTACAAAGGTCGGACAAAATTTTTCCAGGAGGCTGTTGAGATGTTGGAGCACCGATGGATCAAGTACGTTAGTGTTAAGAGAGACCATGTCGAAAAATTAAAAGTAAATAGTCACTTAGTAAAACGGACGAAAGGCAGCAAACATATAGCGGTAGGGTAATCCTCTATTATCACTACAGGTATGTTTCCCCATGGGCCAGGTTCGTATTGAGTACGCAGCGCCCCTACCAGTGTAGTGTAACAAAGCGGATGAAGCTTAGAATTATAAATTAGTACAAAGCGGATCTTCATATAAAGCAGACGTATCAATTAACTATGACGCACATGCGGGAACAGAAAAGCAAAGACTATTGGGTGGCGCAGTGCAAAAGTTTATTATTGAATTTCCCTATTCATGTTACGATGGCTATTTTTTTTTCAACCCTCGTTCGCCTGTATACAGTCACGTGAGCGGTGGGAGACGAGGATAGTTAGTAGGTGACTACGTATCTCCCCCACTATAATATCTGCTACTTGCAACGTCATTACACCTAAGTTACTGGCACGTAAATATGGCCGCTACGAATGATTCTCCCGCTAAATGCGAGTTGCGTAATGTAATTCGATTCCTTCAAGCACCTGTTGACAGATTTCACAACGATTCCGGAGACCCATTCAAAACAAAAGAAGAGACTTGCTAACTTCTGAGATACTTCCCAATCTTGACAACGCCCGCCCTCACGCTGCTGCTGTAACCCAATGACTTCTTGAACAATTTTGATGGAAAGTTTTTTAACACCCGATGTACAGTCGGGACTTAACGCCAAGGACTTCAGTCTCTTACGTGAACTGAAAAAGTGGTTGGGGTGGCAGAGCTTCCAGAATACAGAGGGCCATCTCAACTGATTGGTGGCAACATTCTCTACAGAAGGGATCGGAAGGCTCGTCCGTTGATATGACAAATGCATAAATATTTACGGTGATTATGTAGAGAAGTAATCATGTTTGTACATAACTTTTGGCAATAAATTCATTTTGTTATTTACACTTACATCAGAACCCTCGTATAATGATGCTAAGATATACTGTAGAGTTTGCGATAAACCGTTGATATGCCAGGACAAACGCAATTGCAAAAATCAAGAGTCTGCGACATCAAAATAAGAAAAATAACGTGTCATCTAAGACGCTATTTATCTTTGATTAACTGTTCATGATAATCGTCTGCGATTTGAGACTTTATCTACTCCATAAGCAACCGTTTCGTGACTTCTGGAATAAATGTAATCCCAAGATGAAGCTACCATCTCGAACAACCTTACTGAACAGCGTTACTCATCGAAAAAAAATAATAATGCTATAGTAAAAGATAAACAGCAATGGGTATGTCGACGAAAACATAGATCGAAAGAAACATTGTATTTTGAATATTACGGTGCGTGTTCTACATCCCTTCTAGAACTTTCAACTTTCAACTGACCAACTGTTGATGTTTGCGAGCAGTGGCAATGTGTTGTGTAGGTCGTTTTCTTCAGGAAGCGTAAGACATTTTTATACGTGACTTGTAAAATTTGCTCTACACCTTCTAGGTTAAATTATTCGACAATGTTATCCAGAGGTGGTGTCATTAATTTCAAATAGTAAAAGTGCTTTGGAAATTTCTCAAATAAATTTGAGAATTTCCCATACAGCATCCTGGTATTCCTGAGCCATTACAGCTAATTCCCGCACGAAGGGGATCATGGTTGGAAGCGGCATTCTATTAATATAAATTAATATAAGAATAAATAAAATAAATATAAATAACGTGTCGTACAGGACGTTGCCAGATATTAACAGTGACCACTCTCAACATGTGAAATGTCCAAAAATCTAGAGCAGGAAATATAAACTGTCGTCACACTGTAAATGTTACAATTTATTGGCTGTAGTCATTTATCTCAATCTAACATCATTGTTGCAATATAATCACGACCTATTTTCGACAAGACACGTTTTAATTAAAAAATATGAATTGCAGGTACACAACTTTGCTTTACAACTATTACATGAAAAAATTAACATTACTGGAGCTAGATTCTTTGATATAGATGTCGAGGTAATATTTTCCGTAAGTTAATGTTGCAACTTCATTTTAATACTGAAATGTCTATTAATATCTCCTTTTCTTTTTCAGATTATAGCTGCAGTTACTACTTACACAATTATACTGTACCAATTTGATCCGAGAGTTTCACTGTTTGAAAGCTCTCATAAGTCATAACTGCACAATGCTAACAATTCACATTACTTCTGACAATTAGTTAATTTCAAATTGCTCTAAATAAATATGTACATACGTCACCATTTGTTGCATTATTTGTAGTAGTAGTTCAATAGACTAATGAAGTTTCTACACATTCCCAAATTAATTCGTAATTTTTAAGAAAGGCATTTGTGAGTTTTACTCCCTTTTAATTTTATCTAACTTTGACACCACGACTCACTTCGAGTTAAACTTGCCAACTACGAAAAGATTACAAAGAGCTAGCCAGTAGGAAGATGCAACTCTATGCGGATCTTTTCTTCAATAATAGAAATAATAGATACCTGGGTCAACTAAATGTGAACGGGACTTTTCTTTTTAACGCCCTCTAGGTGAAGTGAGTGGTTTGACGTTTTGACATGTGTTGGGAGGGGAGTAAACCGATTCGATTCGCCAGAGTAAATGGACTGTTAGTAGCATCATGCCATTCAATTTTTACGGAATTTTACATCAACTTACTGCGCCGTTCCCTGAAAAAGCGCTTTCAAGGACACAGGTCTACGACTGGCACAAGAAATTTTCCAATGGTCGAGAGTTAGTGGAAAACGAGGGCTATGAACGCCAATCACGGACGAGCACTAGTGAGGTGAATATTCGTGCGATTCGTGACTTGATTAAAGGTAACCACTGCCTTACAATATGGGCAATTGCTGCACACGTCGGAATATCATATGAGAGACCCCGATCAATCATTTCAGATGATTTGGGTTACCGAAAAGTGTCGGCAGGGTGGCTTTCTCAACTCTTGATTGAAAATTGTAAAGCAAACCGTCTTGCCGTATGTGAAAGATTTTTTGCACGATATCGAACAGAGGAGGATGATTTGTTGAAACACATTGTCTCCTGTGATGAGACGTGTATGCACCATTACAACCCGGAGTATAAGCAAACAAGCATGGGGTGGCGAAAACCCGGAGAAGCAGCGCCATGGAAAGCCAAGACCCATCTTTCTGTTGGAGGAATGCTTGCAACGCTGTTTTAGGACTCTAGAGGCATACTGCTCATTGATCTTTTCCACGAACGGCTTACAGTTAATGTTGGGTACTAGTGCCAGCTGCTTGATGAAGTAAAGCTTGCCTATCGACGAAAGAAACAAGACATGCCTATTCGAAGTTAGATTCTGCTCTATGACAATGCTCGATCACACACAGCTGCATTGACCCAAAATAAGTTGGTCAAAATTCATTGAAAAGTACTGGAACATCCGTCCTACAGTCCTGATCTGTAACTGTGTCGCTACCACATGTTTCGGCTAGTTGAAGAAGAACTGGGAGCTCGCCACTTTGGCGATGACGAAGGTGTGGAAATGTTCGTGCGTAATTGGTTACAGACGCGACCACATTCATTATTTGATGAGGGAATTAAAAACTTATACACCGATACTGTGGCAAAAATGTGTGAATAAAAGAGGAGATTATACAAAAAAAATAAGGTGTATTCAATTGTTTTTACCGTACCAATAAATGTTTTAACACCAAAGTCACACACTGAGATACAGCAGAGCAGCTAGAAGATAGGACGAAATTAAAAAATTATCAGAAGATTTTCCATATTTGTATGTAAGCAGTTGTACGATAGTCTTTACACATTCGAGGTATTAAATCAATTTTAATTTATTTCTTAACTGATACTTACACTTTAGTTGAATCTTATAAAGCTAAAGAGACATTCAAACCTAAATTCAAAATTTTCAATTTAATAAAAACTAAATGCAAGCTTTACTCTTATTAGCAACATACATGTTTATATAAATTTTATCCCTTTTTAAAAATCTATCAATAGTAGAATTTCACAGTGTGGAATCAGAAGTACTCAGTTGAACTTCCAGAACACATAATATTCTAGAGACTTTGAATTGTTAACAATTGGATCGGAAGTTGTTTCACAGTCTACTAGCATCTTTGACTGATTTTGTTAGAACAGGTATAAATCGTTTATTAACACAAGAGACTATGTTTCAAATAAACGTAAAGCACGAATTTCCAAATTTTTAGGAAGGTTCCCGGGTGACACATTCAGATCTTAATGAAACTTGGTAGGTAAGTAGAGTATGTTGAGATTTGAAAGTAAAATTTTTTTGGTTGCGCTGAAACTCAGTTTGAGAGAAACACCCCTTCGAAAATTCTCAGACTTACCGTTTTTTTTTTTTTTGATTTAGTTCTTGAATGAAAATAGATTAAAGAAACATTTAAATGCGAATGTTCTACTTTATTGAAAGGTCTTTGGGGACACTTGAAAGATTGCGCTTAAATGCAGGATGTTGCATTTAAGCGTAACTCTTTTATGCTAGAGCTGATTATAGTAATACGAAAAAGAAATTAACGTTCATCTTTAACATCCTTTATTGATTTTAAAGCATTTTCAATTATACAGAATGTTCTAACGGTGTAGTACAAGTCATAGCTTGCGCTACTTAAAGCAAAACCGTCAATACGAGGGAGATATGAAATGTTTCCGGAATCGACAAGAAAAGGTGTGGCTTTTTATTTTTATTTTTCGATGTAGTCTCCTTGCAGATCAGTACACTTTTTCAAACGGTGCCCCAGTCTCTTCAAACAGTCGGAAAGGTAGGATGTTTCAAGGTCTGCAAAATAGCCATCTGTAGCGGCGATGACCTTTTCATTTGAGGCAAATCTCTTTCCTCCCAGTGATTCTTTCAGGCTTGGGAATAGGGAAAAGACACTGGGGACTTGGTGCGGTGAATATGGAGGATGATAGACTAATCCGTAGCGCAACTCATTCAATTCGGACACGACGATGCTGGATGAGTGAGCCGGTGCATTGTCGTGGTGGAAAAGTACTTTTTTTCCGCTGCAAACGAGGCCGTTTCTCTTTCAATACTGCATCAAATCGGATCAATAAGTCGCTATAGTATTGCCCCGTGATCGTCCATATCCTTCTGCAGATAGTCGATGAGGATCACACCTTGGGAATCCCAAAAAATGGTGGCCATGGGCGTTGGAATGGTGTATACTTTCTTCGGAACCGATTTGCCTGGAAGAGTCCACTGCTTCGACTGTTCCTTGGTCTCCGGTATGTAGTAGTTGATTGAAGTCTCGTCCACGGTTGAGAAACGCATGAAGAAATCCCTTGGATTGCATTGGATCTTGGCCAGACACTCCTCCGGAACGGTCATCTGATTTCGTTTTTGCTCTGGTGTGAGCAAACGCGATGCACACCGCGCCGAAAGCTTTTACATTCCCAAAATTAGTATAGGATATGGCCAACGCGTTCTTCTGAGATGCCTATTGTCTCTGCTATCTCTTGCAGTTTCAATCGGCGATCGGTTAACACGGCATCATGAATCTTGTCGACCATTTCATCTTTGGTAGCGGTTTTTGTACGTCTACTGCGTGGTTCGTTACTTGTGCTTGTGCCCACGTTTGAACTCACTCACCCGCAAGCTGATGGTCGAAAATGGTGGAGTACATCAGCCATGAACCTTTAGCAAAATATTTCGAGTTTGCGTAATCGTTTTCGCAGCCGTCCAGAAGTGTTTTATCACTGCATGAAATTCGATTTTATCGATTTTCGCGAAACCGCGTGAGTTGCCACAGAGAACACACTATTGATAACTATTGACAGTAAACGTCTGAAATTTTGACAGTTGCCATAAAAAAGGTTACCCTTGCCGACCAGTGAATTCACTTCGACCTTCGTACGCCATCTCCTGCCGATTCCGGAAACATGTCAGGTCAACCTTGAATATTGCATGCGCGTCTTCTATTAAGAAAGACTATTATTAATTAGTAAATTTGCATCAGTTAGTGTGTTATAATGTTCACAATTCATGCAAATGCAAACAGGTGACTACACGTAATAAATCCTTAGCATTAATAATAATTAATAAAGTATTTATTGTAGTGAGTAGAGACCGGATTATATGCAATATACATATACTTTATTTTTTGCATCTTTAATTATAGTCTATATGTATTACACTAGTTGAGGTTAATTAGCGGTAATTGGTAATTGCATATATTGCACATTTGGGCATTTCTATGTATATTTTAAAAAAGTTGCATATATTGCATATTTAGGCTTCTTATCATTTCTATTAGTAAAACTCTTAGTAATTCCTAATGTCGATCGACAACGGACAATTCTCAGAACGATAAAGCTTTTACATTGGTTGCTCTTATACTTTCTTCCAAGAGCTGCACGTGTTTCATTTCGCCTAGCCGAAGGAATGTGGTAAAGACGTTTTATTACTATTAATTCCCAAATAAACTATTCATTCATTGAATATCTTTGAGCGAAACAGCATGTAATTGTGTTACATTTTTAAATACTGTGCGTACATACAATGAGTATAGCGAACACAATTTCTTTATGGATTAAGCTTTATCCTGAACTGGTAAAGGATGGTGACAAAATATTTTGTCGAGCCTGCAGTAAACTGGTAAGTTTAATTTTACTAAAAGCTTTACAATTGTTTTTAAATTCTTTAACTTTTGATATAAAATGACAATTGTTGTTGTAAGTGGCTTGTGAGAGAAAACACCTGATTGAACAACACGCTAAAACTCCATCACATATTGGAAAACGTGAAATACTAAAGCGATCTGCGTGCGTGTAGCAATCTATATATCAATGTGTAGGCGTAGCATCAACTTCACGAAACACAGAACAAGAAGAATATAATACGGATCCGTGTAACGCATTAATTTCGTCTAACATACCATTAGCAAGATTAAACAATATTAATTTGAAATAATTTCTGCAAAAATATTGCAAACAATATACCTGACGAAAGTACTTTACGAAAAAATTATGTCACATCTTGTTACCAGCAAACAATGGCAGAACTTCAACAATTGGTAGGGAATAATTTTATTTATATCATGGTAGATGAAAGTACGGATAAGTGTGGCCGTTATATTACCCATTTGTTAATAGGAATTCTTCATGAAGATATTGTAGATAAATCATATCTAATTTATTGTAAAGAACTTCAGAAAACAAATAATGTGACAAATGCCCAATTCGTTCAAGAATGTTTATTAAATTTCCTTTTACTTGTAAGTATACCTTGCGAAAAAATTTTACTAACGTTATCCGACGCTCACCATACTTAATAAAAGCCGCTCAAAATTTAAAAATTTTTTATGGTCACATTATTCATAGCACTTGTTTAGCTCATGGTTTCAATCGTGTAGCCGAAGACATTAGGAATCAATTTCCTTTGATTAATGATTTAATTAGCAATGTCAAAAAAGTATTTTTAAAAGCACCTTTATGTATCCTATTTTATAACGAGTGACTTCCCGGTGTTAAGTTGTCTCCTGAACCGATTATTACGAGATGGGGTTCATGGTTAGACGTTGCAATTTTGTACGCCGATAATTTTGAAAGAATAAAAAATGTAATTCTTGAAATCATTGCTGACTGCGTTGCTCTAGAAAACTGTAGAAAGATAGTAACATCAACAGAATTGCTACAAAACCTTTTGTATATTAAGTCGAATTATAGCTTTGTTTCAAGTTCCATTCGTAAACTATAAACTTAAGGGATGTCGCTCTCGGAATCAGTCGAAATAGTAGACGAATTTCATACGCTATGTACGAAGGTTAAGGTACAATAGGTAACAAGATAAATTTAAAAAGGTGATAAATAAAAATACTGGGTGTTTGAACTTGAAGAAAAATTTTGGAAGGTGAAACAGTAGACGATTTTGACTTTAATTTTAGTTTATGATGTATTACAAAGTTAAAAGATGCACCAATTACATCTGTGGATGTTGAAAGAGGCTTTTTTATTTCGAAACATATGTATTCTGATAGAAAACAAAACTTTCTTTTATACAATTTTGAAATGTTTAAATTTCTGCTCTTATTTATTTTATGTAAAAATTTTGCATATTATCGCAATTTTTTTGAATATATGCCCAGATTTTTGCATATTTTCCCAAAAATCGATGCATATATATGCGTATATATTCTAGTTTTTCTTTGCATATAATCCGGTCTCTAGTAATGAGTATTTAAATTGTGTATTTATGGTTTGTTGCGGTAATGAAAGTCGTTAAAAATGCTTAAAGCAATCAAAGTTGTCGCACCAAGAACAACGGATGAATGCAGAAGTATCACATTGTTTTGATTTTACGTCTAGAAAAGTAACTACAAGAACATCAATGTTGATTATTTATTACAATTGATAGCATTTTAATTCCATTGTTAAAAATGGCTTATCTTATGTATTCTAGCCTGAGCCTGAGGATGTGTGAAATTCGCACGAAACCGATGGCCTAATTCTTAATAAAGGTATTTGTGAGATTAATCCCTGTTAATTTTTATCTGTGTCTAATACCATAAACTCATATCGAGTTAACTACTTTATTATTTCATAGTACTGATGGACCTTTTAGGTCAATTGTTTCAGTTATTGATTAAAATGCAACCAATTACGATAAAACCTAATAAATATCAAATTATCAGTTATGCAGCTCGGTATAATTTATTACTACTTTTACATTAGTAACTTCTTTACAAACAAACATTTTTCTAGAAATTAGTAAAAATGGGGAAGTCGTCCGATATATTTACAGCGTATTTTCCTACCTACTTGATTTCGTTATATATGGGGTATGCCCCTTATCGAATAGTAGAGAAGACGAGATGCAGATATTTCGCGATTTCAAAATTCTATATGATAATCTTCAGCGTATTTCAAGTGATTACGCTCATCTGTTTTAACAGCGGGATGCTAAATTGGTTGGAAAACTTTCCGATAATATCGTTGTTATTTAACCTTACTCATATAATGCAGTGTATAACCGGTTCGCTTGCGGTGACTAGTCATATAATTCTCACCAAATTATATGCGACGAATTTTATCCTGACTTTTAATAAATTGCATAGAATCGGGTTGGTGATGAAGCGCATATTCCATGTCGGGATACCCCATGGCAAAATTGCATTCACCTCGCTTTCAGTGATCTTCATTTGCTGTGTCTTAGAAGTTTTCGGGTGGAGCTATTTATTAATTACTGTTTTGGCAAGTGGAGAGTATATACGTGTCTTGACTATTATGTGCCTTTTATACGTCGCACTTTCAATGCATATGATCAACGTACAACATTTCAACGGGGTACTTGTATATCGTTTCCTATTTATCGGGATACGAAATTATTTAATGAAACATTTCACAAGTTTGTCTCCATATATTTTCATCAATGAAGCCGCTGAAGCGAAATTTGTAGAAGTTTTGAAGGATTCGTCGAGAATTTATCAAGATTTATGCGAAAATTTCCATCAATTTAACAAACTTTTGTCGGTTCAGTTATTGTTTGATTACGCAAGTAGCTACTTTCACATTTGCAACAACATATTCACGTGCGTCTTGTTTTTCAATTCGGATAACGAAAACTACTTCTTTACTATAATAACGATGGAATTTATGCTTGCAGCAACAATTCTAAAGCTGGGAATAAGGGCTATCAATTCTCAATTGTGTATTAACGAGGTAACATAATTTATTTCGCTTGCTTTTATTAATTTAATTTCCAAGTATTTCGCAGATGTCGAAGTTGATGCGTCTACTTGAAGAAATATCTATTTTGAAGAGTGCAAAAGTGAAGAAGGAGGTAATTTTTCTTTTTATTAGATCTTAAAACAATTAGTAATTTCAGTTTGTTCGTAATTGTCAATTTTTAATTTGCTAATATTAGTCCTTGCTCTAAGTGTTATTGCTTTTGCTGTTTTGTTGTAAGTTTTTATTGCGTCTACTGTTAGAGCTTTTCCATTTTTTATTTTCTTTCACTATCTTTATTTTTATACGCGATGTTTTTCTTGTTCCATTGTTTTTGTAAGTTTATTTTTCATTTTATACATCAGCAATAAATCTTAGATTTTTAGTTTTTTCATCATATAAAATACATAAAGTAGTAAAAAAATGGATAAAACGAAATACATTTCCTTAGAAACTTAAAATTCATTTACAAAAATACAAAAACAATGTTAAGTCCTTAAGAAGTATTTTAGAGTTTAAATTACATATATACATTCCGCCTAAAAAATATCGCATAGACTACAAAAAGGCGTTTATAGACTGGAAGACTTATCCATGAGCGTCGACTATGCGTATACAAATAAAATCATACATCTAGCTTTTGAATAAAAAAGAGAAAGTGTTCCAATACGCACAAATTTTAAACTGCGCTGTTAGGCTGCTTTACAACGTTATTAGAAGAAAAATGAATAATTTAACGCCAGAGCAAATAGTTGGAATAGTTGCTCTAATCGAGGATGGGCCATCTCAAACACATGTGGGTAATTTGATGAATATTAATCAGCCAAGTGTTTCTAGGGCACTAGCCAGATATAGCGAAACAGGAGATTACTTAAAGCTATAAGTATTACGTCGGAAGCATGTAACTGCAAGGCAGTTACAGATCGACTTGGCTAGAGTCAGAAATACTCGAATGACTACCCAAACTGTTCGTAATAGGTTGAGTCAGTGTGGAATAACAGCCAGAGTATATATTACGACTTCTCGTCTTACCAGGAATCACCGAGTGGCTCGCTTAATATTTGCTAGAGAGTATATCAATTGGGATATGAATGACTGCGCTAACATACTCTTCACGGATGAGTCAAGGTTTAGTCCTTACACCTCTGATAGACGCATATTACTGGGCAGGCGAAACGGCGAGCCCTCTTTCCAATGCAACATCAGATTTACGCCTAATTTTAATGGTGGCTCCATCATGGTTTGGGAAGGCATCTTTTTAGCGAGCCATACAGAACTAGTACCAGTAATCATAGGTATAACGACTGTCCACAGGTATACAATAGACATTTTGAAAGATGATGTAAGGCCATACACACCAGTAATAGGCAACGAATTTAGACCAAGCTTATAAACGGAGGTTAATTGAATCCATGCAAAATCAAATGCGAGCGGCCATAAAGACCAAGGATGGCAATATCGAGTATTAAGATACTATTCTGTAATTCCTCTGCCAAAAATATAATTTCTTTTACAATATCTGCCTAATAGTAATTTCAAATGTGAGTTTTTCATTTCATTTGGTCCCTATATTATTTAAATAATGAGAACCATTGTTTCTTGGAGAATATTAGGATACATTTAAAAGATCCTTTAGTCATAAAATCATTCTTGTGCTACAGAAATGAATTATGCGATACTTTTTTACGGAATGTATTTTCTAAATTGGAATATATGTATGTTTAGATGTATAGGATGCCTACCTTATGGGACCTTTTACTAAATCATACCAATACTAATGCAAATTCCAGGCGAACAATTTTGCTCTTCAAATGCTCCATGAGAAGATCGAAATTACTGCAGCTGGATTCTTCGATATCGATGCCAAAGTTATATTTTCAGTAAGTTTAGTGTGATAACTTTATTCTAGTGTTTCATTTTTCTGTTATTCTTCCTTTTCTAGATGGCAGCTGGCGCCGCTATTTACACGATATTGTTAGTCCAATTCTATCCAAAAATGAAGCTGTAAGAAACCTGTAGGAAGTTCCTATCATTTAGCTGCTACATAGTTATTGGTGAATGATTTTAGGGGTTGTGCGTTACACTTTCTAAATGCAAGTAGTTTTTAATGGCAAAACCAGCTTCAAGAACGTCATGAGTTCTTTACAAGCGTCTGCATTGTTTCTAATGCAATTCATCACAAACATTGCACCATCTAGCTGCACGACTCCATAACACATGCATGTACTTCAGGAATATAATATACGAATAGACCGACTAATTTCTGTCACCGACAGGATAAGATTCGCTTACTAAGTATCAAGGAACGTATGGCATTTGGCCGATTGAGCGAAGAGCACAATAATACATGAATTCGTTTGGGGGATCTGAGAAACACCGTTTTAGCATTCGCTATTAATAAATCCACCTTTGGAAAATATTCTCGAATAGTTTGTGCTACAGGATATAAAGCATGAATTTTATACAATACGTGTAAAAAAGTCTTCTTTAAGAGATCGAGCTACAGATTGCTGCACCATTACCCATTAACATGAACAGTTGATTAGTTGAAAGCTGGAATCTTTGTAGCGTATTCAGCACTACTATCGTAGTTGCGTATCGAGTATAAAACGGTAAGACGATCAACTACCTCACGTCAATAGCAGAAAGTAACTAATATCAACACAGTCATATCTCGATGGGCACCGTAAATATTTTCTCTCCCCATCCAGCTTTCTGCATCGCGGATGACAGTACTCACTTGTTATGAACCTGGCGAGCTGACGGGTGTGACCGATCTACATTTGTACCTAGTTTACATTTCACCGACATATATTTATCACATTGAGATTGGCACCACAATCAGTACTACACATAGAATTCTATAGTAAAAGCTTCTCTTATATTTATTGAAGAAGTCGGGAGATATTAGGAAACTAGGATCGCTTCTACTATTACTGGATCTGGCCACAAACGGCAGAGTTGTCTCTTGCTTACGTAGCCCAGAAGAATAAAATAACTGCGATTCTTGCGCTTAAAAAGAGAGATATGTGAACGTAGGACGTGTAGTCAATCTTTGTCGGATATATTATAAATATATGCTCCCTCCAACTTAAAATAAAAGTGTCTATTCCTAATCGATAAATACAAGTTGAACTAGGTGGGGTAATAGGCTGTGTAATAAAAGAGAGTTTGTTTAAGCAAATATTAACTGGTATTTAATTATTATTGGATAGAGAATTTTTAGGTAAACTCGAACCGTTTAAGAAATTCGGTAAATGAAACTAAGTATGCGGCATAATACGTAATGCATACATATAAAGTTTACTGGAAATATTACGTTTACGTTTAATATGTATACATTTAGTTAGTACTGAATAGGTAATTTTCAGATGCCTATAAATTTTGATATTACTCTCTGTATGTGTTTCTACATACTTTAATTTGGTAGAAGTAATTTGTAGTATTATTATCCTTATTAATATTGTTATATTTAGCAGTAATAGATCGTTGTTCCTTTATATTTATTATTATTTCCAAATTAATTCAATGAAAATATATAACCTTTATTAATAAACATAAACTGTATTTGAGTACAGAATACTTTTTATAGTATTCACACGTTGAACTATTGAATAGTTTCATTTCACATCAAGCTCTTTGAATCTGTATTTTTCTTAGCAATGGATAATAACAGTAAAGTAGTATAGGTGATCGTTTCAAATTAATTATGCAATTATTTAATACGAATACTTCTTCGAATTTGCATTAAATGACAATTTTTCTTAAGCACTAAACACTGTGCAGCATTCTCTAGTATCTTTAGAATAATTCTTTATTTGCAAAGAGTTAAATCTAGAAAGGTACCTATACTGACATGAGGTGATGTTGTAACAGTAATAGTTACATATCAAACGAAAACAATTTCTACTTTGCCGTTTTATTATTTTTCATGTTTTTCATTGTTACTTCTCTTACGACTTGGTTGACCGATTCATTTATGTAATCTATTTCCCTAAAATTATTTCTATCTTCAATTAATAAAGATTCATAATACCTCTTCCATTTCTATTGGATTTATAGATTTCACTTTTCTTGTATTTTGTTCTCAAGATTTTCCATGCTTGCCTTGATTTTGATCCTCCTATAAGTCTGTCCACCTCATCACGTTTCCTTTCCGAACAATCATTCATGGCTTTCTTGCTTTCTTTGCTTACTTCATAATTGTACCTCATATTATATTCTGATGTGCTATTCTCTTTTCATTTACCAAAAACTTTAGAATGTCATTCCACCAAATATTATTTGTTCTCCGGATTTGCTCGTCTGTTTGCTCCAACACTTCGTTTGCGGCCTCGTGAATACACTTTTTGATGAAATTATACTATTCTGCGACTGTAGCATCTGTTGAATTTCCCATCTTGGCTGCCAACCTCAGTTTTTACCAAAATGCAGTGGATTTATCGGAAGGACTGTGTAGATTATATGGGGTACTTGACTAGTTTGATTTACATTTTCTTTGTTGGTTTGATATTTAAATGAAAACGATATAGCTTTGCTTTTACGAGATAATGGTCAGATCCATAGGAGGTTCCTTGCTGTATTCCTACATGCTGGACTTTAAGAGTGGGGTTTGCCCTAACAATTATGTATTCTATAATAGACTGCTGTTTTTTCGTGGATTGAAACCAGGTATATTTATGTATTTCTTTGTGATCAAAGAAACCATTCATCACCTTCGAATAGTATTGATGACATTCTTCTATTAGCCGCATTTCATTATCATTAATCACATCTTCACCATGTTGGCCTACTATTTTTTCTCCTACTTTCTTCCTTATTCTTCCATTAAAGTCCGCCACTAATATACTACGTCTTTCCTATTTCTCACAGTATCTAAGGTATCTGTTAGATCTTCAAAGAAGTTATCCTTTATATCTGCAGTTGCATAGCCCGTTGGAGCGTAACCCCCTATCAGTATTAAATTGTGACCAAATACTTCTACAAATTTTCTAATACTCTTAATTTATTTCACTTTAAGCTTATTACAAGCAAATAAGTAAATGTTATCTATGCGATAGTAATTAAATGCATACTTATTAAATGCGAACATAATTGTTCCAGTACTCTCTCTTTGTATGTGTTAATATGCCACCCGTTTATCAATATTTATTGTATTTCTTAAGCAAATTCTTTAATCAAAAGTAAAATAAATCAATGAATATTAAATGCAGGAATAATATTTGTCTCTGATTTATTATGCCTAACAGGCCTATTTACATCCTTATTTCTATTTTCCCTCCGCGAATAGACCTTCTTACTTTATGTTGGGGAAAGCCGGTATTTACTATAAATCTCAATAAAGAAAAAATATACGTTACAGCAACAAGAACGCTAAATTTTTATTAACCTTATTAAGAATATTTGACAGGAGTAATTGTATGATAAACGAGAAGAGTATATGGTGCATTTATATACCTTGGCTGTTGGCCCCACTGATTATCAAGTGAATCCCGTGTGTACAGAAATAGTGCTGATCGATGTACCAGTAAATGCAGTCACGTTGATACAGTAGTGAGTTGTGCGTGCAATAACGTTTGTTTTATCCAGAAATTCATACTATTACTACAAGTAAGCACCAGTAATACGAACCTACTTATATTTATTGTATTTCTGCAATTAAATTGGTGGAAATCGTGGTGGTGGTGTTATTTTAGTCTTTAAGTCCATCTTACCTCACAATCAGGTAGATTTTACACATGTTAAGGACGCGACTTCCCTTGTTTGTATTGTCGGAGGTGTATTTACTTCATGCCGTCATAGGTTCGCTGTTTATGTGGTTTATGTGCCACCTGATATGAGTAGTTTGGACAATATAAATGTAAGTTCCACAAGAACTATCATTCTCGGTGACTTTAACATTACCCACTACAACAACCCTGATATAAATGATGGTAAAAGTAGAATAATGAATGAATTCCTACATTTTATTGGTTTGTTACAACTTCATTCAGTAACAAATGCTAGAGGTAGAATATTAGACTTAGTTCTTACCAATGTTCACACTTGCTATTGATAGAGGGATGTTTCCTCTGGTGGCCGAGGACAACGATCATTCTGCTCTAGCACTGTGCCTATCAATTCTCTTCTTCACGATTTAGCAATATGTGTGGTAATAAAGACAAAAGAGTGTATAATTTTAAGCGAGCAGACTTTATTAAATTGTATGATTCTTTATTAACTACAGATTGGAATTTCATTTGTAATTATACTAGTATAGATGACGCTTGTTCTGCATTTTATGCTGAAATCTATAAAAACTTAGATATGTTTGTCCCCATGAAAACCAGTGCTCATACTAATTATCCACTGTGGTTCACGCGTGATCACATTAATAACATTAAGGTAAAAAATCATTATCGATTGATGTATAAAAGAACTTAAGCGATTTAAATGCTTTCAAAGATATGAGAAGGATGCTGAAAATAGATTCTAGGCGGTTACACAAAAATTTTATTCAGAACGCTGAATTCTCCATTTCAACCGATCCTAGACATTTTTGGTAGTTTGTGCGTTCTCGGAGGGATGGGGGAGGTATTCCTAAAACTATGAAGGACGATTACGGCAATAGGTATAACGATCCACCTTCCATAATGAGCGCATTGCGGGAGTTTTTTCAATCGGTGTACCTTCCTTCAGTAACTCCGATGTCTGTTGCTCCAATTACTCCATGCGCTACTGTGGTTGACCTAGTTTCTGTAACTAAGATGGATGTGGTGTATGCTATGAAATCCTTAAAGGATAATTGCACGGCGGGTAGTGATGACATTCCGGCCTTTTCTGTTAGGGATTGTGCAAATGTATTTGCTTCTCCCCTTTGCTACTTGTTCAGTCTTGCGCTCAAAACATCCATCTTCCCATCTGTGTGGAAGATTGCCAAATTAGTGCCTGTTTTTAAAAACGGTGGGAAGTGTGTTATATCCAACTGTCGTCCCATAGCGTTATTAAATAATTTTGCTAAAGTTTCTCAGAAATGTTCGTAGAAGTATATTTATGGTCAAGTTAAACGCAGCACTTGAAACGACCAACACGGTTTCGTTGCTCTACGATCCACGGTAACTAATCTTGTTACAAGTACTCAATACCTATCAGATAGTATTGATGCTGGTAGATGTTGTGTATACTGACCTAACAAAAGCTTTTGATCGTATCGACCACACCCTGCTTATTAATAAATTGCACAATAATGGATTTTCGTCTTCTCTTTTGTCTTTATCCCAATCGTATCTTCTTGATAAAAAGCAATTTGTGACATACATGGGATTTGAGTCTAATTACTTCACGCCGAGCTCTGGAGATCCTCAGGGGAGTAATTTGGGTATATAAATGATTTGTGTCATCTACTGAACTAGCTAAAGTTGTTATATGCAGATAACTCAAAATTATATACAACAATTAATAATTCTCAGGATTGCAATTATTTGCAAACCCAACTCGATATATTCCACACATGGTGTATCAACAACAAACTAACAGTTAATGTAAATAAATGCAAAATTGTCACCTACACTCGTAAGATGACTCCAGTTATACATATATACCTATCACTTGGCTGGATCTCCTTTACCTACAGAGACCTCTACGAGAGCCTTGGGCGTCGTCTTCGATTCAAGACTGACCTTTATGGATATATCCAGTATTTGTACATCAGCGTTGAGTATGTTAGGATTCATTATACGTGTTACACGACCATTTGCTTCTATAACAGCCATTATTCCTCTTTATTTCGCTTTTGTTCGGTCTCGGCTAGAGTATGCGTCCTTGGTCTGGTCACCTTTATACATCTATCAGATACATCTTCTACAGCAGATTCAGAGAAGGTGTTTGAAGTTCTTGTACTTTAAAAAAAATAATACTTACCAGATACAAGGATTTAGTCACAATGCCCTGCTAGAGAAATTTAATATTGGAACTACGTCGAAAACAGGCTGAATGCAAATTCCTATTTACTTTACTTAATAATGGTCTTGATGTACCTGAGTTGTTGAGCAAAATCAATTTCATTGTACCACGACCAGGATCTAGGCAAACAAATATATTTTACTGTTTCGCACCTAGAACTAACATCCCCATCAGGTCCCCAATACATAGATTGTGTAGCAACTTCAACTCTGTGGAGTTTGTCGAATTAGATATACATACCTGCAGTTTACCATCCCTTTTGACGGTATGTAGACCGCGGGTGCATTACACATAGCTGAATTCTTTTTCCGTTCTCCTTTTTTCCTAACCACTGGTGAACTACTTCTTTTAATTTAAAGCAACTAAAGCATTGTAATTTGATATATCTTAATTTTATGTTGCTTATAAGTAATTTATTTGCATGTGTACATTAATTATTTAATTTTTGCCTTGTAACTGGATATTATTATTATTAAATATGGGAAAAGGCAAACTTTGCTCCTCTGTTCAAGGCAAAATGATAATTTATCGATTTATTCGTGGTATTGCAAATGAGTTGAATGTCTTCAAAATTTTAGTGCATAACGGAATTATATACTTTAAACGACACGGTACAAGTGAAACTATTTCTTGACGGACATATTCCAGGAAAACGTCTGAGCAGGTGGATAGAAGAGTAGTAAGGTGGGCAAAATCTAATCCATTAATGACAGCTGTCGACGTTAATAAAGAGCTTGCAGCCAGTTCAATTAACATAACTCCACGAACAATTCGAAGACGCTTAGTTGAGGCCGGTTTGTATGGACGAATAGCAAGGCGAAAACCGCTAGCTTTACTTTGAACCAAACAGCAATGGAAATTTGCACTTTTCAGTAATGAAAGTAAATTTAACAGGATACGATCGGATGGTCAACGATTTGTGCGGAGACTGAAAATGGCACAGCTGTCTTAAAAGGAGGTGGTGGCAACGTAAACGTTTGGAGGTGTATGTCGTGGCGAGGTGTTGTTCCTCTTTATCTCATTGAGAGTACAATGGACCAGCGTGTGTACAAAAATATTATGGAGAGCATCAAGCTTTCTTATGCGGAAGAACATCTACCGGTAATTTGGAAATTTGCTCAAGACAATGACTTTAAGCATACTTCCAAGTTGGTAAAAAATAGTTTGCGGTTAATGCAGTCGATGTTATTGTCTGGCCATCGAGTAGCTCCGGCTTAAACCCGATAGAGCATTTGTGGAACGACGTAAAGCTTGGTTTGCGGGATTAGTAGGTTTCTAATCTGAATGAACTTTTTACTCTGGTGCAGAACATATGGAAAAACATTTGTCCAACACGGTGTCAAGCACTAATAACGTCTATGCTTAAATGATGTGATGCGGTAATAAGAGCAAAGGGATATCCTTCAAAATATTAATCAATTTTATTCAAAAGTAGCAAGAGTTGTAGCGTCCTTATTTATATGTCCGCATGCATTTACAATTTTTCTTTGTTTATAATGTAAACCATACAACATTTTTAATAGTTTACTGCTTATACTACTGCTGTGCAACTATATTATTTCATATTTTGTAGAAATAATATAATATAAATTTTAGTTCTTCTATAACAAGCATGTATTGTATTTACTTCCCACTGTCCCTATTACAGTGTCTGTGACTGTATTGTTTAGGATGTACACACATTCGATTAGTTTCTTATACCCGGCAGCATTGTTTGAACATGTTCGAGATAGAAAACTATTACTTTCATTATAATTCGTCAAAGATAAAGTTGGAGGGCCATAGGTCAATTGAAAAGTGGTAGAATACAACAAAGCATTACTGAAAACACTGGAATATAACTTTTCAGCTTTGCAATCGTCCTCTGGAAGAACACCAAAAGTCGAACGCTAGATATTGCAACTGGCAAGAAGTTATTGATCTCTTCATGCAAGCCGGGTTCGAAGTGGGCTTGTTGCTGCCACTGAGAAGCTAGTATCAACTCAAACAATATGAAATCACATGCATAGTTGTGGGTTTGTATTTCCCTTACTGCAATGCTTAAGGAAACCCCTACAGTGCGGATTAATGAACATATCAATCGGTTTCAAAATGAACGAGGCCGAATATTCTTAAGTAACGAATCCAGATTTATTTGGTAGTCAGATAAGAGGTGTAATCTGATTTGACGTGAACCCAGTACACATAGTAACTCACAATTTGCCTTGTAAAATATAAGAAGGATGGTGTGAGGTTCTCAATAGCCGAAGACATTTGGACCAGATTTTACGACCCATTGTTGTTCTCTATCACTTTCATGGATGATAATCACAATTGAACAAACATCGTCAACAACTGGTTTTATATGGAGAAATTGGAGTGGCCAAACAATTCCAGAGATGGTTGTCTAATTCAACAATTGGGATTCAATGAAGGACTGGTGTATGACTTCGCAGGAGCCAAATACTTCCATCCAGTCAATTGTTCGTGGAGATCATACACTTTACTAGTCTCTATTTGTTGTAAAAATAATTACAATTAAAGTTAGGTGCGCAAAACCGAATATCTGTATTTTTTTTAGAATGATAATTTAACAAACTTGAAACATAATATGTTTAGATACCTGCTTAGAAATAGTAAAATTTCTAATTTGCATACACGTTTTTACGAAATATCTATTAATTATTTTGAGCAATGTATATATTGTATTATTCTTTCATTTATTTCCATTTTATTGATTAAAGTGCAAGTCATTAGACTGAAACTTAATGAACAGAAAATTGATTGTTATGCAAGTGCATGATTAATCAGTACCTTTACATTTGTCATTTCACTACAAACATTTCTTCTCTACAAACAAACATTTTCCTCACAGTCAATAGAAATGGAGAAGTCGTCCGATATATTCACGGCATATTTTCCTTTGTACTTGATTACCCTATGTTTGGGATATGCTCCTTATCGAATTGTGGAAAATCCGGGGAGTAGATACTTCACGATTTGGAAGAGCTATATCATCATCTCTAGCGTATTTCAAGCATTTGTGGTGATTTACCTTAATTATAGCTGGCTGCATTGGATCAAAGGCTTGGCACCAACATCGTTGTTGTTTCAACTTGGTGAGATAGCGCTCCATATAGCTAATCATCTTGCGGTTACTACTCAAATGATCCTCAGCAAATTATACGCAAATAATTTTATCCAGGTTTTTAATAGATTGTATAGAATCGAACTGAGACTGAAGCGCAAGTTCAAAACTGAGATACCATACCATAGGATCATATTCATATCGACCAGCGTAATTTTCATCAGCAATTTCCTGGATATTTTTGAGCTCATACATATAATGGGTGATGCTTTAGCTAATGGACAATATGAACGTCTTTTGATTATGATGTGCGTTATTTACTTCATACTTTCGGTACAGATTATTCGCGGACAATTCCTGAACGGTGTACTTATATATCATTTCCTCTTTACCGAAACACGAAATTATCTAACGAGACGTCTCTCGAGCTTATCTCCACATATTTTCATCAACAAGGCCGATGAAGCAATTTGCTTAGAGATCTTGAAAGAGTCGTCGGGAATTTATCAGGACTTATGCGAAAATCTACAACAATTCAACAGACTACTGTCGGTCCAGCTACTATTTGATTTTGCATGCGATTACTTTCAGATTTGCATCAGCGCATTCGTGTGGATTTTATGGTTTAATTCGGAGGGGTGTAATAATGAAAGCCATTCCAATGTTGTACTAGAGTCGGCGTGTATACTCTTGGCAACAATTTTGAAGCTACTGGCTAGTACTATCACCTCTCATCTGTGCACTAACGAGGTAATATCATTTATTTTAATTCGCATAGTTATTTTAATTTTCAAGTATTTCGTAGATGTCCCAGTTGAGCAGATTCCTTAATCAGATATCTACTTTGAAGAGTTCGAAAGTGAAGAGGGAGGTAATTTTCTTTTGATTAGGTTCTGGGGTAATAACAATTTCCTATTGAATATTCAACTACTTTTCTATTGATACAATGCTGTTGGAAAGAGAATTTGAATACGCATTTATTTAAAAAAGTTATTTAGAATATAACTGTAGAATATAATTGATTTGGCAGTGCGAGGACGACCTGAAATGTTTCCGGATTTGGCAAGAGATGGCGCACGAAGGTTAAAATGGATTCATTGCCACGGAAATTCGAAATATTTTGCTAATGGTTCCTGGCGGATGTATTCCTTCATTTTCAAACATCAGCTTGTGGGTGAGCGAGTTCAAACGTGACCGCCCAAAAACCGCAACCGACGATGAGATTGTCGACAAGATTCATGATGTCGTGTTAGCCGATCGCCGATTGAGGCTGAAAGAGATAGCAGAGACAACAGGCATCTTAGAAGAACGCGTTGGCCATATCCTACACGAAATGTTGGGTATGCAATGGGTACCGCGAAATCGGGTGACCGTTTCGGAGGAGTATCTGGCCAGGATCCAACGCAGTTCAAAAAATGTCTTCATGCGTTTCGTGAAAGTGGATGAGACTTGGATCCACGACTAAATACCGGAGACCAACGAACAGTAGAAGCAGTGGACTTTTTCGGGCGAATCGGCTCCGAAGAAAGCAAAGACCGTTCCATTTTTTGGGATTTCCAAGGTGTGATCCTCATCGACTATCTGCAGAAGGGAAGGACGGTCACGCGGGAGTACTACAGCGACCTATTGACCCTATTCAATGCAGCACTGAAGGAGAAACGGCCTCGTTTGCGGCGGAAAATTTGTTTCTTCACTACGACAATACACCGGGGCTCATTCATCCCGCATCGTTGTGTCCAAATTGCATGAGTTGCGCTACGAATTAGTCTCTCATCCTCCATATTCACCGGATTTAGCCTTCAGTAGTTCCTATTCCCAAACCTGAAAAAATCACTGGGAGGAAAAACATTTGCCTCAAAACTTTTGAGGTCATCATCGCTGCAGATAGTTATTTTGCAGACCTCGAAACATCCTACTTTTCTGACGGCTTGAAGAGATTGGAGCACCGTTTAAAAAGTGTATTGATCTTCGAGGAGACTACATCGAAAAATAAAAATAACAAACCACACCAATACCGTGTTTTTTTGCTGATTCCGGAAACCTTTCAGGTCGCCCTGGTGTTCAAGAAGGTGTCTCATTCATACGCCTAAATAACGTTATTTAGCAGTCGCGGCATTCATGTGATTGATGGCGTTAGGCACATTTCAGAAATTGATTCATATCATAATTGATCATAATTGGACAACGATGATTTCATCGTTGGAATTGATTCCAAATATATTCGGTAGCTAAAATTGAGGGCTAGCGCACATCTCACTTTTTGTAGGATATACGTTAGCCAAACAATTTTTCAAACGTTGACTTCATTGAAGTGTTCATATAAAATACGAATATTGTGCGTTCTCTCACCGTCGTCCACTTGCAATAAAATAAAACCCTTTTTGGGAGTATGAAAAAATGAAGCGACTTCTTCTTAAAGAATGTCCTTGACGTACCTATGAATATTCACAGTACCATTTTCTGTTAATATAAGGTTAGCTGTAATACCTGTCCATACCATAACATGAAGCAGCCATGCATGAAAAGGTATCTGCTATTTCCCAACCATCGGGTGATCGTTGGCAAAATGACAACTTTGTGAAGAGCACTTCTATTGCTGAGCAATTGTGGTCCACTACGGGGCTTAGTGAAGTAGAACATGACTTTTTAAGTACATACCCAACCATTTTCAATCCCATACCATTGTCTGTACGCAGATGAACTACTATTGCCCTGCGATTCCTTAATTTCTTAAGAATAATAAAACGATCATCTGAGTCGGTCTAGTCGGTTCCAAGGTGTTTTGATTGGAATAATGGATAAAGAGCAGAAAATCGGAAGTATACATGAAATAAAGGACAGTGGAAACTGGATAATACGAAAAAGAGAAACCAGAGAACAAGAACAGACAATTAGAAAATATTCATATTCCAGAACCATTGCATTTCTTTATGAAAGACACCTAAACATACAACTTCCTAGAAGGTTTAAATAAGCACAATGCTTTACACAAAGATACAGTCGAGGCAGTACAATTTACTATATTGTGGTTTGTTGGTTATTTTCAGAACATAATTCTTTTCGGAGAAGGAATAAGTGATTGGCAATTACTTTCAGAAATAAGATACATACATATACGAAGGAAAGTTAGTAAATAGGCCACAAAAAGCTATTATAAAAACAATTAGAGAAATATTTTTCAACAAATTCTCTATTTACATTAGTACACTTATCTCATTGCTTTATCAATATCCTAATGCTTGCTAGATAAAAGTGTTTTGGTTGCCGTCTGCATCACGTGCATACCTTTTGTTGAAAATCGTTATCACCCTGGAAATGTCTTCCCTCCAAGATCCTTTCTGAATTGACCAAACAGATGATAGTCACTTGGGGTTAGGTCGGGATTGTAAACTGGATGTTCAAGGAATTCCTACCCTAATTCTGTAATTCTCGCGTGGGTCAAGTGGGCCGAATCAACAATATTCCTCTCGTCAGTAGGCCTGTATATCTTCGTTAAATTGTATTCCGAAGCAAAAACAAAACTCTTCAATCTGGTTCAGCAGTCATTTCTATTCTGGAAGTGGACTAGGAGCACCTCTGGAAACACTTCCGTCGCAATCTGAACGGAGAGGCAGCTTCGTTGATCGGCAACAACTGTCGAGCGCCCTTGAGAGAATTTCTCTATCCAGTTATACACAGATTTACGCGATAAACACTTCTCACCGTAAACAGGAGACATTTCCTTATCGATATCTTTAGCAGGAAGTTCTGTTGTCCAGAAAAAGGCGCACAACAGTACGCTGCTCATCTGCAGTTCACTTTTCGAGTGCGGTCGCCATTTTAACACTGCCTGCGTACGCGCACGGTTACTGTCACTTGAATACTATAAAACTGGATTGTGCTGACACTTAGTAACAGATAAGGAAATAGCTCACTGGTATTTTCAGCTTTTCCACGGTAGTTTGTGATTTATTTAATGACTTTCTCTCGTATCAGTGGAAAGCATTGAGATATATACATTTCAGTTTAAATAAAAATTCAAGAGAAATGTTAATGTTCTGGATAAAAGCCTTAAACTGATTCGTAGATATCACATTACGTTTAGCAAAAAATATACTGGCATTTCTGACATTCTTTACCTAGTTAATAACATATTGATGAAATATCAATGAACCCACCGAGTTGTATGCACATTAGTGTGGTCCTTCACCCCAAAATAATTTTTTTCTCTTTTGTTGTTGACTTTTTGGCGATCTTCAATAACAACGGTGGAACAAATACTGGTACGCTTGTGTTAGTCTAATGTGAACACAGTAGTTGAATAAATTTTACTGTAACATTGAAATGGTTGAATACACATTGTATATTACGAAAACAACGTACATTTTACCAAACGCCTAAAAGACGTCGAATAAACATATAATTGGAAGCAATGGTTTCAAGTGTATTAGAAAACAACGTTGTTTGCTACTGTTATACTAATATTATAGAAGAACGTTCTAGTAGTATTGAATTAAATGGCAATGCATTAAACAACGCAGAAGTCAAAGACAAAGATATACAAATTCTCAAGAAATAGTTGAGACGATACATTCGTTTCAACTAATATTTTCCATAAATTCGTATCAAATTGTAAGGACATTTAGTACATTAGCATGTTTAGAAAGTTACAATATTTGTCGCATATTTTCTAAACGGGGTCCCATATGTGAGCATGCTTATTTTGTGGGACGTTTTACAAAATTTCATAAACAGAATACATATTGCAGGTGCACAACTTTGCTCTTCAGTTACTCCACGAGAAGATCGAATTTACTGCAGCTGGATTTTTCGATATTGATGTGAAGGTCATATTTTCAGTAAGTTTAGTATTATGACCTCAATCTTTTTGTTTCAATTTTTTTATTATTCCTTTTGTTCTAGGTGGCAGCTACCGTTACCACCTATACGATATTATTGGTCCAGTTTGATCCAAAATTGAACCTAGCGCGAGTTTTTCCTAGGTTCTAATTATTCAGTGGTTATCCAATGCATAGATAAGCTACTTTATTTTTTACAAATGCTGTAATGACTTTAATACTGTTTGCTATGTATTTCATGACAAACCTTGCAAGGTTTATAGTTGCGCAAGCTAACACACGTGTAGCGGTCATAATTGATCAATTCTATTTTAGAGATAAATGTGGATTTAATTTACATTTTACATACGTGTTTATTAGATCAGGTTTGGCACTGTAAGTCACTGCAACTAGTAAACGTTTACTGCTATAGTTTCGTTGATACTTGTTAGAGTAGTTCAAAGTTATTAGGAAACAGGAGTCCCTTCTATCGTCGTTAGATCTCTTTAGCACGTATAAGTGGCTCACTTGCTTCTTGTTTACATATGTTGTGATAGCACATCCACTGAAAAAAGGAATTGTCAATTAACTGTAGGAAAGAAGCTTAGAAAGTGTTTGTTATGTTATTTTATGGAAAATCTTACCACATTACCATATTGAGGAAATAGGAAACGATGTTGGACAACACGTCTAACAGCTAGCAGTTAAATTTGTAAAGTATGTCCTACATAGATTATGCTGTTTTGTTCATTTATATGACGGTTTTCTCTGTGTCTTTCTTTCCTTAATAAATATATGTACTTATGAAACTTATCACTGGTCTAATATATGCTGGTAAGACCAGAAGCTAAGTATGTAGTTAGGCTAGGTTGGAACAGATGTGTAATGTACACGTGAAATTAAACAAAAATAAAAATTTAATAACATCCCGTGTCTATTTTTGTATAATAAGGCTTAAGCTATACACCTACATTATATTCGTACACTTAGCGAAATATCTATAGTTTCATATGAACTTTTGAACAAAATATTTGATTTTCTTAATAATTTCGGACAACGAACTACAAAGAAACACAAATGCAAGAGAAAATAACATTAAAAAACTTATTACATTTTATACAGATAATATTTTCCATAATGTTATTGAAAACAGTTAAATTTCTATAGGTCTATTAACACAAACATAATAAATAAAATAAATACATAAAAACGATTATAATTTTTTCTAAATTTAGTAATGAGTGTTAGCTCCTCTCTTCAAAATAACTTAAAAAATCCGGATCTTCATACTGTCTAGCAATTTGGTCAGTGTTGAAGTAGGAGTAGCATTCCAATACCACAATAATAATAATAATTTATTATCCAACAACATACAGCTTATTACAGGATAATCGTGTATACATGATAAATATCATAAAACAAGAGTTAATGTGTAATACCAAAAGAAAACAATAGCAAATGAAAATGCAAAAATTTCTTAAACAACAGAAAATTACTCAAACAAAAGTTGCCTCGAAGCGTTGATAGTAATGTTAAAGAAATCAAATTTAGATGCATATATACTAACACTGTTACAGATTGACGTAATTGATGATTGAAAATAGTGGCGGGTGTTAGCCACGGGAAGATAAAAAGTTAATATATTTCTACTGATAAGTCTCGGTATATAAAAATTCAAAAGGAACAGCAAATTCGGAAGTTGTAAATCACCAGTTACAATTATACGTGCAAAATTTATCTGTGATGCTACTCGACGATCTGCCAAAAAATAAATGCAAATTCTTTTAGAATATTAGTATCTAGATAACCATGTTGCAAGAAAACGTGGTGCTTACGAAAATATAAGGTTTTCAAAAATTTACGCTATACCGGTCCAACTGAATTCATATTGTGGTGGAAAATCTCAGGCTCTTTAATTTTTTAAATGGCTTCTTTGATTCTAATTTTGTTCTATTTGTTTTTAAATTAAATGATGTTTTTTAATTAAAATAACCAAATGTAAGGTTGAAAAAGATAAATATATTGGCAGATTGATAAATATATACTGCTTTTTTTTTCAGAAAAAATATTTTTTTTACGGAAAACCTAAGGCAATCCCTGTCTAGCTAATCTTTAAATATTCTAATTAATATGCGAAACAAAATGAGAGCAATAGATACAAATAATTTTGAGGAACTTAAGATGATTCGATGTCTTTAATCTTTGAAATCGTACTCACTCGCACGGGATTTCTCGCGTTTAAGATGTACTGGTCTTCGGCTTCCAATATATGTGCCCGGAACTTCCAGATCTTATTTGTAGTATCAGCTAATACACTTTATGAATGGATATAATCGAAGATCTTTGTAAATTAAAGAGTTATATGAGAAAATAACTAATTATTCTTAGGAGACGATGACAACATGTCTGACTTTGACACGATGTTTTTCTATATTCATAACAACACATTTGTTTGCACATCTGGTAGGCCACACAGTAGACACATACTTGATATAAGTGAAATTATATAGGTAAGTGCTGCCAGTCGTGCCATCCTTCCATCGTACGAGAAATTTTGAAGATTATATAATTTCGTAATAATGCATATTTATACAATGTGATCGAAATGTGTGAGTACAGTATATTAAACGTCTTTTAAGAATGAAATTTGGAAATATTTATTTATTTAAAAAATATGTTTACGAAAAGCGATATATATAGTAAACGGTAGTAAAGTTTACGTCTCCTCTGCAAGTTGTTGAAGGGACTTTTTTTTAAACATGAAAATTGTGAATTATAAGTTAATAAAGAATACCCAAAGTAGATATCTGTAAAACTTTAGAAAGAAACCTGTACAGATTGAATATCTATGCTAAAATTCCATAAAGAGGGAGTACTAACTGTACTTTGCCTCCAACTTATAACATCAACCATAATAAAAAAAATAACGGCGCGCACCAAACAGTAATATAGAGAAAATATCTGGAATAGGTAAACTAACAAAATTCAGAAGCATTCATTGATAATTAATAGACAATATTTCATATCATTACAATATATTCATGGTATCCCGGATTTCACACAACGGTACAATATTCTAATCTCGATCGAACAAATGCAATTTTAAGAGACTGTTGACATGTTGACAACTTAGTATCAAAAAATATATCAGGATCTCTGTACTCCTCACAAAGCGTTAAAAGTTCATCGCCAACATTGTACGCATACCCCACTGTATCTGTTCTACGGCCAAACGTCATCGCTTTACACTTAGGAGTATTTAGCGGTAAAAGGTTCTCCAGACACCGGGTAACTATGTGCATTTTTCATCAAAGTTGAATACTAGGAAATAAGGAGAAACAAAAGAAATCTTGCTTAGTATACAGTTATCCTTAAAGGCAAATGGCAATGTGTTAGGTGATGATTTCTATACCATTTTAATACCTTCTGCATATGTGTCACCGTATATACAATATCAAATCTGATACCTAAGCTCCATTATACGTGCATAATGGGTAGTGTACATGCAATGTTACACTTCCTTCCTTTTACAAATTTAGCTTACCAGGTTTTCTTACAATACGATCGAATCGGGTTTTAGCACAACTTTCGGGCATCGCAGAATTATATTTTCAGTCATATTGGGTATCATTTTCTGGTTCTAGGAATTGCCTGGTATAGGATTTTATATTGTGATCAGCAAAGGCGTATTCAACACCATCTAATTCGTTTTCAGGAGTTAACAAGAGATAGGAATATAATTATTCAGGCTACAGGTTTATCCAACTTATAATCTTTCTAACACTGTTTCCGGCCAGATATGATCTAAGATTACAATGTTCGCTTATTGTCTCTCCAGGTTCTCATGTTTTATTCACTAAACATAGTGACATTGGTCTTCGGGCCTCACACGTTCTTAGCAGCTTGATTGGATTACAAATTATTTACATTTTCGAGTATATTTTTACACAGCATTGGTATTAGAATATCAGGTATTTTGGTCTTGCATATTCGACTTTCGTTAGGTCATTCGATGATGAATTGCAATATTGTAATAGCGCCGCTTGGATTCGGTGCTGTAGAATCGAACATTATCATACGTGAGTATGTTGAGAGAACCATCTTGTAAAACCATGTATATGGTGATTATCCTTTATGTTGAGATAACTATCTTGTAAAACAACGTATATGGTGATTATCCTTTATTGGTAAGAGCAGGAACCAGTTTGAATAAGCGTCATGTTGGGATGATTAGTTTGTTGCAAGGAAACAATAGATTGTCTTCTATGGCTAACTGATATCTGTTCTTAGAGTAGTGTCTTGCATTCTCTACAATTTCATGTTTCCCTTTTCGCTACTCCTTTCGACAGAAATGCGAAATTAACTTAACTTGGCCATCGTTATTCGTATCATGTTTGAGTAGAACGTTGATATTAGAATATCAGTTACTGGAGGTATTTTGGTCTTGTGTATTCAACTCTCGTTACGTATTTCGATCGTGAATTACGATATTGTAACAGTGTCGTTTGGATTAGGTGCTGTTGAATGGAATATTATCACACGTGAAGAACCAAATTTTGTAAAAACCTACACATTGTGGTTGTTCCTTATTGGCAAAAGTAGGAGCCAGTTTGAATAAGCGTCATGTTGGTAGGATTAGTTCATTGAAAGGAAGCAATTTCGAATTTAGCGTTGTCCTTTTGGCCGCTTCTTTCGACAAAAAAACGAAATTAACTTAATTTGGGCATCGTTTTTCGTATCATGTTTGAATGGAGCCTTGTTACATAAAAAATGGGTTCTTGCTAATTGAAGACACTTTGACCAGATTCTGCGATCCATTGTTCTTTCGTTTACAGGTACATACATTCACTTTGATACATGATCATCTCCATCGCCATCAAGCAAACTCCGTGACATCTGGTTTTACAAAGAGTGATATGGAGGGATCGGGATGACCAACCAAACCATCAATTGGAATTTAATTGAATGTTTGAAACATTATAGATTGCTGTGAGGGAGGAATAATATGTGATTCCCCAAGAAGTAAATACTCTCACCCAGTCCATGTTATCAGGATGCCATGTGTTTTTAATCATTCGTCCGGATCATGCACCCTATTAGTCTTATTTGTAAAAATTATTGCCATTAAATTTAGATATATAAATCTGCGTGCTTGTGTTTTGTTTTGTCTAAAATAAAAATTCAATATTTTATACTTTTGCAACACGAACAACTTTGCAACACAGTAATATATTTAGAAATTGGAAAATTATTTATTTTATTTATTGCCATTTATCTGAAATATCTGTTAATTATTTTAAGTAGTGCATATTTCATATCTTTGATGACGCTTTTAAGTCAATTGTTTCTATTATTGATTAAAATGCAACCAACTACGAATGATGAACTAAAAATTGATTGTTATGCAAGTGCATGATTAATCAGTAGGTTTACAATAGTCGTTTCTCTACAAACAAACATTTTCCTCACAGTCAATAGAAATGGAGAAATCGTCCGATATATTTACGGCATATTTTCCTTTGTATTTGATTACCCTATGTTTGGGGTACGCCCCTTATCGAATTGCGGAGGAACCGGCGAGTAGATACTTCACGATTTGGAAGAGTTATGTTGTTATCTCTAGCGTATTTCAAGTATTTGTGGTGATTTACCTTAACTATAATTGGCTGTATTGGTTCGAAGAACTTTCAACAACACCGTTGTTCTATCAACTTAGTGAGACAGCGCACCATATAGCTAATCTTCTTGTGATTGCTAGTCAAATGATTCTCAGCAAACTATACGCAAATAACTTTATCCAGATTTTTAATAGATTGTATGAGATCCACCTGATATTGAAGCACAAGTTCCAAATTGAGATACCATACCGTAAGATTACGTTCATATCAATTTTAGTGATCTTCGCCGTCGGTTTCCTAGAAGCGTTTACTTTCATCTCTGCAACTATCGACGCCTTGGCTAATGGAAAATATGAGCATCTTTTGAATTATACGTGTATTTTTTATGCCAGACTCTCGGTACATATCATTCGTTGGCAATTCCTGAACGGCATACTAATATATCGTTTCTTATTTACCGGGATACGAAATTACCTAATTAAACACCTTACAAGTTTATCTCCACATATTTTTATCAACGGAGCCGATCAAGGAAATTGTGTAGAAATCTTAAGGAATTCGGCGAGAATTTATCAGGACTTATGCGAAACCCTACAACAATTTAATAAACTGTTATCGGTCCAGTTATTGCTTGATTTCGCATTTGATTACTTTCATATTTGCATCAACATATTCAGATGGATTTCATTATTTAATTCAGGCAGTACAAATTATTCCCATACTATGGTAGTGTTGGCGTCTGAACTGTCAGCAACCGTTTTTAATCTGCTCGCTAGTACTATCATTTCTCATCTGTGCATTAATGAGGTAGTATCACTTATTGTAATTAATTTAATTTACAAGTGTTTTGTAGATGTTCCAGTTGAGCCGCTACCTTAATCAGATGTCTACTTTAAAGAATTGGACCGTACAGAAAGAGGTAACTGTCTTTTGATTAGATTCTGGGGCAATGTTGAAGATCCAGTTACCTTTCTGTGTAAATGGACTACTGCTGGAAAAAGTATTTAAATATGCATTTACTAAAGTTCCTTTCTTTTCCTGATATATTTTTGGTCAGTTGTTGTTGGCTAATGGCGACGAAGCCGCAAGATTGTATATTCTTTTGTGTATCCATCGGTTGCCGTTTTGTTTCCAAAATAAGAATTTTTCCATTTATTGCTGACTTTTTGGCGGTCACTACAGACCGCCCTTGTGTTCGCGCAATGGAAACACCTTGCTTGAACAACTATAACGTTGCAGTGGTTGTATGCATTTTCTATGCGTTATAAAGCAACCTAAATTTTACATTGAATAAATGTATAATCGTAAATAATGGTTTCAAATAGCTTAGCAAACTGTGTTGCTTGCAATCATTACATTAACGATATAAAAGAATGGTTTAGTAATAATTAGAGACCGGATTATATGCAAAGAAAAACTGGAATATACGCGCATATAGATGCATCGATTTTTGAGAAAATATGCATAAAGCTTGGGCATATATGCAAAAAAATTGCGACAATATGCAAAATTTTTACATAAAATAAATAAGAGCAGAAATTTAAACATTAACTTTATTGCTCAACATATTTCTAAACCAATTTATAATTAAATGTTTTTCAAAATTGTGTAAAAGAAAGTTTTATCTAATAGAAAAGCTTCTTTCAACATCCACAGATGTAATTGGTGCATTTTTTAACTTTGTAATACATTCTAAACTAAAATTAAAGTCGAAACCGTTAACTGTTTCACCTTCCACAATTTTCTTCAATTTCAAATACTTGGCATTTTTATTTATCACTTTTTTAAATTTATCGTATATAGAAAATTACCTATTGTACCCTTAACCTTCTTACATATCAAATTAGTCTACTATTTCGGCTGATTCCGAGAGCGACATCCCTTGCGTTTCTATTTTACGAATGGAACTTGAAACAAAGCTATAATTTGACTTAATAAGCAAAAGGTTTTGTAGAGATTCTGTTGATGTTACTATATTTTTACAGTTTTCTAGAACAATGCAGTCAGAAGTGATTTCAAGAATTGCATTTGTTATTCTTTCAAAATTATCGGCGTAAAAAATTGCAGCGTCTAACCATGTACCCCCTCTCGAAATAATCGGTTCAGGAGCCAACTTAACACCGGAAAGTCGCTCCTTGGATTCGTAAAGGTGCTTTTAAAAATACTTTTTTGACATTGCTAATTAAATCATTAATCAAAGGAAATTGATTCCTAATGTCTTCGGCTTGAACCCATAAGCTAAAAAAAGTGCTATGAATAATGGTACTATAAAAAAAATTAAATTTTGCGTCACTTTTATCAGCATGCAGCGTTCGTGCAGCATCGGACAACATTAGTAAAAATTTTTCGCAAAGTATACTTCCAGGTAAAAAGAAATTTGATAAACCTTCTTGAACGAATTGGGCAATTGTCACATTATTTGTTTTTTGAAGTTCTTTAGAATAAATTAGATATGATTTACCTACAATGTGTGCATGAAGGATTCCTATTAACAAATGGGCAATATAAGTGCCATACTTATCTGTACTTTCATCTACCATCATATAAATAAACTTATTTCCTACCAATTGTTGAAGTTCTCCCATTGTTTGCTGGTAACAAGATGTGACATAATTTTTTTTTGACTTCAAATTAGCATTGTTTAATGTCGCTAATGATATCTTAAACGAAATTAATGCGTTACACAGATCTGTATTATATTCTTCTTATATATATAGATTGCTGCACACATGCGGATCGCTTTAGTTTTTCACATTTTCCAATATGTGATGGAGTTTTAGCATGTTGTTCAATCAGGTGTTTTCCCTCACAAGCCACTTACAACAACAATTGTCATTTTATATCAAAAGTTAAAGAATTTAAAAGCAATTGTAAAGCTTTTAGTAAAATTAAACTTGCTAATTTACTGCAGGCTCGAGAAAATATTTTGTCGCCATCCTTTACCAGTTCAGGATACGGTTAATCCATAAAGAAATTTTGTTCGCTATACTCATTGTATGTAGCACAGTATTTAAAAACGTAACACAATTACATGCTCTTTCGCTCAAAGATATTTTATGAATGAATAGTTTATTTGGGAATTAATAATAATAAAACGTAATTACCACATCCCTCCTGTTAGGTGAAATTAAACACGTGCAGTTCTTGGGAAAAAGTATAAGAGAAATCAATGTAAAAGATTTATCGTTCTGAGATTTGTCCGTTGTCGATCTACATTAGGAATTTTTACTAATAGAAAGGATAATAAAAAGCCTAAATATGCAATATATCCAACTTTCATAAACATATGCATAGAAATGCCTAAATATGCAATATATGCAATCACTAATTAGCGCTAATAAACTTCAATTAGTGTAATACGTCTACATATAGACTATAATTAAAGATATGCAAAAAAATAAAATATATGCACTTTGCATATAATCCGGTCTCTAGTAATAATGAATTAAATGGCATTGAAGTAACCAAGGCGTGTGTCAAAAACAAAAAAAATAATACAAACTTCCAAGAAACAGTTGAGAGGAAATAGTTGTTTTAACTAATTATGTGATAAATTGTAACGACATTTAGTATAGCAATATGTTTGAAAAATTACAATATCTGTCATAAACTTTCTAAACGGGGATGTACATATATGTGAGCATGCAATGCTTCATGGGATATTTTACTAAAGTTCACAAACTATAATGCAAATTGCAGGTGAACAACTTTGCTCTTCACTTGCTCCATGTGAAGATCCAAATTACAGCGGCTGGATTTTTCGATATCGATGTCAAAGTTATATTTTCGGTAATTCTAGTGCTATAACTCGATCGCTTCAACATTTTTCTATTAATCTTATTTTTGTAGATGGCAGCTGCCCTTATCACTTATACGATATTGTTGTTCCAGTTCGATCCAAAATTGGATCTAACATTGCCGAAGGTGTAACTATTTAGCGGTTAGGCTTTATATGTTTTAAGAGTCGTGAATCACGTAATAATTTCTTTGTTAATGTTGCAATGACTTTCACCCTGTTTGCAATGTATTTCGTGGTAGACCTTGCAAGTCCATAATACTCGCGCATTGTTCAAAATCGACTAGTCCTACCGGATACAACACGTGTATTTAATTTATATTTTACGAAACTATTTTTATTAGAGCAGGCTTGATACCGTAATCGTTGCTGCGTTTAAAAGATTACTATGATACTTTCGTTTGAATGATTGGAAGCTATCAGGATACTGGACTCACTTCCATCGTCAGTAGATCCCTTTAACGCGGATGGCTGAGTTATTTCTTGTTTATATACGTTGTAATGCCACGGCCACAGAAGAAAAATAATTGTTACTAAGTATATACCAGCTCTCTGAACTGAAGAGATTCAGAAAATATTTGTTATATTATGATATAAAAAAAATACCACATTAGAGAAAGTAGTAGACGATGTTGGACAACACGTATGTGAGTTAGCAGTTAAATTTGTAAAGTATGTCCTACATAGATTATGATGTTTTGCTAATTAATAAATATGCTTGTAAAACTTATAATTGTTGGCATATATATGTTGGTAAAACTGGAAACTAAGTAGCTAGGTTAGGTTGGAATAAGTGTGATGTACACGTAAAATTAAACAAAAATAAAAGCTTAATAACAGTGTCTATCTTTGAATAATAAAACATAACCTACATTACGTATATAACAGTTACATTCGTATGTAAGAGCTGGCAGTATTTTCCGTTCGGGATCCCAATGTACCTCTTTTAATTATTCTGGATTTAGATTCATATACAATTGTGAGGTTTTTGTATTTTTAATGCTGTGTATTTTTATTTCACCTATTGTCAAAGCTTTTATACCGTTATAGGTGATCTCGGCAAAGTGGGGCAAGTTACATTGCAGTGCAGAGAGAACGTGGAGGGACTGCGCGGCCGTTTCAAGACGAGTGTTGGGTAACGTTTACGTACTCGCATCATTTATGCTCGTGGCCTTCATTAGTGAGCATAAGCGATGCGGACGCAGGAATGTTTACACATAAATTAATTATAAAAAATATATTATAGAACGTGCTGAAACACTTACTGTTTTAAGAAGTTTCCACGAAATCACAAACTAAGTGGCATCTATAAACTATTAGAATCATGAATCATCATCAAAGGAATAAATATTTTTTAATGAATTTAAAAACACGACCGTTTCACATCGAGTGATGTTATATTTGCAAATTTAAAGGAATCCTTGTGACAACTTAATGGATCTTTCGACGCATCTTCACAAATTTGTATTAGTATGAGAAAATCCCAATTTCTGTTGATAACACTTTCAACTTTTCGTATTACATTTTCACTTTTTCGAAATATTTCGCTAGATGCAATGTACTCCATCATTTTCGACCATCAGCTTCTGGGTGACCGAGTTAGAACATAGCCGCACAAGCACAAGTGAAGAACCACGCAGTGGCCGCCGAAAAACCGCTACCAACGATGAAATGGGCGACAAGATTCATGATGTCGTGTTAGCCGATTCCCGATTGAAGCTGAAACAAATAGCAGAGACAATAGGAATCTTAGAGAAACGCGATGGCCATATCCTAGACGAAATTTTGGGTATAAAAAAGTTTTTGGCGCGGTGGGTACCGTGTTTGCTTACACCGGAGTAAAAACGAAATCGGGTGATTGTTCCGGAGGAGTGTCTGGCCGGGATCCAAACGCAATCCAAGGGATTTATTCATGTGTTTCGTAACCAAAGATGAGTCCTGGATCCACCACTACATACCAGAGATCAAGGAACAATCGAAGCCATGGACTTTTTCGGAGGAATCGGCTCAGAGGAGAGCAAGACAGTTCCATCAGTCGGGAAGCTCGTGGCGACCACTTTTAGGGATTCCCAAGGTATAATCCTCATCGAGTATCTCCGTAAGGGAAGAACTATCACGGTGCAATACTACAGCGATTTACTGACCCGATTTGTTGCGGTATTGAATTAGAAACGTCCTCGTTTGCAACGGAAAAATCTGGTTTTCCACCACGGCAATGCGCCGGCTCATTCATCCCGCATCTCCGTATACAAATTGAATGAGTTGCCCTACGAAGTAGTCTCTCATCCTCCATATTCACCGGACCTAGTCCTTAGCGATTTTTTCCTATTACCAAACCTGAAAAAATCACTGGGAGGAAAGAGATTTGCCCCAAATGAGGCCGCTACAGATGGCTATTTTGCAGACCTCTAAACATTTTTTCATTTTCACCGTTTGAAGAGGTATATTCATCTTCGAGGAGAGTTCATAGAAAGATAAAAATAAACAACCACATCAATATCGTGTTTTTCTTGTCGATTCCGGAAACAATTCAGGTCGCCCTCATAGAATACCTTGAAACTGTGAAAACAAATCAACATTGTCGTTCTTGAAGCGCCAAGTCCCATCACCAGTGTAGTCGATTCGAGCAATTGTGATTTCGGCTGACTGTTTTGATAAGATCCTTGCAATGTTCAATGCGAGCAATTTTTTGGTCCTCAGTTAAGGTAAAAGGGACAAATCGAGCGCAGACTTTTCGTTTGTTCAAATCTTTCGTCAAAACTTCGTAAATTAAGTCTTTGTCCGTATTTAATTCCTCCGCTATTCATCTCGCAGTCGAATTCGCATCGTATCCGATAATTTCACGCACTTTTTCGACCAGCTCCTGACGATTTTTGTGTTTTAGACGATCTGGCTTTAAATCGTCTTCCAAAGCATCACGGCTATTCTGAAATCGCTTACGCTATTCGAACACATGCTTGCGGGATAAATAGCCGTCACCATATTTTTTTTCATTAATTCCAATGTTCCTGTAAAACTTTTATCCAGCTTGAAACAAAAATTAATATTAGCTCCTTGTTTGATCGATTTTAAATCTCGCGGTCCCGTTTTGTAGAAGGAATATACTTCTGTTTTCAGGTTATATATTGTTTCAAGGGATGACAGTAGTAACTTTCTGCAGATCTAAAAAGTTCCGTTATTATTCCGACATACTTTGTAATTCTTTTCGGAGAAGGAACAAGTGATTGGCAATTACTTACGGAAAAAAATACGAAACACAGTTTCATGTAATGTTGTGGTACAGATGTACATACTCTTCGTCTATTTTTCCATAAATTCGTAAAGTAAAAATAGACTAAATCCATAAACAGAATATATATTGCAGGTGAACAACTTTGCTCTTCAGTTACTCCACGAGAAGATCGAATTTAATGGTGCTGGATTTTTCGATATTGATGTCAATTATATTTTCAGTAAGTCTAGTGTTATGACTTCATTCATTTATTCCAAATATTATTCTGTTTTTCTAGATGGCAGGTGCCGTGACCACTTACACAGTATTGTTGATCCAGTTTGATCCAAAATTGGACCAACCTTAAGCTTTTCCCATGTAGTAATTATTCAGCGTTTATCTAGTATATAAATAAGTTATTTTAAGACTTGTGTGACTCTTACATTGTTTGCTATGTATTTCAATGCAAGCTTATAGTTGTACAAGTTGATAACACGTGCAGTGATCATAATCGGTCAATCCTATATTAGGAATACAAGATATGTATAAGTTTACATTCTACGTACATGTTTTTATTAGAGTAGGCTTAGCACCGCAATCACTGCAACTTATGAAAGTTTACTGCGTTGATATTTATTGGAGTAGTTGGAGGCTATTAAGTAGTTGGAGATACCTTAATCGTCATTAGATCCCTTTAAAATACATAGATGTCTAAGTTAGTTCTTGTTTATATGCATGATACTATTATATCAGGTCCACGGAAGAAAAGGAATTGTAAATTACCCGTAAAGAAGTTTATAAGTTATCTGTTATATTATATTATAAAAGAATCTCTTCACATTAAAAGAATAGCGAACAATGTTGGAAAACACATAGAGAGCTAGCGGTTAAATGTGGAACGTGTGCCCTATATAGACTATGTTGTTTTGTTAATTTATATGACCGCCTTTTCCGTTTCTTTATTTCTCTAATTTATGAAGCTTACAACTGATGTAATATATGTTGGTAAGACCCGAAACTAAATAGTTAGGTTAGGTTGGAATAGGCATGATGTACACGTAAAAAATAAAAGCTTGATAACAATGTCTGTTTTTGTGTAATAAGGCATAAGATACACACTTACATTACGCTCGTACACTGAGCGAAATTTCTATAGTTGAACTTTGAGCTGCAGTATTCAGCAGTATCTTCGGCAAATTATGCATCGAAGAGAATACCGAACTACAAAGAAACACAAATGCAAGTGAAAATAGCATTAAAAGACTTATTACATTTTATACAGAGGGTATTTATAATAATGATAACTCAAAACAGCCAAACTTCTATGGATCCAGTAACAGAAATTTAATAAATAAGATAAATATATACAAACTTGTAAGTCTTCCTAAACATAGTGGTGGGTATTACTTTCGCAACAAGAGCGCACTAAAGTTCGTCCTAAGTTTACACATTACCATTCTTCTGAAATATCTGCCAATTATCTTAAAGAGTCTATATTTCATATTATTGATGTTCTTTTTAAAACAATTATTTCTTTTATTGATTAAAATTTAACCATTAATGAATAGAAAATCGATTGTTATACAAATGCGTGATTAATCACCATCTTTACATTTGTTATTTCTCTAAGTTGGAGTGCAGTAAAATTTTTAATTACATAACCATCTTTACGAAATATTTATTAACTGTTTCGGGCAGTGTATATTTCATATTATTAATGTTTTTCCCGAGTCACTTACTTCTATTATTGATTAAAATGCAACTCATTAGACTGAAACCTAATGAATAGAAAATTGATTGTTATGCAAGTGCATGATTAATCAGTACCTTTACATTTGTCATTTCACTACAAACATTTCTTCTCTACAAACAAACATTTTCCTCACAGTCAATAGAAATGGAGAAGTCGTCCGATATATTCACGGCATATTTTCCTCTGTACTCGATTACTCTATGTTTGGGATATGCTCCTTATCGAATTGCGGAGAAACCGGGGAGTAGATACTTCACGATTTGGAAGAGCTATGTCCTCATCTCCAGCGTATTTCAAGTACTTATGCTGATTTATCTTAACTATGATTGGCTACCTTGGTTCGAAAACTTAGCAAGAACATCGTTGATATATCAACTTAGTCAGATAGCGCATCATATAGCTAATCTTCTTCTGATTGGTAGTCAAATGATTCTCAGCAAACTATGCGCAAATAGTTTTATCCAGGTTTTTAATAGATTGTATGAGATCCACCTGATATTGAAGCACAAGCTCCAAATTGAGATACCATACCGTAAGATTACGTTGATATCAATTTTAATGGTCTCCGTAGTTGGTTCCCTAGAAATATTTGCGTTCATCCATACAATAATTGATTTCTGGTCTAACGGAATATATCAGCGTCTTTTGAGTCTCACGTGCATTCTTTACGCCAGACTCTCGGTACAAATCATTCGTTGGCAATTCCTGAACGGCATACTAATATATCGTTTCTTATTTACCGGGATACGAAATTACCTAATTAAACACCTAGCAAGTTTATCTCCATATATTTTCATCAACGGGGCCGCTGAAGGAAATTGTGTAGAAGTCTTAAGGAATTCGGCGAAAATTTATCAGGACTTATGCGAAAACCTACAACAATTTAATAAACTCTTGTCGGTCCAGTTATTGCTTGGTTTCGGATTTGATTACTTTCAGATTTGCATAAACATATATACATGGATCTCATTACTTAATTCGGACAGTGGAAGTCATTCCAATGTTGTAATAACAATGGCGCTTATATTCTCAGCAACAGTTTTAAATCTGCTAGCTACTACTATCATTCCTCAACTGTGCATTAACGAGGTAGTATCACCTATTATAGTTGACTTAATTTGCAGGTATTTTGTAGATGTCCCAGTTGAGCCGTTTCCTCAGTCAGATATGTATTTTGAAGAGTTGGAAGGTGCAGAAAGAGGTAACTGTCTTTTGATTAGATTCTGGGGCAATACTGAATATCCAGTTATATTTCTGTGTAAATGGGGTACTGCTAAAGGATGAATTTTTATATGCATTTACTGGATTTCCTTCCTTTCTTGACATATCATATTTTCCACCAGTTGCCAGCCGCTTCGTTTCCAAAATAAAGAGTTTTTCACTTGGTAACTTTTTGGCGGTCACTGTAGACCACGGAGAAGGAAATGCTGTGTAAGCTTGTGTTCACCCAAAGGAACACATTGGTTGAACAACTATAACGTCACAGTGATTGAATATACGTTACTTGTTACAAGAAGAACGTAAATTTCATCAAGCGTCGAAAAGATAAAAATAAATCGAATAATCGTAAGCAGCTGTTTCAAACACATCTAAAAGATGTCTAGAAAATAACATCAAGATAAGAAAACGCTGTAAATACAGCTTTCTCATGGTATTAGTGAAATCAATTCACGAGAAAGGCATGTGCAGAGCCATAAAACGCTAACACGCGGACATGTTCTGCCTACCCGGCGTCATCGACGTGGTTTCGAGCAGTTTTATGCTAACACATGTAATCCTCTCGCTGCTTCTGTCACCATACTTAACAACTACGATACAAATGAATATTCCTGGTGCTAACTAGTGCCAAAAGAAAGAAACATTTATCCGCAGTCAGACAGCGAAAAGAAGCGGCTACAGTTTCCCACCCTTCTCTCGTGCAATTCGCGAATTGCTGTCTCCCGATAGGGAGTTTTTGCACCAATTGCAGTGCATTGGGAAACTTCACATGTGAATCGAATATGTCTCACATGTCTTTCTCGTTTTCTTATCTTGGTGTTATTTTTTAGGCATTCTTTTAGATGTGTTTTAAGTACGTCATGGTAAGCCTTCGGAAATCATTCACATGTGCGGTTTCCTTATGCATTGCCTTTGGGGTAAAAACACCCTCTCGGGAGAGAGCAAGTATGGTGATAGAAGCAGCGAGAGAATGACATGTGTTAGCATAAAACTGCTCGAAACCACGCTGATGACGCCGGGAAGGCAGAAACATGTCCGTGTGTTGGCATTTTATGTCTCACATGTCTTTCTTGCGAATTGATTTCACTAATACCATGACAAAGCTATATTTACAGCGTCTTCTTATCTTGGACCTGTTTCAAATGTCAGAAAACAATGCTGCTTGCATAATAACGATATAATAGAACGTTTTAGTAATGTTGAATTAGACGACATTGAATTAAAGAAAGCGGGGTCAGATATAAAAAACGCAAACTTCCAAGAAGCACTTCAGGCAATATAGACGTTTTATTTAATTAAGTAATAAATTGTAAGGATATTTAGTACAGTAACATCTTAAAAGGTTACAATGTTTGTCACATATTTTCTAAATGGGCATGCACATACGCATATGTGAGCATGCTTACTTCAAGCGATGTTTTACTAAATTTCACAAACAGTAATACGAATTGCAGGTCAACAACTTTGCACTTCAGTTGCTACATGAGAAGATCGAAATTACTGCAGCTGGATTTTTCGATATCGACGTCAAACTTATATTTTCGGTAAGTCCAGTCCTATAACTCCGTTGTTTCAACATTTCTTTTATTAATCTTATTGTTCTAGATAGCAGCTGCTGTTACCACTTATACGATATTGTTGGTACAGCTCGATCCAAAATTGAATCAAACTTTTCCAAAGTTGTAATTATTCAGCGTTAGCCTTTATATAAACAGGCTATTTTTACACATGTGAATCACGTAATAAAATTTCTATAAATGTTGCAGTGACTCTAACACTATATGCAATGTACTTCGTGGCGAACCTTGCAGTCCTATAATACTTGGATAATGTTCAAAATCGATCAATCATACTTTCGGGATACAGCACGCACATGTAGTTTATATTTTACGAACGTATTTTTATTAGGATGGGCTTGGTACTGTAATCACTGCTATACGTAAAAGATTACTATGATACTCCAGTTTGGTTTTGCTGGAACAATTGGATGCAATTAGGAAACTGGATTAACTCCCATCGTCGAGAAATCCCTTTAGCACAGATGGCTTAGTTGTTTCTTGCTTACATATGTCGATACCACGTCCACAGAAGAAGAATTGTTAATTAGATTTTGTTAATTTGTGTGATCGTCTTGTCTATTTGTTTCTTTAATAAATATTTGAATAAAACTTATAACTGGTGTAATATATGTTGGTAAGACTGGAAGCTAAGTAGTTAGGTTAGGTTAGAATAAGTGTGATGTACACGGAAAATTAAACAGAAATAAAAGCTTAATAACAGTGTCTATATCTATATAATAATGCATAAGCTAATGACTTACATTACATTAGTATATAACAATTACATTCGAACGTACAGATGGTAGAATTTTTTGGTAAAGGAATTAATGTTTGGTTCGTATATCAAGAAATGCAGCGTCCAAACTCATACAAATAATGAAAAAATATGTATTTGTTGTTTTTTGAATTGAACAACTTCATAGTTAATACGGGTTAAATTATAAAAAGGGTTCAATCTCCATTACTATCCAGAATAGATGGACAACGTTTTTTCAAGCTTGCTACCAAATTTTCAGCGTAAGATGTACGTAATCAACGCCATATCTCCCTTATGCTACGAGATAGCTCTTCTATTTTATATGTACGCTCAGTTGGACTACGAACTTCATGATAGCCCACACATTCTCGATCGGATTGGCATCCTGGTACTGCGAAAGCCAATCCATTGTTGTAATGTCATTTTCCAACTTCCAGCCCGTACACTTCTTCAACGAGAATTTATCAGAATTTATGCGAGAACTTACAACAATTCAATAAAATCTAGTCGGTCCAATTATTGCTTGATTTCGCATATGATTACTTTCAGATTTTCATCAGCATATTCACGTGGATCTCATTACTTAATCCCGATAGTGGAAGGCATTCCACTATTATGGTACTGTTGGCAATGACACTCTCAGCAACAGTTTTAAATCTGTTAGCTAATACTACCATTGCTCAACAGTGCATTAACGAGGAAATATGACTTATTTTAATTGATTTACCCAAATTAATTTGCAGGTATTTTGTAGATTTTCCAGTTCCGTTTCCTTAATCAGATGTGTACCTTGAAGAATTGGAAGGTGAAGAAAGAGGTAATTGTTTGTTGATTAGATTCTGGGGGTATACTGAAGATCGAGTAATCTTTTTGTGTAAATAAAATGCTAGAAAAAGTATTTAAGTATGTATTTACTCGATTTTCTTTCTCATCCTGATATATTTTTGAGTAGTTGTCGCTAGCTAATGGCCAAGAAGCAGCAAGGTTGTGTATATTTTTATGTATCCATCGATTGTGGTTTTGTTTCCAAAGTAAGAATTTTTCCATTCATTGTTGATCTTTTTGATGTTCACTATAGACTACCCTTGTGTTCGCCCAATGGGAATACATTCATTGAACAATTATAACAGTGATTGTATACACGTTATACGTTATAAAAACAACGTAAATCTTACCAAACGTTGAAAAGGTGCGTATAACCGTAAGTAACGGATTCAAATGGATTAGAAAATGATGTTGTTTGCAACCGTTATATTAGCGACATAAAAGAACGTTTTAGTAATAATGAATTAAACGGCATTGAATTAAACAAAGCGCGAGCCAAAAACAGCAAAATACAAACCTCCAAGAAACACGAGACGAAATGGTCGTATTAACTAATTGGGTAATAAATTGTAAGGACATTTAGTATAGCAAGATGTTTAAAAAATTACAATATTTGTCACAAACTTTCTAAAGAGGGATATACATATATGTGAGCATGTTTTTTTCAAGGAATGTTTTACTAAATTTCACAAACTGTAATACAAATTGCAGTTGAACAACTTTGCTCTTCAATTGCTCCATGAGAAGGTCGAAATTACTGCAGCTGTATTTTTTGATATCGATGTCAAACTTGTATTTTCAGTATCACGTGCAATGACTCCATTAAATAGTATCTCAGACTTTCACGGCCATTTGACATAGTTGTAGCGGTTCGCATTTTTAAAGGTACCTTTGAAAATATGAACCGCAGTTGTTCGCGAAACGTCAGGGACAAAAACCTATGATACGGCGAGACCCGACAACCGTGACAACTATGACTCCATTGTTTCAATACTTTTTCTATTAATCTTATGTTTCTAGATGGCAGTCGCCGTTATCACGTACACGATATTGTTGGTCCAGTTCAATCCAAAGTTGGATCCAACATTTCCGAAGTTGTAACTATTTAGCGGTTAGGCTTTATATATTTTAAAACTTGTGAATCGCGTAGTAAATTATTTACAGATGTTGCAATGACTTTTACGCTGTCTGCGATGTATATCATGGCGAACCTTGCAATTCCATAACACTTGCGCCCTGTTCAAAATCGACTAATGACATCGTAATCACCGCTACACGGACAAAAGATTACTATGATGCTTCCGTTGACATTTGTTGGAGTGATTTGAGGCTACTGGGACTCAGTTCTATGGTCATTAGATCGCTTTAATCCATTTGGCTGAATTGCTTCTTGTTTACATACGTTGTAATACCACGTACACAGAAGAAAAAGAATTGCTAATTAGATGTACATACCAGCTCTCTGAACTGAAGAAGTTCAGCAAGTGTATTTTATATTATGTTGTAATAAATCTTATCACATTAGAGAAAATAGCAAACGATGTTGGACAACACTTATGAGACACACCTACATAGGTTATATTGTTTTGCTAATTAATAAATATACTTATAAAACTTATAATTGTTGTAATATATTTTGGTAAAACTGGAACCTAAGTAGCTAGGTTAGGTTGGAATAAGTGTAATGTATGCGTAAAATTAAACAAAAATAAAAGCTTAATAGCAGTGTCTACCTTTGTATAATAAAGCATAAGCTACACCTCTACATTACAGCTGGTAACATTTTTCGCTAAAGAAACTATTGAACCCCCTTTCGATTATTCTGAACTTTTATTAGTACAACTCCAAATACTTATACTTAGTTGGTAGTATTTAGATTCTCATGTAATTATAAGGTCTTTGTATTTTTAATACTGTATATTTTCATTTCGCCTTTTGTCAAAGCTTTTACACTGTTATAAGAAGTCTCGGCAGTTTCCGAAATGTACCTAAACGACATTTTCTAAGTATGTGTGGATTGACAAGCACTCACAGCAACTCGTCGTATAGTATTAAACAAGCGTGCCTTGATACGAGTACTCGATTCTTCGTCCTGGGCGCTCGACCTCTACGCATTGTCCTTGGCACGGCACTGAAACTTGCCTCTCTTTGCCATGACTATAAGATTTAAATTTTATGTACTCAATCCTGATACCGCAAGCACATTGTTTAGTAATATTTTTTCGCCCTCACCATTGGAAAGGAAATCCTTCGGTTTATCTCCAATAAGCTATCATCTTCGTCTTGATATGTATATTTAATAGAGAAGTGGACCAAGAAAGCTCTGCTTGGCGCATAGTTATCCTGAAAGTCATACGGCTTTGCTTTCATAAAATTATTCGGTGCCATAGGATTTCCATGCCATTCTAGTGTTATATTATCTCTCTTAAGTTCCGTTTGCACATGTGTCACTGTATATATTACATCAAAACTGATATCTAAGTTCCATTGTATATACATGGGACACAATGGGCAGTGGACATGGAGTGTTCGATGCCTTCTCTTTTACAAAGTTACTTCATTAGGTTTTCTTACAATACGATCAAATCGGGTTTTATTACAATTTTTAGACATTGCGGAACTACAATTGTTGGGACGATTAGTTTATTGCAACGAAACAATAGATTGTCCACCATGGCTAAGCGGTGTCTGGCGCTCTCTAGAATTTCGAGTTTTTCTTTTGGCTACTCTTTTCGGCAAAAATGCAACATTAACTGACCTTTAGCATCGTTGTTTGTATTATCATTAAATGAAGTGTCTCGTTGTTTTGATGTAGGTTATTAAAGATCGAGTAGCATATCCAAATTTTCATGTAGATATGCTCTTAATTGCATATCTGCAATATGAAGATATTTGATCGGTTCATAAGATACTAGTAAGTAACTATTTAAAATCCTTAGTCTCACTCTTGGGAACCGTGGCGTAATTGATGCTTAATAAGACGTCAGTTAGTTAGTTAAAGCAGTGGAAAGACTAAAACAAGAAACACATAATCGACCGAATACATGGAATAGAACACAGTAGGATCTAGTAGGTACATCGACTTTTGTTTCATAAAAAATGAGTTCTTACTAGTCGAAGACATCTCGACCACATTCTAGGATCCATTGTTCTTCCATTTGCAGGTACATTCACTTTAAAAGATATACTCTGGTTTTATGAAGAATGATATGGCGGCTAACCAATTCAACAATTGGAATTTAATTGAACACTTCAAACATTATAGTTTGCCGAGATGTGCAGTATTGGCTTATTGACCCAAAAATGTTTACAATATATCGAAAAGTGTTCATTATCGGATCATACTTGAGAAATAGTCCAAAATTAGAAAATGAAGGAAGGTCGTACTCTTTGCAACAATATATAGATGAAATTCGAGCAGAATTTCCAAATTTTTCATTAACATACGACAGTTTGTGGTAAATTATTCAAAAAACAGTGGCCAAATTTTGTGAAACACGGTCCATGTAGCGGTAGACAACAACAGCACATTGCAACAGGTTTACAATGCAAGTAGTAAAACTAAAGTGTGTGGAAAATCATTTCTTTTTAATTCGTATTTCCATTTTCCAGACATATCTCTTAATTATTTTAAATGGTGTATATTTCATATTATTGATGATGCTTTTAAGTCAATTATTTCTATTATTGATTAAAATGCCGCCAACTACGAATAATGCACAGAAAATTGATTGGTATGCTAGCGCACAATTAATCAGTAGCTTTACATTAGTCGTCTTTCTACAAACAAACATTTTCCTCACAGTCTATAGAAATGGAGGAGTCGTCTGCTATATGCATGGCATATTTTCCTCTGTACTTGATTACGCTATGTTTGGGGTATGCACCTTATCGAATTGTGGAAAAACCGGGAAATAAATACTTCACGATTTGGAAGAGTTATGTCCTCATCTCTAGCGTATTTCAAGCATTTGTGATGATTCGTCTGAGCTATTATTGGTTGTCTTGGCTCGAAGACCTTCCAGCAACTTCGTTGTTATATCAACTTAGTCTGATAGCCCAGCATATAGCTAATCTTCTTGTGATTGCTAGTCAAATGATTCTCAGCAAACTATACGCAAATAGTTTTAACCAGGTCTTTAATAGATTGTATGAGATCCATCTGATATTGAAGCACAAGTTCCAAATTGAGATACCATTTCGCAAGATTTCGTTGGTATCAATTTTGCTGGTCTCCATCGTAAGTTTCCTCGAGATAATTGCGTTCATCCACGTAATAATGGAATCTTTGACTAATGGAAAATATGCGCGTGTTTTGAATCACACGTGTATTCTTTATGTGCGGCTTTCAGCACAAATAATTCGCGCTCAATTCGTCAACGGCATATTAATATATCGTTTCTCATTTACCGCGATACGAAATTACCTGACTAAACACCTCGCAAGTTTATCTCCACATGTTTTCATCAATGGAGCCGATGAAGCAAATTGTGTAGTGATCTTAAGGAATTCTTCGAGAATTTATCAGGACTTATGCGAGAACTTACAACAATTCAATAAACTGTTGTCGGTCCAGTTATTGTTAGTTTTCGCATTTGATTACTTTCAGATTTGCGTCAACATCTTCACATGGATCTTATTCCTCAATTCGGACAATAGAAGTGATTCTGCTATTGTAATAGTGATGGGGTTAATACTCTTAGCAACAGTTTTCAATCTACTACCTAGTACTATCTTTTCTCATTTGTGCATTAAGGAGGTGGTATCACTTATGTTAATTGATTTAATTGCTTTAATTTCCAGGTATTTTGTAGATATCCCAGTTGAGTCGTATCCTTAATCAGATGTCTACTTTGAAGAGTTGGAAAGTGAAGAAAGAGGTAAATTGTATTTTGATTAGATTCTGGGGGTATATTGAAGATTCGGCTACCTTTTTGTGTTAATTGGAAACTGCTGGAAAAAGAATTTAAATATACATACACTAGGGCGACAGAATAAAATAGACACCTACTAACTAAAAAAAGATTATATTCTCGTTATATATACAAAATATTTTAACATTTTGAAATTAGACTAATATCTTGTCGATCCACCTTTACTTGCGTGAAGTGCTGCAAGTCGTCGTGGCATAGAATCTATTAAATGATTAAAGGTGTCTTTTGGAATATTTAACCACTCGTCTCTAACAGCTGCCACGAGTTCTTCCTTATTGCTGGGTTTTCGGGGTCGTTTCCCCATATTTGTCTGGATTATGCGCCAAACATTCTCTATCGAATTCATGTCAGATGATTGGCCTGGCCATGTTAAAATCCGAATCCCCTGTTCCTCTTTCCATGTGGTTGTTGTTCTTGCTTTATGGCAGGGTGCTCCATCCTCCATAAAAGTGGCGTCTTCTTTAGATAAAATGGCGTTGTCGAATATCGGTAGTAGTCCTTCTGTTAATATTTGGATATATTTTGCCGCATATATATTTCCGTCGCAGATTACTAATTGCGATCTTCCACCATACCATATCGCGCCCCACACCATGATGTTCACACCGCCGTATTTCACCGTCTGATGCAAAAATTTGTCGTCCAGTTGCTGTGACGAACGTCTCCATACCCACGTACGACCACTATCACTGAATTGGCAGTATCTGCTTTCGTCTGAAAAAATGACAGACCGTCAAAACTCTTTTTTCATTCGCATTTCGATTGCCCGAGCCATTCGGCGCCGGTTTTGAAACGCCGTAAGCAGAGGTTTTTTCTTTGCCACCCTTTTATATATCGCCACACTGTGGAGGTATCGCAGAACGGTGCGCTGACTTTTCTGTGAAGTTGCCGCAAGCTCAGCTGTACTTTTTCGCGGTTCCCTTAACACTTCGCGCACAAGCGTCCTTTTACTTCTTCCAGAAGGTCCGGCACGACCTGGTCTCGGCTCCACTGTTGTTTTTTCCTTGCGTTTAGATTGTGTAATCACACGGTTAACTGTGGACAACGGAATATTTAAAAATTTACTTATTTCACGTTACGAAGCGCCGCGTTCACTCTGACCACCGACCCCGGATGAAGTCGCTAATATCACTCGAACCTTGTAAGCGAGGCATAGTTGTAGCGATACTAAACTATGACGAATTCATTCCGATACCCCTACCCTAATGACAAGAGAAAGATCGTAATTCGTTCTTAGAATTTAGCTGTTTACATATTTATACCGCTTTACCTGGTGTCTATTTTATATGTCTGACATACCTTTGGCTAAATGTTTTTGGCTAATGGTAGCGAAGCCGTCGCTTGCCGGCTTATTTCCAAAATATGATTTTTTTTTACTTATTGTTGACTTCTTGGCGGTCACTATAGACCACGGAAAAGGATATGCCGTGTAAGCTTCTGTTTCCCAATGAGAACACATTGTTCGAGCAACTACAAGGTCGCACTGATTGAATACGTTACATGTTATAAAAACGACGTATATTCCACCAAACTTTGTAAGGACGTTGAATAAACGTATAATTGTAAGTAACGGTTTCAAATGTTAGAAGACAATGTTGCTTGCAATCGTTATATTAACGATATGAAAGAACGTTTTAGTAATGTTGCATTAAACGGGATTGATACAAATTTCCAAGAAATACTTGAGACAATATAATCGTTTTAATTAGTTATGTAATACATTGTAAGGACATTTAGTATAGTAACATGTTCAAAGGATTACAAAATTTGTCACATATTTTCTAAACGGGGATGTACATACATATGTGTGTATATGTCATCACAAACAGTAATACAAATTGCAGGTGAACAACTTTGCTCTTCAGTTGCTACATGAGAAGATCGAAATTACTGCAGCTGGATTTTTCGAAATCGATGTCAAATTTATATTTTCAGTAAGTCTAGTCTCCAGTCTATAACTCCATTATTTCAATATTTTTTTATTAATCTTATTCTTCTAGGTGGCAGCTGCTGTTACCACTTATACGATATTGTTGGTCCAGTTCAATCCAAAATTGGATCAAAGTCTTCCGAAGTTGTAACTATTCAGCGATTGGGCTGTATAGAAGCAAGGTATTTTAAAAGTTGAGGATCACATAGTAGAATCTTTGCAAATGTTACAATGGCTTTCACACTATTTGCAGTGTATTTCATGGGGAACTTTGCAATCCCACAATACTTGTGCACTGTTCAAAATCGATCAATTCTACCTTTTGGATACAACATCTAGATGCGTGAACGTATTTTTATTAGACTACACTTGGCACCATAATCACTGCTAGATGTAAAATGTTACCGTTTTTACTGGAATAGTTGGATGCAATTAGGAAACTGGACTCAGTTCCATCTGTGTTTATTCCCGCTAATGCAGATGGCTGAGTTGTTTATTGTTTACATACTTTATGATTCCATGTCTATAGAAGAAGAATTGCTAATTAGATGTGCATACCAGCTCTCTGAACTGAAGAAATTCAGCAAGTGTCTGTTATATTATGTTATAGAAATCTTGCTGCATTAGAGAAGCTAGCAAACAATGTTGAACAACATGCATGAGAGCTAACAGTTACATCAGAGATGTATGCCCTGCACATAATATGATATTTTATTAATTTGTATGATTGCCTTGCCTGTTTCTTTGCTTCTTTAATAAATATTCGAATAAACGTTATAACTGGTGTAATATATTGTAGTGAATTTTTCTCCCAGGGTTCGAAAATGTTGTAGTGAGTTCTTTGATCAGGGATTTTGCTTTTTGAAATAAAATTTAGAAGACGTTCATGAAATTAAATGAATTGAATGAAAAATAGATTAGATTAAAACAAAGAAGCTAACAATATACTGACCGATTTAGAATATATCACTTACATCACGCATGTGCTAGACAAAATACCTATCGCAATCCCTAGCTAGCTAGTAAATTTGTGTTCTAAAGTTTTAAATAAGAAATGACATTAAGGATTGAGTCCTTTACTTTCTTTACTCACACATGCACTTTGCTATTGTAAGACGGTATATCTCGCAGTCTACGCTCTGACGTTGGCCCAAGGTTACGCCGCAGTTGCTCAGCAGTGTTTCACCCGATATTCGGTTATTATAAATGTGGTGGCAAGTTCACTACAACTTCATAGTACTTTCTAAGGTACTTTGCTCACAATAATATGCGAAATTCGCTAAATACGGAACTCATAAACTCTGTTGATGCTCAGATATCTAATACCGACGCTATTAATCAATTGTTTCGCGTGTCGATTGCCGATCAACGAAAAGATCTATGTGTTTACAGAGATGGAGATGCAGGCCTTGGATGTGCATAATCTTTGCTAAGTGCGGTGTGGATATAGGTGTGTGTTAAATATATCCGTAGAAAATTTTACATTAATTATATTGACTTTTGTGATATAGACTTTTGATAGGATAATTTCATTATTCTCGACTGACTCCTTTTTTTTGAGAAGAAAGGGATGTTTGGGGACATTTTAAAAAAATGCAAATACATCGCAAGAAAACTATAAATTGCAAATACGTTAAGATATTTAGTGATTAAATAAAATCATAGAGTGCTATCCGATGTTAGAGGGAGTCCAACCTTGCATTCTCCCTAACCATACCATTAAATTAAAGAAAACTAGAATTACAGTAATTGAGCAAAATTAAAGGTGAGTTTAGTAAATGCAATAAAAACATGGGCATGTTCTTGAGGAGAACATGGGCCGTAAAAATCCCATTAGAATATGTTAGTATGACTGGAAACTAAGTAGTTAGGTTAAATAGAAATGAATGAGATGTATGCGTAAAATTAAACAAAAATAAAAGCTTAATAACGGCGTCTATTTCTATTGCATAAGCTACATACCAACATTACGTTCGTATATAACAATTACATTCGTACATAGCAGCTGGTAGCATGTTTTGTTAGAGAAATTGGCGAATGTCCTTTTAACCATCCTGGACTTAACCAATATCGCTTCAAATAAGCAAGTAACTTAAAAATTTGAACCGGTAAAATTAAATTTTTTAAGGTTTTTGTATTTTTAATACCGTGTATTTTTATTTCATCTTTAGTCAAATCCGGTTATAGGATTCAAATTTTATGTACACAATCCTAATACCACAGGCACATCGTTTAGTAATATTTTTTTTAGGGGCCTTCATTCGTTGGAAAGTAAATCCTTTGATTTACGTACAATAACTTATCATCTTTGTCCTGATATGGTTATTTAATAGAAAAGAAATAGATGCTATCTTACTAAGTTTTTCGGGTAACTATATGCAATTTTTCTACATTTTGTCTTATCAATGTCAGCTAGGTCATACGTGTTCCATTCGAGAAGTTGAATTCGTGAAAATAAGGAAAGAGAAAAGAAACTCTGCTTACTGTATAGTTATCCTCAAGCTCATGCTTGCATAAAACTATTTGATGTCGTAGGATTTCTATGCCCCTTACGTTCCTTCTGCACATGTGTCACTGTATATATTACAGCAAAACTGATATTCAAGCTCCATTGCACGTACACAATGGTCCGTGAACATGCAATGTTCCAAGTCTTCTCTTTTACAAATTTACTTTATTAAGCTTTTTACAATACGATCAAATCGGTTTTAAGGACAATTTTCAGACAATGCAGTGCTACATTTTAAATCGTATTGAGTATCATTTTCTGGTTCTGAGAACTACCTAGTGTAGAATTTTACATTGTGATCAGCAGAGGTGTTTTGATCACCATCAGATTCGTTTTCAGAACTTGCACACGAGGCAGAAATATAATTATTTGGTGTTGGTTTTAGATTTACCCGCCTTATAGTCTTTCTAGCACATTTTCTGATCAGATTTGGTTTGGGACTGCAAAATTCGCTCATTACCTCCCCAAGTTCTCATGTTTTATTTATTAAACACAGTGATACTGGTTTTTGGATCTATGGTTGGCATAGCTTTAGCTGCTTAACCGAAGTACAAATTATTTACATTTTGCCTTTTCCCCAGTTTTTCGTGTACATTCTCATACAGTGCTGGTGTTATTTGCTATAGGTATTTTAGTGCTGTCAATAGTGAATTGCGCCATTGCATTTGTGCCATTTTAATTCGGTACCGTTGAACGAGATTTTATCACGCGACGTGATTACATCAAGAAAACCAAATATTGTAAAAGCATGATGGTTATCCTTTATTGGCAATAGTTGGAGCCAATTTGTATAAGCGTCATTTTGGAACGATTACTTTATTACAAGAAAGCAGGAGCATTAGATTTTTTAGATGTTCCCTTACAAGTAGAGACCGGATTATATGCAAAGCGCATATATTTTATTTTTTGCATATCTTTAATTATAGTCTATATGTAAACGTATTACACTAATTGAAGTTAATTAGCGGTAATTAGTGATTGCATATATTGCATATTTAGGCATTTCTATGCATATTTTTACAAATTATTATTATTACTATTAGTAAAAATTCCTACTAATTCCTAATGTAGATCGACAACGGACAATTCTCAGAACGATAAATCTTTTACATTGGTTTCTCTTATACTTTCTTCCAAGAACTGCACGTGTTTCATTTCGTCTAGCAGAAGGGATGTGGTAAATATATTTTATTATTATTAATTCCCAAATAAACTATTCATTCATTGAATATCTTTGAGCGAAAGAGCATGTAATTCTGTTACGTTTTTAAATACTGTGCGTACATACAATGAGTATAGCGAACAAAATTTCTTTATGCATTAAGCCTTATCCTGAACTTGTAAAGGATGGCGACAAAATATTTTGTCGGGCCTGCAGTAAACTGGTAAGTTTAATTTTACTACAAGGTTTATAATTGTTTTTAAATTCTTTAACTTTTGATATAAGGTGACAATTGTTGTTGTAGGTGTCTTGTGAGAGAAATAGCTGATTGATCAACACGCTAGAACTCCATCACATATTGAAGAATGTAAATACGAGAGAAGAAAGAAAAGAAAAAAGGAAAAAGTAGGAGACCAAAAGAGAACGGAGGAATCTCGACGTTTCGTAGGAGGCTTCTTCAGGAGAATAGGGGAAACTAAAGTGGCGCGGTAACTGTAAACGTGTAAACCACGCTAGAGGCGAAACCACTTTGGCTAGAGGCGAGAACCTTCAGAAGGTTCTCGCCTCTAGCGCGGTCAACACGCCGAGTCACCGTAACCTTCTGCCAATGGCGACGAATTCTTGGACTTTATTGTCAATGGGGACGAGACCTGGGTCCACTGCATGACACCGGAAGCGAAACCATAGTTCCGTCAGTGGAAACCTCCAAGAAGGTGCCGAAACCGCGAAAGTTTAAACAAACACCCTCTTCCGGCAAACTAGTGGCGATCGTGTTTTGGGACAGAAAAAGATCATTGTTGTGCGAATTCATGGCTGCCCGTACAGCAATGCGGACTGCTACTATGAGGCACAATTTGGAGCAATTGGGAGGCATGCTCACGAAAGGAATTTCTATCAGGCCAACGCTCGTCCGCGCACCGGCCGTGTAACAACCGATCTCATCAAAAACTTGGGGTGAGATACTATCACATGCTCGCCTTATAGTCCAAACATACTCCCAAGTGACTAGCATCTCTTAGCTGAATTGAAGAAGCACCTAGGTGGGACGCATTTCAGTACCGGTGTGGCGCGACGGGAGAGTTCTACGATTCTAGCATAAACGAGATGGTACACCGCATGCAAAAATGCACCGATCTCAAGAGCGATTATTTGGAAAAATAGGAAAAAGTCTAAGCTTTCCAAAAATGTATTATTCAATGCCAATAAGCACCACTGGGGGTGTTATATCACGGACAACACTTGCAGAACAAGAAATACGTAATCGAGGGGGTACATGGAATGAGGCACGATAAACACCTAGTGGTAAATAAACCTTAGTTTCATATAAAATAACTTCTCATTAGTCGAAAATATCTGGACCAGATTTTGTGATCCAATAATCCTTCGCGTGCAGGTGCATCCTCTTTGATGAATGACAATGTTTTTCGCCATCTGGTTTTATGAAGGTGTTATGGAGGGATTGGCGTGGCCAAGCAATTCAACAATTTGAATTCAATTGAAAGCTTCAAACAATACAAATTGCGGCGAGGACGATGTGGTATACGATTTCTCAAGAAGTAAACGCTCCCACCCAGGACATGTTATCAAGATGCCTTTAATTTTTAGTTGTTCGTGGTAATTATCTCCTTGATGTAAAAAATATTACAACTGAACTTCGGTATATAAAGCTGCATGTTTGTGCTTTGTTTTTCTACAGTAACAATTCAATATTTCATACTTTAACAACAAGAGTGCATTAAAACTTGTCTCAACAAGTTTACAACACAGTAAACTTGTTGCTTAAATATTTGCTTACAAATATGTATTGTAGTAACCCAAAATGTGTGGGAAATAATTTCGCCTTAATTTACATTGCCCTTTCTTTGAAGTATCTGTTAATTATTTAAAGTAGTGTATATTTCGTATTACTCGTGTTCCTTTTAAGTCATTTACTTCCATTATTAATTAAAATGCAACCCATTAGGTTAAAACCTAATGAATAGAAAATCGATTGTTATGCAAGTGCATTATTAATCAGTATCTTTGCATTAATCATTTCTCTACAAACAAACATTTTCCTCACAGTCAATTGAAATGGAGAAGTCGTCCGATATCTTCACGGCATATTTTCCTTTCTACTTGATTACCCTATGTTTGGGGTATGCTCCTTATCGAATTGCGGTAAAACCGGGGAGGAGATATTTCACGATTTCGAAGAGTTATATCGTCATTTCCGGCGTGTTTCAAGCAATTGCCATGATTTACCTTAACTATACTTGGCTGCATTGGTTCGAATACCTTCCAGCAACATCGTTGTTGTATCAGCTTTGTCATATAGCGCAGCATACAGCTAGTTTCCTTGCGATTGCTAGTCAAATGATTCTCAGCAAACTATACGCAAATAATTTTATCCGGATCTTTAATAGACTGTGTAGAATCGAGCTGAGACTGAAGTACAAATTACAAATTGAGATACCATACCGTAAAATTACGTTTATACCAATACTTGTGATTTCCATCATCAGTTTTCTGGATGTCTTTGGGTTGATATGTGCAATAATTGACGGCTTGGCTGATGGAAAGTATGCTCATTCTTTGGTTCTCATGTGCACTATTTACTGTATACTCTCATTACAAATTATTCGTGGACAATTCTTGAACGGCGTACTAATATATCGTTTCTTATTTACCGGGATACGAAGTTATTTAATAAGAGATCTTGCAAGCTTATCTCCACATATTTTCATCAACGACGCCGATGAAGTAAATTGTGTTGTGATCGTAAAGGTCTTGTCGAGAATTTATCAAGATTTATGTGAAAGTCTGCGACAATTCAACAGACTGCTTTCAGTTCAGTTATTGTGCGATTTTGCATTTGATTACTTTCATATTTGCATCAGCATATTCGCGTGGATTTTATTCATTAATTCGGACAATGAAACCAATCCGACATTTACACTAGTGGTGGCGTTTACACTCGCAGCAACAATTTTAAAGCTACTAGCCAGTACCATCACCTCTCATATGTGCATTAACGAGGTAATATTTATTTTAATTGATTTCATTAATATAATTTAATAATATTTCGTAGATGTCCCAGTTGAACCGTTTCCTTAATCAGCTGTCTACTTTGAAGAGTTTGAAAGTGAAGAAAGAGGTAATTTTCGATTTCCTATTGAAGATCCAGCTGATTAATATCAAGAATTGAAACATGCACTTACCTAGGAAAGCTATGTAAAACACTATAGAAATATTTATTCTTCAACCGTAGAATAGGGTTTAAATAACGTCATTCGGCCACTATTAACGACATTCATATAATCGATGCCATTAGGTACATACATCTGCGAAATTTTTTCATATCGTCAATCTTGAGCTGTTTTCTTCTTCACTTTAGGCTCTTCCTAAACATCTATAAAATCTTACCCTGATTTGCAACACCGGCTTGCATGCGTAGTTACATGTATTTTCATCATAACATCTAATAACTTGTGTAATACATATAGACACATTTTCTATATTTTTTATCGGACTCTTCCATCAAAATTGGGTTTTGGTCGGTTTTATTGAATTTATCCATTATAGTCTGTAGTTGTTCATAAAAGGCTTTGGATTTGTCAGTTTCTTCTTCTTCAGGTGCATAGATGGCCATCAATGTCACACTTCCTCTTTCAAATCTTATTCTTGCTGTGATAATACGTTCGTTCATAGATTCGTAATTCTTTATGTTTTTTTGTTTGTTCTTTCTTTATTCCGTATTCCACTATAAAGCATCATATATGGAATGAGGCATTTAACAAGAAATGTATGAACATAAATAAAAACAAATCAAAAGTTATAACGATCAGTGAAGAACGACTAAATATACAGATTGAAGAAGCATACAACAAGTACATGACTTTCATTATCTGGGCGTACCGATAGAAAATTCTGGCAGAAATGAGTTGGAAATTAATAAAAGAATTGAAAAACCAGCCGAACTATACTACCAGATGAATGAGAGCTTCATTGCGAAAAAAGAAATATCACGACCAAGATAAAAATATACAAAGGAGTCTACAGATCTATTCTGACATATGGATGCGAATCATCGCTACTTATTAATAGGCAAAAAAGCAAAATTTAAACTGCAGAAATGGGATATCTCAGAAGAGTGAGGGGCGTAACAAGAAAGTATCATTTTAAAGTGTTTTTCGCTTGAAACACAATATGGTGCATTACATTTAGGGTGTAAGTAGGGTTTTGATAGCAGCTTGGAATACACCGCGTATAAACAGCAAAGTCAAGATGCTCCACGTGTAAACAAAAGTAGTTTCACCACATTCTTGATTCCGCTCCAATTGATCGAAACCAAAGACATTATATGGGACCTACCCCCAAGACATTGTCGCCCAATGAGACTTCAATAAAACTGCGGATATTTCAACACAGGAAGAAGCGGCTGCGAAAAGTGAAATTGAAAATTTAGCTCCTCTGGTAGTACAAACCAATTTTAAATTGTGCTTTATAATGGTGAACGGGTACGTGTAGAATGAGCAGATAAACACTTCAAGTATGACTTGCTTTGTGCAATAAAAATATCACAAATAGTGTCTCCTCGGCAACTGCGAAGTGCTCCGAATGCTTTACAATTTGGACTCTCCGTTTTAGATTCGTATATTTGTTGGTTTGAATGTTTACTGAAAATGTGGAAGGTAAGCTAAGCTCACAAGGAGACTTCCGAAACACGGAAGAGACAGATTCAATCGGTATTCCGAGGAAAAAAATAGGTCTCCATCCTTTAACGTTGTGCAACGTTTTAGTAATTTGGAATTGAAATAGCATTTATAAACAGCGCAGGAGTCAAAAATAACAATATACACACTCCCCAAGAAGTACTTGAAACGATATCATTTTAGCTAATTATTTTCCGTAAATAGATATCAAACTGTAAGGACATTTAAAATATTAGCATATTTTCCCTCTCTCTGAAGACGTACACGCTTACTTTACAGGATGTTTTACTAAATTTCACAAACAATTATCCAAATTGCAGGTGAACAACTTTGCTCTTCAGTTGCTTCATGAGAAAATCGAAATTACCGCAGCTGGATTTTTCGATATCGACGCCAAACTTATATTTTCAGTAAGTCTACAGCTATAACTCAATTGTTTCAACATTTTTCTATTAATCTTGTTCTTGTAGATGGCAGCTACCGTTACCACCTATACGGTATTATTGGTTCAGTTCGATCCAAAATTGGACCTAGCGCTAACATTTCCCAAGTTATAATTATTCAGCAATTACCCAGCATATAAAGAAGCTGACATTTTAAGACTTGTGCATCACGTAATGAATTCTTTATAAATGCCGTAATGACTCTTGCACCATTCACAATGTATTTCATGGTAGATTTTTATTGTTATGGACGTCCATAACATATGCGAAATGTTGAAGGTCTATAAATCTTATTTTAGGGACACAATACGTGCGTATAGTTTTCATTTTACGTACGCATTTTTATTAGAATAAGCTTGGCAGTGCAATTACTTACTACTTTACTACCTGCAATACTTACGTCGATATTTGTTGAAGTAATAGGTAACCAAATAATTTCGTGGGGTTTTGGTACACGGCAAAACGCCATGAATAGTTGTTGATCGATAGCACTTGTTTGTTATCTGTCATCTTTAATATGAATCCTTGTTTTGTTGGATACACGCACACTTGGTGACATTTGTTTAATTCCTAATTTAAATAGTTGAAAATGACGACGAATGTAACTTTAATTAGAGACTGTTCGCTCTATGGGTACCAATTTGATACCAAAGCTGCAGTGACGTTGCGTAAAATATGTACCACATTCGGAGATGACACCATTAGTGATTGAACAACATAGAAGTGCTTCAAGAAATATTCTTCGGAAGATCTCACCTTGACCGATGAAACACGTTTTGGGAGAGTGAAGAACATTAGTAATGACGATCTGAAACAAGTTGTGAAGGCAAATTCCAGTATAACGGGCTTGGAGCGTACATAAAAATTCAATGAAACCACTCGTTTCCACTTTCATCAGCTAGGAGAGACGTGGAAGTTAAGCAAATGGATCCCACATGAATTGTGTTATCATTTGACAATTCATTATCATTTACTCGGCAAATATTTCACGCAACGATGATGAACCACTTCTTCATCGGTTGTCAACCTACGACGAAAAATGGATATTGCACTCAAATGCTAGGGAGTCATTGGTAGTCGCCTCCTGACTCGATGTCACACACGCCTAAAGCTTCCTTCCACCTAAACAAGATTTTATTGTGTTTAGTAAACAACAGCGGGAATACGAGTTTTTGGAAGGGAGTCAAACAGTTACAAGTGCAGGCATCACACGTCCAAAAAAACAGTTTCCTTTAATTAAGTGAGAAAAAGTGGTACTCTTACAGGATAACGCCAAACCGTTTACCACAATATTGATTCGGAAAAAGAAATGATTATTGTATGAGGCATCGTCCGTTCAAAACTCGAGTTGATGTAATAAATGCAGTCCGTCAATCTTTTGATTCAAAATCCATAGCGTAACATCGTGGTAGATTTTAATATCTTCAACATAACCTAATAAAGGACAGTTAACGGACTTTAGGATTCCTTCAGGATAATGAAGGAGGATGACTCCACTGCTTAGCATTCTGTGCCGTTTGCTTTGAATAGCTCGACGAAGTCCATATGGTCTCTCCTCTAGGCATATAGTCGATAAGCAAGACACACTTACGATCCCAAAATACCGTAGCCATAGTCTTTCCGGTGCTCAAAATTTTCTTTACGTTTTTCGGTTTCATTGGGGATTGCGAATAATGCCATTGCATTGAATGGTACTTTGTTTCTGGTATGAAATGTAATATCCAAGTCTCATCAGCAATGACAATGTGAGTCAAAACTCCTGCACTGAGAAATGTCAATACAGCTTTCATCCAATTGGTTTTGTGTTCCTCTTACAAATTTCGAGAAACCCTATTATGGCCCAAATCTACACTAATTACTCCGTACGACACAGTTCTTGAAATTTCTGGAAATAATAAGTGCGGTTGATTAACTGTGAAACTCCCATTTTCTCGGATTTTTGTTCCAATCCTAGCTTTGACTCCGTCAGTCACCGTAAGGGCGGCCCCGAGCGATTTTCATCGTGATCATCCTTCCGTCCGCCATTAAACATTCCGAACTGACGTTCTATTTATTACATTACCGTAAACCTCAGTTATCTGTCTATAAATTTCCATACGTCGGGCTTTTTGCACTATTAAGAAGTGGATAATACTGCGCATGGTAAATGTTGTTATACATTTTAAAGTCGCACAGTTAAGCAAACAGAAGCGGATGAATACTAAGGTTAATGGAGGCTTACCGGTGGTGGTGGAGGAACGCGGTCGCATGCCAAAACAAAACCTTCTTTACTTCCTGAATGGCCCTCGTACATCCGAATATGCAACAAGTCTTTTTGTTAATTCAACCATTTTTTCTCAATGTAGAAATGTAATATATGGAAATAAAATATCTTTTTTTGTATTGTGCCATATGTGTGTGTGTAATATTTCTTACTAGAGACACTTGGAGTGCGAGTATTGTCCCTAATCACGTGTTAGCAAGGCAGTGTACATTTAGCAGTTGTAGTATAGTCGAAATAAATGAGTATAAAATAATTGAGTGTTTCAATATAATTAACAAACATCACATTGGCGATGAGGATGGGATCCTCAGAGAATTATATTGGGCACTTGCGAGAATTTAATTTAAGAAGAAGTGATTGGTCCATTTTTAGACCAAGATTGGATAATTATTTGCAAGCAAATAATATATCAGTGGAGGACAAATAACGCACTATACGTTTAAACGGATTGAACGAAGAATCCTACAAATTAATTTTTAATTTATGTCCACCGGAGAAGAAGAAATTGCATATAAGAATTTTATTAAGATCTTCGATTCACATTTTGCATGAGTTCGGCTCGTTTTTACCGCAGGGTACAAGTTTTATACTGTGAAAAAGCTAGCAACGAGTCGATAAACGATTGGTCAGCCCTCTTACGAAGTCTAGCAATGCATTGTGAATTTGGCCAAGAATTAGATGTTTGTTTGCGGGACCCTTACATAATGGGATTTCCAACAGGACTAGTCTTGGGTCGACTTTTGGAGGAAAATGGACAGGATCATTATGGTATTTCCGAAGCCGGATCATGTACGTCTCCATCTTCTGCAAGGAAGTAGGGGGAAAACCGTAAGATCGACGAGAGGCGGGAAATATCAGATTTGAGGGTAAAGAAAACCACTCGACAAATAGTTGTAAGTTCAAAATTAGTTATTGTTATTTTTGTAAACAACGCGGTTACACCAAGGAAATAATAATAATCGTTTATTTCCAACTGGTATACATCCAGTTACAGGAAATATACATAAACAACAGCAACATGAATAGAAATAAGCTGGATATAAACCTAAAAATTAAGTAAGTACAATTCATTTGTAACGCTACTAATAAACATAAATTCAATAAAATGATATAAACAGAAAAGAAAATATATTGATAATAAAGTAAAAAAAATACCTGGCAAAAAGTGCTGAAATGGCTACAAGAATTGAATTAAAGCTATCGGCGTTAGTGTCGCGAGGTCCGCGATTTGATTAAAATTGGAACACATCAAGGAAATGGGAGAGTTCATTAAAACGTTTGTCCTGTTAGTGTTGCAGTAAAAAGTGAAAGATGATCTGATGTTCGCTCTAGGTACAAGCCGTGGACAATCAATTTAATTATGCAAACAAGAATTTAAATAGAGGCAATTCTCCTGACATAAAGCGCTCTGAAATTAAATTTGTTCAACAGAGCGTCATATTCGATATTACGATCGGGATAAGATCCTTCAAGCAAAACATATAGAAATTTCGGGAACCTCTTTTGAACAGACTCTACGGAATTTACATGAGTTATATAAGTGGGAAACCAGATCAAAGCACTGTATTCCAGTCGGGACCGAATGAGAGTAAAAAATAAAACAGACAATGCTTTCATGTTATAGAAATCCTTGCAGTAGATTTTATAGCTTTTGGAAACAATTTCCGAAATATGGTCAGAAAAAGACAAAGAGGAATCAAAAAGCACTCCCAATTCTCTAAGCGATGAAGCGATCCCCAACACTGTCTTCCCAACAGTATATTGAAAAGTTACCGGCGGTTTGCGTTAGGTAAATGTTAGATATAATCATTTAGAAACGATTAGAAATAACCTATTTACTCTGCACCACTCAGAGATGCCGCTCTGAAGCAGTACACAGTCAATAGGAGTGTTAATGGTATAGAACAGTTTAACATCGTTAGCATACATAAGGATACTACCTCTCACACTATCAACGATACCATTAATCAATAGAAGAAATATTAGGGGCCCGAGATTGGAACCCTGAACTATACCTGATATAATAACATGTTTGAAAGATATAAAGGTTCTGTAGCACACTTGAAATTGCTTATTGGTAATGTAAGATTCAAACAATAAGCAAAGAGATTGAGAAAATCCAAATGATTGCAACTTTTGAAGAACATAGACTTCAATCCGATCAAAAGCTTTTTGAAAATCCAAATAGATTGTATATACTTGACCATTAGCATCTAACGCTTCGGACACATACTGTGTGAAACAGGTAAGGTTAGTAATTGCAGAACGCTGCTTCTTAAACCCATGTTGATTAACTGATATCATTCCACAAACCTGGGAATGTAACTGTGTAAACTACACATATTCAAATGCTTTAGAAAAATTGCAAAGCAAGGAAATCGGTCGGTAATTTCTAATATGAGACGAATCGCCCTTATTCAATACGGGGCAGACACGGGAAAGTTTCCAAATTGACCGGAATATAGAAGATCTGAATATAAGTTTGGAAATCTCATATAATGGTTTCGCAAAAATATAAGCGCAGTCTCTTGCAATAAAGACTAGATCACCATCTGAATCTGATGTGAACGAATTCTTGGATCGTTTAAGAGCTTGTCAAATGTCTTTGTTTACTTTATTTGAAAATTTAAATAAGCCGATTTTAGTGCTTTGGTAGAAAATGTACCAATAAGATAGTACGTTTATATAATGGCGATCAGCTTATTCCAATTGGTATGATTTATGTAAATGTTAAGTTTAATAATAAGGTTAGAAAATTACCGTTGCATGTAGTTAAAAAGGGGCGCTCTCCTATTGCAGGTAGAGATTCTTTGAATTATGTTAATCCCAGTCTTACTAAAATAAATCATTTGAACATGGTAAATTCACAAAGTGATATTCAGAATTCAAATACCAATAATTATTGATTAAATATTCATCGATGTTTGAACCAGGGTTAGGCACCTTCAATAAAGGTTTTCTTAGTTTAAATTTAAAAGATAATAATGGGGAGCCAAAGTTTTTTCGCGTATGTTCGTTGTCATCTCATTTTTCGTAGATCTCAGTTATTGGGCAACCCCCGTCGTACCGGTTTTAATGCAAGAATGTTCGGTTCGTATTTGCGCTGAGTTCAAAGTAACAATTAATCCTTTATTGAAAGTAGATCAGTATCCTTTACCTCGAATTGAGGAGTTATTTGTAAAATTACAAGGGAGCCAAGAGATTTCAAAATCAGATTTAAGTCACTCTTAGCAACAAGTCTTGTTAGATGAAAAATCACCTGAATTAGTTACAATTTCAACTGACAAAGAATTTTTTAGGTATAATCGTTTACCATGTGGAGTTTCATGTGTGCCTGCCAAATTTCAAAAAACAACGGAAAGTTTACTTGACGGTATAGAAGGCGTTGTAATTTTTTAGATGATATCTTAGAGACTGTAACAGTAAAAGAGATATTACTTGAGCTAATCCGAAGACATTAATATTAGTTTTACGAGCTGTACGGAAATCAATTTGGAAGAAGTTAGTTTGGAACTAGAATTTTGTGCTCCTGAAACCACCCTTTTAATGATGCAATGGGCGGAAGATATACGAGGCCCACTTGAAATGTTTCCGGAATCGACAAGAAGAACACGGTATTGGTGTGGTTTTTTATTTTTATTCTTCGATGTAGTCTTCTCGAAGATCAGTACACTTTTTCAAACGGTGCTCGAGTTTCTTCAAGCCGTCGGAAGAGTAGGATATTCTCTTTCTTCCAGTGATTTTTTCAGGTTTGCGAATAGGAAAAAGTCGCTGGGGGCTAGGTCGGGTGAATATGGTGGAGGAGAGACTAATGCGTAGCGCAATTCATTGAATTTGGACACGACAATGTCTTTCCGGTCGATGGAACGGTGTTTGCTTTCCTCGGAGCCGATTCGCCTTGAAAAGTCCACTGCCTCGACAGTTCCTTGGTCTCCGGTGTGTAGTGGTGGGTGCAAGTCTCATTCACGGTTACGAAACGCATGAATAAATCCCTTGGATTGCGTTGGATCCTGGCAAGGCACTCTCCCGAAACGGTCATCCGATTTCGTTTTTACTCCGGTGTAAACAAACGCGGTACCCATCGCGCCGAAACCTTTTTCATACACAAAATTTCGTATAGGATGTAGCCAATGGACCAAATATTCTGTTCAAAGGTTCATACTGAACTATAGAAATTTCGCTGAATGTATACTTTCTTGAAGCACCTTCCCAGACAATTTTTTTCTGTGACTGTTAATATTGTAATCGAATTCAATATAGCTGATGGTCGGAAATGATGGAGTACATCGGCCACTTCTAGCAAAATATTTAGAATTTTACGTGGCCCTTTTCACAGCCATCCAGAAGTGTTTTATCGCTACACGAAATTCGATTTTATCGATTTTTGAAAAACCGCCTGACTTGCTACACAAAACACACTCTTAAACAACAATTATTGACGGTGGGCGTCTGAAATTTTGACAGTTGCCAATAAAAGAGGTTGCCCTTGCCGACCAATGAATCCACTTCAACTTTCGTGCGCCATCTCTTGCCGATCCCTGAAACATTTCAGGTCGCTCTCATACATATATTATGACGGATGTATTCACGGTTGCCGTATATGGAATAATATTACGAAAATATTATTCTGTATATATATATATATATATATATATATATAGAGAGAGAGAGAGAGAGAGAGAGAGGCAATGAAATGGATTATTCTGAACATTTATTGAATTTTATAGTTGTGAAATTATTGCTTTATTTCATATTGTTGATGCTTTCCAAGTCAATTGCATCCATTACTGATTAAAATGCACCCACTTACGGTGAAACATAATTAATAGAAAATTGTTTGTAATGCAGCTGCATGATTAGTTACTACTATTACATTGCTAACCTCTTTACAAACAAACATTCTTCTGATAGTCAGTAGAAATGGAGGTGTCGTCCGATATATTCGCAGCATATTTTCCTTTATACTTAATTTCCTTATGTTTAGGGTACGCGCCCTATTTACCGGCAAAAAAAGCAGAGAGTAAATATTTCAAGATTTCTAAGTGTTGTATGATCGTCTCAAGCGTATTTCAAGTGATTGCCATGATTTGCTTTAACTACGAATGGCTCCATTTGATCGAAGACATTGCAACAATGTCGTTGTTTTATCAAATTATCATGATAGTACGGCATGTAATTCTTTCGTCCGCGGTTATTAGCCAAATGGTTCTTAGCAAGTTATTCGCAAAGACCTTTATCCGTGTTTTTGGTAATTTACAAGAAATCGAGCTGGAACTCAAGCACAAATTCCACGCCAAGATACCATATCGCAAAATTGCGTTTATTTCGATTTCAGTAGTCACCATTAGTAGCTTCTTACAAATTAATACGTTCAACTGGCAAATAATTCATGCTTTGGCTAATGGACAATATAAACAATTTTCGGTTAAGATGTGTATTTTATATGTTAGACTTTCAGTAGAAATCCTTAATGGACATTTTCTAAACGGTGTATTAGTATATCGTTTCTTATTTACCGGGATCCGAAATTATCTACTAAAGCAGCTCGCAGGCTTATCTTCACATGTATTCATCAGCAAAACCGATGAAATAAAGTATGTGGAAGTCTTAAAGGATTCGTCGAGGATTTATCAAGATTTATGCGAAAGCTTGCGACAATTCAACAGATTCTTGTCGATACAATTATTGCTTGATTTTGCATGTCAGTACTGTAGTATCTGCATCAACATATTCAAATGGATTTTGGTGGTTAATTCGAAAAAGGAAAGCGATGCCGATGTTATTATAACGGCAAAATGTATAATCGCAGGGACAGTTGTCAAGCTGGCAACTAATGCCCTCAATTCTCATCTCTGCATTAACGAAGTACAATAATATATTTTAATTGCTTCAACTCATTAAATATCTAAGTATTTCGTAGATATCGCAGCTTATACGTCTACTCTATAGGATGTCTACTTTGAAGAGCACAAAAGTGAAGGAGGAGGTAATTTTCTCTGTTTCTTTATATTTTTAGGGTAATAACAATTTTCTGTTCATGTTGGTTGTTGATAATATTAGAGCACCACTACCTTCGTTTACTACCCGTAGCGTTAATCGACCATTCGAGCATTGTTCAGCGCTATCTTCCATTGATGGAAAGTTGCATATTTAAGGGAAGTTCGCCCCAAATTTCGTTTCTCCATAATAAATTTTAACAGTGAAATATAAAACAAGGTGTTAATGGTAAATCTAGTGTGTGATCTCTTTTTGAAATAGCGTAGTTGTGGATGATACTAATAGTTAGTCTCGGCAAAGAGGGGCAAGGTTCAGTGCCGTGCGGAGAACAACGTGGAAAGGTGACGCGTGCGGCAGGGAAAATCAAGTACCCATATCAAAGCGCGCTAGTTTAGTATTATTCGACTACTCGTTATGAATGCTTGTCAATACAGACAAATTTCGCATTTAGTTACGTTTCGGAAACGGCGTATTTTTAATAAACTAGAAAACGTAATAGCGAATAAGCCGGATTTAGAGTGCGAAAGCGATAGAATTAAATGTGTAAAATGTGACAAATATTTGACGCGTACCATCAGGTGGAAATGTGAGCGCCACCCAAAAAGGATAAAACACAGTTCTGCAATCCATGGCAAACTACACAGCGAGCAATTACCATTTGATATAGATTTTACTAGACCAACAAGCATTTGTCTCATTCTGGAGCAAGTATTCGGACTATACACTACCAAGTCGGACACCGTTAAGAAACTTTATCCCATCTGCTCGTGGCTCTGTTGGAAGAAGAATTAAAGCAGAATTGAAAGATAAAAAATTGTGGTTATGTGTGGACGAAACAACTATTCGGCAAAAAGATCCTCTGGTGAATGTGATGATACGTGCAATCAAAGAGTTTGAACCGTCATCCCCCATCTTACTTGCTCCAAAAGAGTTGCAAAATGTACTAGCAATGAGATTTTAAAAGTGGTGCTGAGGCCATTGAACAAGTTTCAAGTTCCAACTACCTAGCTTTTATTATTTCTGAGTGACGGTGCCACTAATACGCTTTCCTTACTCAGATCTCTTAAAAAAGAAAGCGGCAATCTGTTACATGTAACATGCTTTACACCTCGTGGCGCAATTAAACCCTAAATGCTATTCACGAGTAAATGCTTTAACAGCTCATACGAAGCCAGTATTTCTTTTGCGGTGTCGGACTATTTATTTCGTATTTTTATCTTCCACAGGTTCCTGTTCTGAGCCAGTTTTTTGGCTTCAACCCATCGCATACTTCTCTTTTCCAATGTTCTATACACCTGCTCCTTCCAGGTGTTTCGGGGTCTACCTATTCTGTTTTTGCCCTCTGTTTTGGCTTCAAATATCCTCTTTGTGATTCGATCTTCTTCCATTCTGTGTAGATGTCCAAGCCATCCCAGTTGTCTCTCTTCTATGACCACTTCTACTGGTTTGATACCCAGACTATTTGTGATTGTCGTGTTTCTAATTTTGTCTCTTCTAGTTACTCCTTCTATTCTTCTTAGGAATCTCATTTCCATGGCCGTAACTCTGGTTTTGATTCTATTCGTGGTTATCCATGACTCACTACCATATGTTAATGTTGGTCTGACTACTCTTTTATACACCTCTGTCTTTATTTTTTTTTGTATTTCTTTTTTATCCAGAAACGAATTTCTCATTTACCTCTTTCTCTATTCTCCCATTGTCTTCAATGATTGTTCCTAAGTAGTTGTAACTTTTAACTTGTTCCAATGCTTTTTCCCCGATTTTGATGCTATGTTTTCTTTCTTCTGCTGCTATTGCCATTGTGTTTGTTTTCCTCGTGTTTATCTCCATGTTTATCTTTGTTAGTTCTTGTTGGTATATCTTCCAGTTTTACTGTAATATCTCTTCCGAGTGTGCTATCAGTACCATATCATCTGCAAACATTAGTTCCTGTACGTTAATTGCATTCATTTTCCAGTTTCCTACTTTCATATTTTTTCCTTTTTGTTTAGCTTTTTTAACAGCGTCGTCTATTTCTAAAGCCCCCAAAACATACAAAAAGATTTCACGAACTATATCCCAAACTGCCTGAACTACCACAACCTATTATTACGCGTTGGGGAACATGGTTAAACTAATTTGCATGCATGATACAGTTTTTTACGTTCAGTCGGTAACACGGTTGACAATGACAATCCACGTGCTCTCGAAACGCTGCGTTCCGCATAATTAATTAATTTGTGTGAGTGGAGTTTACTGTTATACCTGTGAAGATTAGATTACTAACAAACGTTTTAGAGTGTGTAAATCTACTATATTCGGGTGAAAATAGGAATTTATAAAATGGGGTGTACATTTGTACATGCTTTAAGGGACGTTTTGTTAAACGAGACAAATAGTAATACATATTACAGGCGAATAACTTTGGTCTTCAGTTGCTCCATGAGAAGATCGAAATGACTGCAGCTGGATTCTTTGTTATCGATGCCAAAATTATATTTTCAGTAAGTTTAATGTTGTGATTCCATTTTAGTGTTCCAATATCTTACTGTATTTTTTTCTTTTCTAGGTGATAGCTGGCGTTACCTCCTACACGGTATTACTGATCCAGTTCGATCCAGCTAGCGCTTTTCCCAAATTGTAGTTATTCATCCATCACACAGTTTACAGAGAAGTTATACATAGTACTTCATCAAGTCATTTTAATGATTGTACGTTGCACTTTTTATATGTAAAAAAAATACTTTTTCAAAATTAAATCTGAGAATCTAATAAAACACCTTAGAAATGTTGCAATAGCTTTTGTACTGCATTTCATAAAAAAGCCTTTTTATAACTGGACAAATCACACAAAACACACGCACAGTGGTCAAAATTGATCGGTCCAATTTGAAGAATATAACATCTGCGTATTGGACTCAATAAATCTGTAGGTGTACTTTAATTGTTTCTGTTTTTCTTGAATAAATTCACTTATAAAATTTATAGTTGCTAATATTTTTTGAACATGTTAGAGAATTAAAAAGAAGTAATGTAAATGTATATCCGCTTACATAATAAATAATAAATTCTTTATTTAAGCTTCTTGTTTTATTGTACACACAGAGAAACGTTTGCTAGTATCAAGACTGTCCGCTTTCATTCGCGAAAATAATCATTTCAATTACCCACAACAGAATTACTGTTTCAAATCAATAGAAATATTTTCTCAGCATTTTTTCTCCGCTAAAGAGAATCATACGGCAGGGACACAATTATTAGGCACCCACAATTTTTTCAATGATCTTTAAGATAAACAAAGAACAAATAAAACAAATATTATAAAAGGATATATATTTTAATAAAAACTACAAATTCAATATTTGATTGGTCCCCCGCAGCCTTTTATGACAGCTTCAATCCTGGCCACTAACATATAGCAGGTTGAAGTTGGATTGTCCTACCATACTCTTCCAAGTATTGCTTTTAATTCTTGTTTGGATTTGCATTTGTGTTCGCATACCCTTCGATTAATAATAGCCCACAAATGCTAGATCGAATTTGGATACGGGTTTTGGGGTGGCCATTCCAAGATTTTATGTTCGCTTCCCGGAACCACGCTAAATTTGCAGCCGCAGTGTGGCATCGTGCATTATCTTGTTGAAACAAAACTTTGTCAGTATTCATTTCGAATAATTTTTCAATAGGGGGCAGTTAAACTTCATCTAACATGCTGGCGTAGGTCGTCGAGTTCGTTCTACCAGTGTACACGAACATCTCCCCAAGGATGACGTTACCCATCTTCGCAGAAAGTTAATGAGGGGGATGGACTACCCCATAGGATTTATAGATTTTGAGAAGGCTCTCGATAATACAAACAGATGTAAATTATGGGGTGCTATCAAAGAACAAAGATATCTACATCATTTAATAAGACCTATACAGGGTTTATATTATATAGATATAAGCCGAAGATTAACTATTGAAATACCAACAAACAAAGGAGTTAGACAAAGCTGCTGTGTGTAGCCAACACTATTTAGCATATACATTGACGGTATTATAAAGGACTGGAAAACTAAATCCCTTAAAGGAATTCCTTTAACCCAGAACACCACCCCAAACTCTATTTTATATGCTAACGACTTAGTGCTCCTAACAGAAACAGAAGATGCTCTACAGAGAAGGATATACATGTGGGAATGGGGTGCGAATGCAGCTGAGGTGGAGGAGAGCAACGCGATAAGGACAGTAAGAGTATTAGTATTCGTAGTGATGATGTGAAGACGGTTGTGTTAATCTTTATACAATATATTAGTAAACTAGTTTACCTAGTGTGTACTCAATTTCATCCCTACATACATGTTACTAAAAATCTGCCAAACAACCAAATGATAGTATCAACAAATAGAACTAAAACTATCGCGTTCCTGGGTAAATATTCAATTAGGACAAAATTAGGACACGTCGAACTGATGCAAGTGACGAGGTTTCCAGCCAGAGCAAGATTTATATGATATATATAGATGTTTAGGACGAAGAAGTGTAGGCAGACCAAATAAAAGATGGGTACATTCAATGTGCCTTGAACCTGAAGTGAATGAGAAGAAGAAGAAGTACCGTTCACTCCCCAATTTCTTAACAATTTTCCATTCTATTGGGTGGCTAATAAAGATTATTATCACATTTTATTTCATTCCTTTGTACACTTGTTTGGAAACATTTTGTATACTTAAAAATACATGATGAAATACGTATTCCCGTGAAATATACATCTCTTTCGTATAACATTTTATGATATCGTTAACAAAAACATCTAAAAGGTTCTCGTTTGAAACGCTTAGCAGTTATGCATTAGCTTATTGACTTCATTAATTACACATTCAATTATCGTGGGAATTGACAAGACACTCTATGGTTAATAGCCTCCATTACGTAAATGATTTCTTTAAACGAATGGAAGTATTATTCGTACCGCGATAGAAATGGGAAGAACATCAGATGTGTTCACTGCATACTTTAATATGTACTTGATTTCACGATATTATGGTCACGCGTCTTACCTAATCGAGGAAAAGGATGGGTACAGACGTTTTACGTTTTCGAAATGTTATTTCATAATCTCAAGCGCAATTCAGGCGACCATTTTGGTCTATATTCATTGCATGTGGCTGTATTGGTTGAATACGTTTACAAGATTATCGCTACTGTACGACGTAACACAGACGGTATTGCATTTAGCAGCTTCAGCTGCGCTCACCAGTCATATGGTTTTGGACAAATTGTACACCAGGAAATTTATCGATACTTTTAATAGATTGTATAATATCGAGCAAATACTAAGGCACGAGTTTCAAATTGAGATACCGCATAAGAAAATCGCTTATATATCAATTGTGCCGATTTCGATTTGTGGATTTTTAGAATCTACTGGGATGATTGCCGCAATGGTGGGTTTCTTTGTCACTAAAAACTATATCCTCTTCGTAGCCGCCATATTTATGACATACGGTTTGCTCTCACTACAAATTGTTCATGGACAATTTGTGAATGGTATTCTAATATACCGTTCGCTATTTTATGGAATTAAAAACCATCTAACAGAATTTTTCGCGACCTTACACGCAGAAACGAAGTGCTTACAGGCCTTGCGAAATTCATCAAAGATACATCAAGAGTTATGCGAAAATCTACGCGAATTCAACGAACTCTTGTCGATCCAGTTATTATTCAGTTTTACTTTCAACTGCTGTCAAATCTGTTTGTACATGTTCGTCTGGGCCTTGTCTCTTTCTTCGGAGAATGAAAAGGATTCTCTCCCATTGATGATGATGCTACTCGTTTGTTTGGCGATTGCTCTGAAGTTAGGAGCTACTATTATTAATTCTCACTTGTGTATTAATGAGGTAATACTTTGTATATTTAAACGGGTTTAGGAATTGTTAAAGTTGGTGTTATTTTTGTAGATGTCTAAGTTGATGGCGCAACTGTACAAGATATCCAATTCTAAGGAAATTAAGATAGAAAAGGAGGTATATATTTTTGTTCAGATTTTGGGATAAATTTAAAATTTTCCATTATATAAAAATCATCTAATCTAAGGGGAAAAAATAAAACCAGTTAAAAATAATAAGTGATGCCAGTGCTATATAAAGAGAGGCGCAATTGGCATAGACGGTTTTTGAAGTCTTTGCCACTGTCCGAATAGGAATAAAGTGGGGGTTTAATCGATGGCCTACATGAATCCCCAAGTAACGCAGTTTCGTAGCCATTGAAACCTGAACTTTTATTAATTTACTTAACCCAAATGTTTTAAATACGATATGACGATCACACCACAGATAATACTCGATGTGAGAACACTCAATGTATCCAATATAGGTAGTGGTCACAAGTTGGTACTTTACAGAATACGAATAAACATCCCTTGTTTATCGAAACCAAAACCGCACTAAATGCACATAAACTGAACTCGAATCTGTGGAAGATGAAAGTGTGTAGCAGCCATATGAAAGCAGAAAGACACGGAAGGCGGTGTGGTTGCACAATGGAAAACTCTAAGAATACACATCATTGACACAGCTAATGAAACGCTGGGAACGACATGAGTGAATCTCAATAAAACTAATAAAATACCACGATTCGTTCCAGAAATAAAAGAGCTAGACGAACAAAAAAGAAAAGCGTATATAAAATACCTTTGACGCAAGAACCAAGAAGACTGGTCACTACACAAAAAGAACGAAGCAGAGCATAGACAAGAATAAGAGAAATAAAGGGAGGATATTGGAAACAATTCACAAAACGAATGGAGAGGGACATATGGGAAAACCAGAGAAAAATATGATCAATGCTCAGAAGAAATAAATTGGAAGTTGAGGATACTATGTAGACAAACAAAATCAATCTAGAGGAGTGGAAGACGTATTTATGAAACCTATATATAGACAATAAAGAAAGCGAACAGCAACTGATTGAGGCAGATTAGGAAGAAGATACAAATATAGAACTAACACAGAGAACGATAAAAAGACATCTTAAAACGAATTAAGAATCGGAAAAGTCTAGGGCCCGAGGAGATAACATATGAAATGATGAAATATGGAGGAGAAAATCTAGAAAAAGAAATATCGAAACTTTCTGGAAACATCACAACGGAGCAGAAAATACGAAACGAATGGGAAAGCTGGATAACGATTTCAATTTTCAAAAAGGGCCAAAAAACAATCCCTTGCAATTATCACTCAAAGCATTTAAAAAACAATCCTATAAGAAGTGTGTAAAGCTACACAGATCCGTGAAGAACCAGGTTTCCGAAAAGATAGGTCCACTATCGACGTAATCTTTATTGTCAACCAAATAGCAAAGAAAGTTTGGAGTTTAATAACTCGGCGTTCATGTATTTCGTTAATATGACAAAAGCATATGATGGAGCTCATTAGCGGACATAATAGAGGTAATGGGACAGAGATAAATTAACCCAAAACTGATAAAACTAATCAACGACATCAACAACCTCTCCAGAGCAATGATAAAGATGGGGAACAAATTAAAAAAGGAAATACAAATACGCACCGGAATAAGACAAGGGGACTCACTTACCCCATTTATATTTAATATAATTATGGATAAAATAATTGGAAACCTGTCTAAAACAGCAGGCTACAAAATGGACAATGCTTACCTCAATGCTGTCGGCCACGCAGACGATACGCTACTAGTCGCTGACTCTGAAGACAACTTGCAAATATTACTTCACTCCTTTATTCAATCAGCAAAACAAGTGAATATGATTATTAATACTGATAAAATCGAATGACCAAAGGATGCTCGGACAAACGAATCAGTCTATATACTTGGGAGCTAATATAACAAGCTCTGAAGATCTAGATAGTGAAGTGCGCGAACAAACAATGAAAGCATGTCAAATCTTAGGATGTTAAAGAGATATCGTATGGAGGAACAAATACCTTAAAATGACATATATCCCCGAAACAAGACCAAACACCTCCAAGAAATGGCAAATGATATGAACAGTCCAAGTGAAAATAATAAGAAGCATTCATGGAGAAACACTACTTGACAGAATCAGAATGGGCGATGATAGACTGGTAAAGAGTGCCAAAATAAATAACACTCTTGGAAACAGATATCAGGGCAGGCGATCAAAACCTAGAAAAGAAAGCTGGACATCTACATCCGAATAGACAAAGGAAAAAAACAGGCAATAGCCTACCTACCACGTATAGAAAGGAAGAAGAAGAATAGTGTGTGACGACGCGCATTTCCTTATATCGTGATCTTTAAAGAAGAACAATTTTCAACAAGTTCGCTAACAACCCCTGCATTCCGAAAAGGTTACTGTCTGGGGCGGTGTAGTTGCATTCCGAATACCAGGCCCATACTCTTTCGAAGAAGATGACGATATAGTACCTGTAATTTCTCAACGGTATTTGGAGATGCTCCGAAATTTTCTCCCTACTAAATTGCAACGATTTTTTTGATAGAACGTAACGTCTGATAGTTCCAGCATGATGGAGTAACAAGCTATATTGGACGATTTACTTCCCGATATGGTGATTTAAATTGGCCGCCAAGGTCACCGGATTTGACTAGCCCCTATTTTTTCTAGGGGGTTATCTAAAGGTTGAAGTTTTCCAAAATATTCGTCGTAAGCGACAAGCTTTAAAAGTCAACATTACTCAAGAAATTAGGGCAGTTGAACCAGCAAATGCTGCAATAAAATAGTTTGTAAATTGTACATAGTAGATGTGATATAATTAGTGTTATCTTTTCAGGGAAAACATAGAAGTATAACGGTTTTGTTTATTTTAAACATTGGCATCGGTTAGGCAATCGCTCATTATGTTTCACGACATTATTGAATTGGCCAGAAATTAGACAGGACGTTCCCAAAGTAGAAATATATGCTCAAAACTTCTTTCTGGTCTCTTTAACGTAATTGGCTGTGTTCTATACATTTTGCATTTAAATCTGATTGATTTCCCTTCCCACCACTCTAACGAGTAGAAAAATAGTCATCCTAGAATTATCTTGGTCGCAAAAATGTTTATTGTCCATTTGCAACAATTTAGTCAATTCTCTTGAAAAATTACAATTTTCTTGCAATTTCCAACGTATTAAATTTCCGAAAAAACATCGGTCTCGGAGAGGACTTGAACCCAACATCTCTGTATTTCCGGTATAGCGATTTGGATTCAATTCGCCTTAAATCCCCTAGATGTCACGATGCCAGTAGATATCTTGTAATATCTCACGGACACTATATTATTAAAAATATGGGATTTTTTCGGAAATTTAATACGTTGTAAATTGCAAGAAAATTGTAATTTTATCATTACTAATCCCAACGGTGGTTAAGTATTTATATTGATATTAATACTAGCATTAATATGGATGTTAGTTTAGTCAATTCTCTTCTTTTCTTCACTTAAGCGACTGTTCATAACCTGATCTGTTTCAAAAAGCAAAATTTTCGGAAAGTATATATGTTTGCCAAAGTTACCCTAAAATCATGTTAAAACTATTAAATGATAAATTAAATTGCTATTAGAATTACGGAGAAATTGCCATTTTCCGAATAAATGTAGCCTGTACTATTTCATGAACTTTAGCATACGCAACGCGATGCGGCATAGCTTCCGAAATAATTATGTACAAGTTTAGATCTATACATAAATACATTCTTTAAGTATCCAGTACTTGCACCTGTATTTGTATTTTTTAAGCATAAAATAAATTTATTATTAGTGATGGCAGCTTTAAAATCGTCTTAGAAATTCATATCTATTATAAAGATTAAGGGATCCCATTTGAAATAAAGAAGTTGATATCTACTTCTGCTATAATCATGTAATCAAAAGAACCTAAGTCAAAACTACTACCTACTAAATTTCAAAACGTAACTGTTACTGTTTTTCTATGTTCTTCTAGTCAAACGAGGTTCTAATTTCTGTCAAATAATTGACCGTATTCTTTCAAATTCTGATAACGAAGAGTCACTCTTCAAAAAGATAACGTTTATAGATTGGCGCTTTCTTCACTAACATAATACGATAATACAAATTGCAGATAAATAACTTTGCTCTTCAGCTGCTTCATGAAAAGATCGAGATTACTGCAGTCGGATTCTTCGATATCGATGTTAAACTAATATTTTCAGTAAGTTTGAGTATGTTCTAGTTTAAATATTTTCTGTAATTCTCTCCTTTGTAGGTTATAGCTGCTGTTGCGACTCACACAATTATATTGATTCAATTCGATTCAAAAGTGAATGTGTACGATAGTTTCGATGAACTGTAGTATATCACCTTTGGAATTAAATGATTTTTATTTTGTGATTAATAAAGACACTGCACAACATAATAATATGGTTGCTTTTATTAGATATTTATCTGGTTCACAGAGTAATTTTTGCATAAAATAAATGAGCAGAAATTTAAACATTAACTTTATTGCACAAAATTTTTTTACAACATATTTATAAACTAATTTATAATTAAATGTTTTTCAAAATTGTGTAAAAGAAAGTTTTGTCTTCTATCAGAATACATATGTTTCGAAATAGAAAAGCTTCTTTCAATATCCGCAGATGTAATTGGTGCATTTTTTAACTTTGTAATACATTCTAGAGGGGTGGAGGGGAGGAGGGGAAGAAATTCAGGTAGAAAACGAGGTATATTCTTTTGTTCAAAATTTGAGATAAATTGAAAATTTCCTAACCCAAGCCTAATCACTAAATTTGAATAATCTTAATGAAGTACTGATTATGACAATCTAATGGTATTGATTAGGCAACCGCTCAGTAAGATTGGCTACGTGGTTAGAGTGGTCAAAAATTAGACAAGACGTTCGCAAAGTGGAAATACACGTGCAACACTTCTTTCTGACCTTTTAACGTAATTGGCTGTGTTATATACATTTTGGATTTAAGTTTGTCAGATTTCTCTCTCCACCACGCTAACGATTAGAAAAATAGTCATCCCAGAATTATCTAATATCGACAAAATGTTAGTACTTCGCTGGTTATTATCTTTTTGCAACAATTTAGTCAACTATTTCTTTTGTTTATTTTACTTAAGACACTGTTCATGACCTAATGGATTTTAAAAAGCAAAATTCTTGGAACGTACATACACTTCTCAACATAACTCTAAAATCATGTCAAAACTATTGAATGAAAAATTATGTTGCTAATTAGCACTATAGAGAAGTTGTCATTTTTTGAAAATAAGGTATTTATTTTTTGGACAGCATGTATTCATAACATATGCCACATTGGCATGTCCTGGATTACGAAACAAAAGCTGTAGAGTACATTAAAGATGGTTGTAATAAATTATTACGATGTTGTTCTGCATTTATGGTGTCATTAAAGAATATTGGACCAACAATCAGTCTACGAGAAACAGCTAGCCAAATCCCTATTTTTTGAAAATGCAAGGGTCTCAAAAATTTCATGTGGACTTTCGCTAGAGCAGATGCGCATTGTTTATTTATTTATATATCCTGATAAGCGACATCATACTTCATCCGAGAAGAAGGATTTGTCAAGAATATCATCATTATTCATCCTGTCTAGAAACCATTGAGAATAATTACACCGGGTTGAAATACCAATGAGTAAAGAAAAGAAACTCGTACGGGAATGCTTGTAGATCTCTTTTAAGGATTGTCTGGTATATCCCATATGAATAGATTTACTAGGTGACTAAGTTATTTCTTCCTCAACATCTGCGATATTTTCAGCTGCCAATTTTTATAGTTTACCACTAGCAGGTTTTCGGAACACATAGCCTGTTTCACGAAATATTGCCACAAGTTGTTGAATAACTTGTCACAAACTGTCATATGTCACTGGAAAATGTGTAAATTCCGCAGGAAATTCATTTATACATGGTTACAAAAATTACGGCCATCCTCAATTTTCTAATACTATACGATTTCTGAGGTATAATTCGATAATGAAAACCTTGTGTTTTATTTACACACTTTTGTGATAACAAACCAATACAGCAAACGTGACACACTTTTCACTACTCCATACCAACAAAATATTTTGAAGAAATAATTTCAAGGCTTGCTAGAGGGTAAACTTATATGATCATATAGTAAACATGTTAGTTTTGTCGTGAAATTGGATTTGATCTGTTGGGTAATAAATATTATTGTTATATTTTATTTAATTAATTTGTATATTTGTTTTGGAAACATTTTATATAATTAAAAATACACGATCAAATACGTATTCCCGTGGAATATGCACATCTTTCGAAGAAAGTTTGTGATATCTTTAACAAAAAAGCCTAAAACGTTCTCATTTGCAACGTCTAGTTGCTATGCATCAGTTTATTGACTTAATTACATACATTCAACTATCATGGGACTTGACACGACGCTGTATGATTAATAGCCTCCATTAAATAAATAATTTCATTAAACGACTGGAAATTTTGCTCGTACTGCGATAAAAATGGAAAGAACATCAGACGTATTCACATCATACTTTCCTATGTACTTGATTTCACGATGGTTTGGTCACGCGCCTTACCAAATAGACGAAAAGATTGGGTATAGATGTTTTACGTTTTCGAAACGTTATTTTATCATCTCAAGCGTAATTCAGACGATTATTTTCGTCTATATTGATTGCATGTCGTTGTATTGGTTGGAGACGTTTACAAGATTATCGTTACTGTACGACGTAACCCAGAAAGTATTGCATCTAGCATCTTCAGCTGCTATCACCAGTCATATGATTTTGGGCAAATTGTACGCCAGGAAATTTATCGATACCTTTAATAGATTACATAGTATCGAGCAAATACTAAAGGGCGAATTTCAAGCTGACATACCGCATAAGAAAATCGCTTATATATCAATTGTACCGATTTCAATTTGTGGCTTTTTAGAATGTAGTGGGATGATTGCCGCAACGGTGAGTTTCTTTGCCGTTAAACACTATATCCTTTTCGTGGCTGGAATATTTTTTGCATACGCTTCGCTTTCATTACAAATTGTTCATGGACAATTTCTGAATGGTATTCTAATATACCGTTCGCTATTTTCCGGAATTAGAAACCACCTCATAGAATTGTTCGCGACCTTACACGCAGAAGCGAAGTACTTACAGGCCTTGCGAAATTCATCAAAGATACATCAAGAGTTATGCGAAAATCTACGCGATTTCAACGAACTCTTATCGATCCAGTTGTTATTCTGTTTTATGTTGCACTACGTTCAAATCTGTATGTTCATGTTCGTGTGGGTCTTGTTTCTTTCGTCGGAGAATGAGGAAGATTCTCGCCCATTGATGATGATGCTACTCTTTTGTCTGGCGATTGTTTTCAAGTTAGGAATTACTATCATCAATTCTTACTTGTGTATTAATGAGGTAATTGTATATTTAAGCGGGTTTAAGAATTGCTAAACTTGGAGTTATTTTTGCAGATGTCCAAGTTAATGGCTCAACTGTACAAGATATCGAATTCGAAAGGAGTTAAGATAGAAAAAGAGGTATTTTTTTTCGGTTAAATTTCCCAATCAAAACCTAATCACTAGATTTAAGTTTTGTTAATGAAACACTAATTAAAAATAGCTAAAAGTAATAAGTAGTGCTGGTTGTATATAAAGAGTGACGAAATGGGTATTGACATTGGTTTTGAAAACGCTACTCTTAGAATAAAGTGGGGGGAGGGGGAGGTTTAATCGATTGCGTAAATGAATCCTTATGTAATGCAGTTTAGTAGCCATCGAAACTAGAACTTTTATTAATTTACTTAACCCTAAGGTTTTAATTAATTCAAGAATGTGTCACGTATCATCCATCGTGAATAGAACGATCATACCATAGATGATACTCGTTTGAAAACACTCAATGCAGCCAACATAGGTAACAACCGCAAGTTGGTACTTTGAAAAATGCGAATAAACATCTTCACACCAAAACCAAGGCTACAATGTACTACAATGTAACTCAACACCGAATCTGTGGAACATAAAAGTGCACCTATATAAAAACAGATTGATAGAAAAAGTAAAGCAGGATCCAATCAACACGGAACACAGTGTTGATCTACAATGGAAAACTCTAAGATCAAACATCACTGACGCAGCTTATGAGGCGCTAGAAAAGAGACGAGTGAGTCTCAGTAAAACGTATAAAACACTATGGTTCACCCCAGAAATAAAAGAGCTATACGAACAAAAAAAACATATATCAAATACCTTCGAAGACTGATAGTGTCCAATCTTCTTGGTTCTTGTCCAAAAAGAACGAAACAGAGTAATCGCAAGGATAAGAGGAATAAAGGAAGAATATTGGGAACAATCCACAAAACAAATGGAGAAGGACATGTACGGAAACCAGAGAGAAATATGGGAAATGTTCAGAAGAAATAAAATGGAAATTAAGGACACCACACAGACAAACACAATCAATTCAGAGGACGCATCTCGGAAACCTATATGAAGACAATAAAGAAAGCGCACAGCAGCTGATTGAGGGAGAAGGCACAAATATAGAACCAACACAAAAACACGATAAAAGACAGCTTAAAACAATCTAAAAATCGGGAAGGTCTGGGACTCGATGGGATTATAAATGAAATGATGAAATATGAAGGAGAATACCTAGAAAAAGAAATCTTAAAACTTTTCGAAAACATCATAACAGAGCAGAAAATCGAACGAATGAAAATGCAGCCTAACGATTCCAATTTTCAAAAAGAGCTTAAAAATAATCCCTGACAATATCTCGGAATAACTCTTCCTAATAGCATGCTCAAAGCATTTATAATAACAATCCTAGAAGAATGTGTGATGCTATCCGAAAGGATAGCTACGCTACCGACGCAATCTTCATTGTCAGACAAATAACAGGAAAATCGCTGGAGTTTTTGTTTTGTCGACATGACAAAAAGCCTTTGATCGGGCTCACCTAGCGGTCATAACAGAGATATTACGAGGAAGAGAAATAAGCCTAAAACTGATAAAACTAATCAACGACATTGACAGCCACTCCAGAACGATAAAGGTGTGGAATGAATTAACCGGGGAAATAAAAGAACGCACAGGAATAGGGCAAGGCGATTCAGTTAGCCCATTTATATTCAACAAGATTATACATAAAATAATCGGAAAACTACCTACAACAGCAGGCTCCAAATGGCCAATTGTACTTCACACTAATCGCTGACTCTGAAGATAATCTGCAAAGATCACTGCACTCCGTCAATCAATCACCAAAACAACTGAATATAATTATTAATACCAACAAAACCAAATGTCTAGTAACATCCAAACAACTGGTAAGATGCATACTGGAAGTTGATCCAAGGATGATCGAACAAGTGAATCAGTTTAAATACTTGGGAGCTGATACAACAGGGTAAAACTCTAGATAGAGAAGTCCGGGAATAAACAATGAAAACATCCTGAATCTCAGGCTGCTTAGGAGACATCGTATGGAGGAACAAATACCCTAAAATGGAATGCACATCGAAAGTATACAAATCAGCAGTAAGGTCCACAATGACATACGCTGCCGAAGCAACGTTAGATACCTCCAAGGCACAGCAAATGATGCGAACAGTCGAAATGAAAATAATAGGAAACGTTAATGGTAAAACTTGATATAATCAGAACCAAAGACCTACGGCAGCAAAGCAAATATACAAGATGTGAGAAAATGGATAAGAAAAAGAAGAAAATGCTGGAAGAAACATGTAAGCAGAATGGGCGATAATAGACTTGTAAAAAGTGGCAAAATAAATAGCCCTCTCGGAGAAAGAAGTCAGGGCAAGCCATCAAAACCCTGAAGAGAATGCTAGATATCTACGTCCGAAGAGACATAGGAGGAGCAGACGCGCAATAGCTCACCTACCACGTGTAGAAAGGAAGAACAAGTAGAAAAAGTGTGCTGCGGTGTAACTGCACTCGGAATGCTAGACCTCTGGAGTTTCGTAGAAGATGACCGTACAGTGACTGTAACTTCTTAGCGGTATTTGGAGATGCTCCAAAATAGATAGATAGAACATAATGACTTATGGTTTTGTCAAGATAGAGTAACAAGCTATATTGCGTGAATTTGCATGGCTGCTTTAAGGAACATGCCTAGACAACTTATATTTCGACTTGGTGATTTTAGTTGGTCGCTAAGGTCACCGGATTTGGCCAGTTCTAATTTTTTTATAGGGTTATTGAAAGGCAAGGGTTTTTCAAAATATTTCTCGAACTCAAGAAAATAGGGCGATAAACGAGAAAATGCTGCAATGAGTTACAGCGAGTTTTCAGTCACGACATCATGAATGTTTAGGAAACCATGGTGGCTATTTAGCAAATATTATTTTGAAAGAATAATCCTTGCTATTAAACTGCATTATACGATAAAGATGTATCTTTGACATTGATCGTTTCGTTTGGATGTTCGTATTAATTTCTACAAAACATCGATGCCCGTTGCACCACACTATTTCAGCAAATATTCAAGTTGATTACAACACGATCTCAAAAAAGTACCAAAAAATTACCACAGTAGTTAACTGTAATAAGTAGAAATAGAGAGGTCATCAGGATCGCATTTACCTTACTCGGAACCGGTCTCACTTCCAAAATGGACACTTTCTTATGAACACCGGAAGAAAATATGCAATAAAATAATTTCTAAATTATATATATTTGTAGTGTATGTGATATAACTTGCGCTATATTTTCAAGAAAAAAATTATAATATAACAGTTTTAAAAAAACATCTAAAATACATAGAAAACAATACCTAACACACTAATATTGCTAGATACAGCTACTCATTGTATTAGTGAAATTATTCTCAAGAAAGACAATGTGAAGACACAAAAAACGCCAACACACGAACATGTTTGTGCCTAGTCGGCGCCATCAGCGTGGTTTCGAGTGATTTTGTGCTCGACACACTGTAATTCCCTCTCTGCTACTATCACCATATCTAAACTTACAGCTCAAGTGAGTATTCTTGGCGCTAACTAATGCCAAAAGAATAGAACACTCGTCTGCACCATTATTATGTTAGATATTGTTTTCTAGGCATTTTGGACGTGTTTTTAACACGACACAGTAAGCTTGGGAAATCATTCACACGTGCAGTTACCCTATGAACTGTTGGTGGGCGCCCTTTCTGGTTTGGCAATCCATTTCTCGTCCGGGAGAGAACTGTATCCACTTGCTTTCGCTGTATTTGAAGCGGCAAACAAGTATGTTATTCTTGTGACACTAGATAGTACGAAGATTACTCACGTGATCTGTAAGTATAGATGTGGTAATAGTAGCAAAGGGGAAACTGCAATGTGATGATCAAAAAATCGCTCGAAACCGCGCAGAAACACGTGCGTGTCTTAGCGTCTCTTGTTTCCTCGCATTATCTTTTTCATGAATGATTTTACCAATACCATGACCAGCTGTATTTATCAGCATTATTATGTTAGGTATAACAGTTTTGTTTATTTTGAAAATTGGTAGCGATTAAGCAAACGCTCAGTATGTTTAAGCGTGGCCAAGCAATTGAATTGGTCAGAAATTAGACAGGACGTTCTCAAAATGGAAATACGTTCGTAAAAGTTCTTTCTGATTCTTTTAATGTAATTGGCTGTGTTGTAGTCATTTTGCATTTAAATTTGACTGATTTCCTTTTCCACCACTCCAACGATTAGAAAAATAGTCGTCCAAAATTAACTTTGTCGAAAAAATGTTAATTGCTTCGCTGTTCATTATCCTTTTGCAACAATTTTATCAATTATTTTTGGTGTTTCCTTCACTTAAGTGACTGTTCAACTAATCAATTTCAAAAAGCAAGTTTTACGAAAGTGCATACGCTTCCCAAAATAACTCAAAATCATGCTAAAACTATTGACCGAAAAATTAAATTGGTATTAGAAAATATAAAGAAATTGCCATTTTCCTAATAAATGGTATTTATTTCTTGAACATCCTGTATTATTCCATGAACTTCAGTATACACAACATGATGTGGCATAGCTTCGGAAATAATTATCGAAAAGTTTAAATTTGTACATAAATAAATTCTTTATATATCCAGTAATTGCATCAGTATTTGAACTTTTTTTAGGAAAAAAAAAAAAATTTGTTATTAGAGATAGCAGCTTTAAAATTATCTTAGAAATTCATATCAACTATAAAAGTTAAAGGATCCCACTTGGAATATAGAAGTTGGTATTTACTTCTGCTATAATTATAAGTAGCAGAATTCTGAAAATATTTTAATATAATGTAAAAAACCTAACCCTACCTACTAAATTTTATAACGTAATTGTTTTTCTACGTTCCTTTAATCAAAACATGTGCTCATTTGTTTCAAATAATTGACCATATTCCCTGACATTCCGTTAAGGAAAATTCAACCTTCAAAAGATTACGTTTATAAGATGGTACCTTCTCTACTAGCTTAATGCGATAATACTAATTGCAGATAAACAACTTTGCTCTTCAGCTGCTTCATGAGAAGATCGAGATTACTGCAGCCGGGTTCTTCGATATCGATGTTAAACTAATATTTTCAGTAAGTCTCAATGTGTTCTAGTTTAAATATTTTCTCTAATTCTATTCTTTGTAGGTTATAGCTGCTGTTGCAACTCACACAATTATATTGATCCAATTCGATTCAGAAGTGAATGTCTACAATAGTTTCCATGAACTATAGTATGGTGTAATGGGCGATACATGTTTATTATTGGCGATATCTTTGAAATTATGTGATTCTCATTCTGTAGTTATTAAAAGCGTTGCATATAGTATGGTTGTTTTTATTAGATATTTATCTGATTTACAGTAAAGCTTACACATATATGTATTGTAGCGACGGAACGTAAGTACGAGGTAGGCGCTATAAATTTTCTTCCTGATAAAGAAGAAAGGAACTTAAGGAATTTTATTTTTCAATGTGATCTCCCCTAACTTCTATACGTTTATTACAATGATTAATTAATAACTCGATACCCTTGTAAAAATCATCTGAAGTTTTCCGCCAAAATGTTCTATAACAGTTGCTTGCAACTTGCTGTCGTCCATAATGGGAAGACCCCTAAGGCCTTTTTGTAAATTAGAAAAGAAATGAAAGTCCCAAGGAGCCATATCCAGAGTATACCGTGGATAATCGGATTCTTGAAAGCCACATTCGCCGATGGCAGCTTGCGAAAGGACGGCAGTATAACACATGAGCTGAAAAGTCCCGGGCCTAACAAAGAAAACACGGTTTTTTTGGTTCAAAATTAGCTTTATTCATCAATGTAATCTCCATCAAGAGCAACGCAATCATTCCAGCGCCGCTCTAACATTTCAATACCACTTTTGTAGAACGATTTATCTTTTGCCTCAAAATAGGCCTCAGTTTCAGCGATAATCTCTTCATTCGTGCGAAATTTCTTACCGGCGAGCATTTTTTTGAGGTCTGCGAACAGCTAGTAGTCACTGGGAGCCAAATCTGGCGAATATGGTGGATGTGGGAGCAATTCGAAGTTCAATTCATATAGTTTTATCATTGTTTTGATTGACTTGTGACACGGTGCGTTGTCTTGATGAAACAACATTTTTTTCTTTGCCATATGCGGTCGTTTCTTTGCAATTTAGGCCTTCAAACATTCCAATAACGCTATATAATATTCACTGTTGATGGTATTTCCTTTCTGAAGATAGTCGATGAATATTACACCACGCACATCCCAAAATACCGAGGCCATAACCTTTCCAGCCGATTGCTGTGCTTTCGGGCGCCTTGGACGAGGTTCACCAGTTGCTGTGCACTCAGATGACGATCGCTTTGATTCCGGACTGAAGTGATGGATCGATGTTTCATCCATTGTCATATATCGACGCAAAAATTCCGGTTTGTTACGTTTAAACATGGCCAAACACTGCTCAGAATCATCAACACGTTCTTGTTTTTGGTCAACAGTGAGCAAACGCGGCATCCACTTTGAACAGAGCTTTCTCATAGTCAAATGCTCATGCAATATAAAGCCAATACGTTCTTTTGATATCTTTACGATGTCAGCTAACTCACGCAACTTCACTTTTCGATCATTCAAAACGATTTTGTGGATTTTTTTCATGTTTTCTGGTGTTACCGCCTCATTTGGACGTCCACTGCGTTCTGCATCATCAGTGTCTCTACGACCACGTTTGAAGTCAGCAAACCAACGTTTTATTGTTGTTTCTGATGGAGGGAAGTCCCATAACACTTTTCAAGCCATTGCTTCGCTTGAACGGTATTTTTTCCCATCAAGAAGCAGTGTAAAATTAAAACACGAAATTGTTTTTGATCCATTGTTTTGAAAATAACAAAAGTAGCGTGACTCTTAGCACAATAACTTACAAACTAATGAATAGAATATCATGAAATTTTAACAGCCGTCTTTTGAAGGTTGAGAAAAAGTCTGAGAAAAAGATAACTGCAATAAAACTAGCGTCATCTATGTGTTAGGCCCGGGACTTTTCAGCCCATGTGTGAGACGAGAGCATTGTCGTGCAATAATAGCACACTTTCTGTCAATTTTCCACTACGTTTTGCACGAATACCGTCCCTTAATTTATGCAATAACCCATAACATATTCCGTTCACAATTGTTTTGCGCTCTTTCGTCAATTAGCAAAATGCCCTCACAATCCCAGAATAATGTGGCTATCACCATTTTCGTTGCTTGAACGACTTTCGTCTTTCTGGGACAAGGTTTTAGTATTCGGTGAATATTTGTTTCGAATTTGTTTGTTATCATTGCTAATTCCTTCACTTTCAAAAGGCGATCCTCTAGTACTAAATCTTCGATAATTGAAATTTGTTGAGGCGTTATCCTTTCAATCGTTCTACCCGACAGCATCTTCCGGGGATTCTTGCCTCAAACGAAAACATTTTGCCCACTTTTTTACAATGGAATACGAAGGAGATCACCATGTTGTTTTATGTGATTACGCGTATCCCCTTATGTTGTTAAAAATTTGATGACAGCGCGGTAATCAATTTTCATTACTTTAGATATTTTTATGCCCTAGTTACGTTGAATAGCTGTCTACTAAAAACTACTACGCTTCGAACCGTCATACTTACAGGGTAGAACTCACGAGTGTGTATGCATGCCGTGACGGAGCGTGAACACCCCATTTGTAGAGTATAAGTCCCAAAATGTTAATAAAATGAAAGTGGGTAGGGATTTATAGGCAGTACAGTATAACTAAGCGTTGCAGTTGTTATAGATTCCACGGCACGTTCACTTGCTTTGCCTCCCTTATAGGTTGCAGTACCACCAGCGTGCAGTAACTAATATGAGGGGAAGTACATAGATTCAAAGTATTTTATTTTCAATCAGCAAAGGAACAGTACATTCAGTTTTAACAGCACTACTAGTAAAATTAGAAATACGTTTAAAAGATATAATTGGCACTCAACCTTCAAAGTTAAATTATGAATATACCCTTGTGTAACATATATATTAGATAATTGTGATGACTTGGGTATTGTTTATACTGTAATATTGGTTCCATCAGCAACAGAAAGGGTTAAAATTAGGTTTGTTAGAGATTTACGAAACAGAATACTCTTTTAATCGACATCAATGAGTCAGTTCTATTTTTTTATTTTCAAACGCCTCTGTTTTAGCTTTTCGGAGTTATTAAATTTCAGTTATCACAGATTTCGATTCAAGATGGCTACTGGTCGCAAATAGTAAGCGAAGTAATCCTGGTATATGTCAAAAATGAAACATTTCGCACAATTTTTAAGCAAAAGGAGAGCTTAAAATGAACGCAAGTGCTATCGATGTCTAAAATATCTTTATTTGAAATACATAATGTCAAACTGTATGATAATTACAATATACGAGGCAAGGGTACCGAAAATCTGAAATGAAGAAAAAATTAGAATTAGATATTTAAGACAAAATTATTCAGTGACTCCATCTATACACCAAGGTGACAATATACATATTTACCACAAAAGCCAAACCGAAATCAATAGTGAGGAGACCAGCTGGAGCAATCTTGAAGTCCTCGTGGAGGATTTGAAGGGAAAACAACTTGATCTAAGGCAAATATTATATTAGAGAAGTCAAAGTACCATTAGACTTTTAATAACGACTTACATTCTTCATGTATTCAGAATTTCTTCCGGTGGTCTCCAAATTTCTCAAAATATTCTTGATTTTATTCGCCTGAAATTAAAGAACAGGATTTGTTTAACTACCACCAAACGTTGTGGACTTACGCTTTTATAACACAAGTGCGACGGTATTAAAACACATAAGAGCGGTAAAGAATATTCAATACACCATGCGATAGAATACTTGATATCGGTAAACCAATAGATTGCATTTGAACTGTTGTAGAACTTGGATATGAAAACGTAACTTTGTACCGTAAAAATAAATGAAGATTCTAAGGTAGTATCTATTACACTCATGGCAAGCATTCTCAAGATATCGTTTGTGACGTTGCTCATTTCAATATATCTTCTTTGCAAATTCTTTATGCAAACTGCATCTCTACTTCGATGGGACTTTTCGAAAAATTGAGACATTTTTGCAAAATAGTCGTGAAAAATAAGCAAATAAACAGCGTATTCAACTACAGTAACTATTAACGGCAAATCGTGTATAGAGATAACCAATACAAGGACTTTTTCGTATATACTGGTGTTTGAGTAACATCCTACAAACATGGCAACTTCTATAATTCTTATAACTGTTATGGTAATACATATTGTAAAGGCAATAACTCTAATAGGTTTCGCATTCACACCCATGCCAATACGACCAAATTCCCTTTCTAGGTATTGCAAATTTCTCCACACCGACAAGATCGCTTTCGATTGCGTCACTCTGCGCACGTTAGTCGTTAATATTTTCAACAGCCTCATGGCTAAAAATACGTAGAACACTCGTCGTGGAAGATCTCTGGGGTAGGCCTCAATATTGATCGTAAGATATGTAATGAAGACCAGCAGAAAGAAGTCAATTATAATAAACCTATAGTATTTTGCACTTTCTTCTAAAATCAATCCATGATCGATCGAAAAATGTAACAGGCCAAATAGACTTAGGACCTTGTGCAACGGTTTAAGAAAAGCAGTCATATTTTCGACCATGCTGGCTAAGGGTTGATACGAGAAAGGGTAGTTTGTATGGTGATTCTATTAAATACGTTGGTACAAGTATTAAATAGTTGCCTCTATTACTCTTATTAATTAAATGAACGATATGAAGCTATATCCTATGTCGAAATTGATGAGTTATTCAATTACCTCATTCCACGAATACTCTACATAAACAGCGCGTATTTCTTCTGTAATGTCTTTGGGACCTGTTTGACCTTGAATATCTAACACAAAATATGCGTAAGTTAATGAATTACTCTATCGACCATAAATTTGAAAACATCCATCGAAAGATGACAATCTGCCAAGTGATCAATACGATGGAAATATACCTATGGTTTTAATATACGGTGTAATAACGCTAACTATAAGTATACCACTAGCTTATTGTTGTTTTAACATAAATATACAATGAAATGAATACGTAGGCTTCCACAGCCACAGTTCGTAATAAATGTCATGATGAGATATATATATAAAAAAGAAATAAGAGTAAGAGGAGAAAGAAAAATAAGAAGGAAAAGAGATAAAAAGAAATAAAATGATAAAGGGTGGGGGGACGTGAAACTGCCGCTGTTGGTGCATCTTCGTAGATCCACACACGGTTCTCTTGGTGACCAGGAATATCGTGAAATTGATCGTGTTTCATCACTTGCTACTATTTTAGATAGAATACGATGTCCACCATTATTTAACATTTCTAACGTTTCCAGAGCGATTCTGACTAGCGCTGCCTTTTGGAAATCGTTAAGCGTGTGTGGCACCCAGTGACTAACAATTTTTTTCATCCGAAGATGACGATGTAAAATTGAATTTACTGCTGCGGATCCAACACCAAAAGTTGCCCCAATCGCTTGATGGATGCGTCTTGGATCTTCATCGTTCACTTGTCTTACTCTCTCACTGTTTCCAGCGATAACTGAAGAACAAGGCCTACCAGCAAGTGTATCATTACTAAGCGATATGCGTCCTCTATAGAATTTGCTATACCAGCGAATCACAGTTGCGCGTGAAGGACTGTCATCACCAAATGCAAGTTGTAATCGTTCAAGACTTCGTTGTTCACTAAAATCTTAGTAGATCGTTGCACGTATATATTCTAGTGTCAAATCCATGTTTCAATGGCAAATCGTATGTACCATGTTTGCTTTATGTCAGGACCGACTCACTGACTATCAGACTTAAGGATGGCGGTATTTAGAAATGCTGTATTGCTAGCTCTAAATTCTCTAGTTCTGTGGCATCTCTAAATATATAGCGTGGCCCTCGTATTAATCGAATAGATGTTTTCGAGAGAAGAAACCATAAAAAAATTCATTTGCACCAAACCAGATCGTATAATTTCTTCTTTCTTTATATACTTTCTCCTTCGTATTATTATGCGTTCAACATCTGATGAATTATAATTCTATACTTCTGTACTGCCACATAACAGAAGTTCAGCTCAGTAGGTTTTGACAGAGTTTGTGTATAATATCGGCTGCAGAAAAGCTGATGTCATCATTACCGATAGTGTTTAAGGAAATTTGGCGGTAAATTTGGACCCAAAGTCCGCAATAAGTTATTCCAGATTAGTGCAGTAAAATTATAATTGTAATGAGTTAGAGAGTCAATTACGATATTTATTCCATAAGTAACAAAAGGGGTTAAAATTAGATTTATTTCGAACGAATCTGTTCTATTTTTTAATTTCTCTGAGTTAGTAAACTACAGTTATTGTACATTTCGGTTAAAGATGGCCGCTGGTCGCAGCTGATAATCCGAGTAAATTCTGATATATGGCAAAGTAAAAGCTTAAAATGAAATAGAATAGTATCGGTGTCTAAAATATCTTTATTTGAAAGACATAATGTCAAACTGTATGATAATTACAATATACGAAGCAAGCGTGCCGAAGATCTGAAACAAAAGAAATATTAAAATTAGCTCTTGATGGCAAAATGACTTCAGGAACTATCTACCATCTATATACTGAGATAATAATGTATGTATGTATTTACCACATAAGCCAAACCTAAGTCAATAGTAAGGAGGCCAGCTGGAGCAATTTTGAAGTCCTCGTGGAGAATTTGGAGGGAAAACAACTTGACCTAAGACAGATATTATACTAAATCACTTCAAATTACCATTGGACTTTTAGTAACGACTTACATTCCTCATGTAATCAGAACTTTTTCCGGTAGTCTCCAAATTTCGCAAAATACTCTTGATTTTATTCCCCTGAAATGAGAAAACAAGACTTGTTTAACGGCCACTCAATATCGTAAGGAAAGCTTCAATGATACGTCAGTATTTTGCACATTCTTCCAAAATCAATTCATAGTCGATGGAAAAATGTAACAGGCCAAATAGCTTTAGGGTTTAAGATAAGAAATTATATCTTCGGCCATACTTACAACTTTAATTAATTATTTAAACGATATGAAGCTATCCTCTAATCGAAATTCTACGTAAGTAGTATTTTTGTATTACTTTGGTAAATTTTTCGGACATATTTGACTTTGAATGTCTAATATTTTAAAGTACTCAAAAGCATGAGAAGCGACAGAAAAATGTATTCAACAGAATTAAGAGACAAAGGAGGAGAAATACTTACAGACCGAAAAATGATTATAACGCGATGGAAAGAATATTTCCAAGTGTTGTTGAATACCCCAAGCGAAGTGACAATACACGAGATACAAGGCCCAGACGACAGTCGAAATAGTGCTGGCGAAGTATTCGAGGACAGGAGAGTCACAGAAGAACATTTGGAAAAGTGCTAAAAGGATTACAAAAACGGGAAAGCCCAAGGAGACGATAAATTAACAACCAAGATGTTCAAAAATATGGGGTACCACGGAAGGCAGTTATTGTTGTATACTTATAATAACGTATAAGAGGAGGGGAGGATCCTAAAAGATTGGGGTCTAAGCCTAATAGTACCAATTTACAAAAATTGTGACAATAAAGACTGCAACAACCACTGAGGAATCATGCTGCTAACCACGGAAGTGAAAATTTATGGACAATTGTTAGAAAAGGAATTGAGGCAAAGAGTAGAATCGACATTATTAGAATTCCAAAGTGGGTTTAGAAAAAATAGAAGTATGCAGGACCATATTTTTACATAGAAAAAAATATCTGCGGGAGAAAGCGTATACTTAACTTTTTTGTACATGGAGAAAGCATTTGACAGGGTACCCCGAAATAAAGTATGGGAATGTTTGAACAAGAGAGAAGCAAATTACAAATTAATAGCAGCTGTCAAAAGCTTATATGAAGAAACCTCAAACTCTGTAATAAGTAGAAACATGAAATTTGAGGTATTCAATACAAAGGAAGGTGTTAGACATTGAGGTGAACTTAGCCCTCTACTATTTTTAACATTTATGGACGAAATTATTAGAGGGACAAGGGCTTTTTAGATTGAACATCACACATCTAAAAGAATGCCTAGAAAATACCACCAAGATAAGAAAACTCTGTAAATACAACTTTCTCATGGTATTAGTGAAATCAATTCACGAGAAAAACATGCGAGACATAAAATTCTAACACACGGACATGTTTCTGCCTTCCCGACTTCATCAGCGTTGTTTCGAGTGTTCGATGTCCGTGTGTTAGCGTTTTATGTCTCATATGTTTTTCTCGTGAATTGATTTCACTAATACCATGAGAAAGCTGTATTTACAGCGTTTTCTTATCTTGGTGTTATATTCTAGGCATTCTTTTAGATGTGTTCTTAAATACATCATGGTAAGCCTTCAGAAATCATTCACATGCGCAGTTTCCCCTATGCGCTGCTTTTAGTGCAAAAACGCCCTCTCGGGGGAGCAATCTGCGAATTGCACGAGAGAAGGGTGGGAAACTGTACTCGCTTCTTTTCGTTGTCTGACTTTGCGGACAAATGTTTCTTGCTTTTGGCACTAGTTAGCGCCAGTAATATTCATTTGTATCGTAGAGTTAAGAATAGTGATAGAAGCAGCGAGAGAATTACATGTGTTAGCATAAAACTGCTCGAAACCACGCAGATGACCCGGGGAAGGCAGAAACATGTCCGTGTGTTTGTGTTTTTTATGTTTCACATGTTTTCTCGTGAATTGATTTCACTAATCCATGAGAAGCTGTATTTACAGCGTTTTGTTTATTTGAACATCATCACAACTTAGGTTGGTTCACAGATGATGGTAGCATTGATAACCGGAAATGAAATAGCTCTACAGCACAACATAAACGTTTGGAATGCTACACAGAGTATGGAATGAAAATTAATACAAGCAAAACAAAAGTAATGGTTACATCAAAAGAGGAAAAATAAATACACATTACAATTTGGAGAATCAGAAATAGAATAGAGATTTCCAGTACTTAGGAATTGCAATAAACGAGAAAGAAAGACAAGAAGAAGAACTTGAGAACAGAATACAGAAAACTAACAAGGTATACTATGCTATGAACTCAGGATTCATAAACAGAAAAGAAGTAACAAACCAAAAAAAATAACGGTCTACAGCACAATATTCAAGAAAAAAGTAAAGTTGAGGCCCTAGAGATGAAATATCTAAGAAGAGTGAAAAATGTAACTAGAAGATACAGGATAAGAAATGAACAAATCAGAAGAGAGCTACAAACTGAATCACTAGAAAGTTATGTAGAACAAAGACAATTAGCGTGGTGGGGACATCTACAAATGATGGACAATACAATTCCAGTTAAGGTTCTCCACAGTTCAGCGACTTAATTTCAATTACCTTTCAATATCTCTGTTACTTCGGCCAAAATTATGTAGAGCAATAATCATTGTGCGGATTTCTTGAAATAGTTTCGTTAACGGTGTACGTTGTTTACAATAACAACTAAATCTAAATTCATAATTCTAGTTCGAGTAAATAATAGGAAACTGTAATCTTTACCTACACTATATTATGAGCCTATTACGGCAGGAAAATTATATTACACTTAACACATGGGCTGAAAAGTCCCGGGCCTAACACATAGATGACGCTAGTTTTATTGCAGTCACCTTTCTCTCAGTTAGTACTAACCTCTAAAAAGACAGCTGTTAAAATTTCATGATATTCTATTCATTAGTTTGTGAGTTATTGTGCTAAGAGTCACGCTACTTTTGTTATTTTCAAAACAATGGATCAAAATCAATTTCGTGTTTTAATTTTATACTGCTTCTTGATGGGAAAAAAATACCGTTCAAGCGAAGCAATGGCTTGAAAAGTGTTATAGTGACTCCGCTCCATCAGAAACAACAATAAAACGTTGGTTTGCTGACTTCGAACGTGGTCGTAGAGACACCGATGATGCAGAACGCAGTGGACGTCCAAATGAGGGGGTAACACCAGAAAACATCAAAAAAATCCACAAAATTGTTTTGCATGATCGAAAAGTGAAGTTGCGTGAGTTAGCTGACATCGTAAAGATATCAAAAGAACGTATTGGCTTTATATTGCATGAGCATTTGACTATGAGAAAGCTCTGTTCAAAGTGGGTGCCGCGTTTGCTCACTGTTGACCAAAAACAAGAACGTGTTGATGATTCTGAGCAGTGTTTGGCCATGTTTAAACGTAACAAACCGGAATTTTTGCGTCGATATGTGACAATGGATGAAACATGGATCCATCACTAGACTCCGGAATCAAAACGATCGTCATCTGAGCGCTAAGCAACTGGTGAACCTCGTCTAAAGCACCCGAAAGCAAAACAATCGGCTGGAAAGGTTATGGCCTCGGTATTTTGGGATGTGCGTGGTGTAATATTCATCGACTATCTTGAGAAAGGAAATACCATCAACAGTGAATATTATATAGCGTTATTGGAACATTTGAAGGCCGTGTCACAAGTCAATCAAAACAATGGTAAAACTATATGAATTGAACTTCGAATTGCTCCCACATCCACTGTATTCGCCAGATTTGGCTCCCATCGACTACTGGCTGTTCGCAGACCTCGAAAAAATGCTCGCCGGTAAGAAATTTCGCACGAATGAAGAGGTTATCGCTGAAACTGAGGCCTATTTTGAGGCAAAAGATAAATCGTTCTACAAAAGTGGTATTGAAATGTTAGAGCGGCGCTGGAATGATTGCGTTGCTCTTGATGGAGATTACGTTGATAAATAAATCTAATTTTGAACCAAAAAAAAACCGTGTTTTCTTTGTTAGGCCCGGCACTTTTCAGCCCATGTGTTATATGTAATAATTTGCTAGTTTCTAGGTTGTTTAATTTGCCAGTGTTTGACTTTAGTTTTGAAAAGGAACTAGACAACATTTAGCTTTCCTTAATGTATACGTGAAAACTTTTATTGACACGATATACATATTGTAGACAACTTTTACTTAACAATACAGCATTGTCGCCAATGATTTTAACCAGTGCGTATTTGTAAGAACGGCTAGTATATAAGGCCGTAACGAACACCCTGTTTATTACAAAATTTCGATATTTGTGCTAATGTAGGTACATTTCATGTTTAACCTATACATATCTTCAGCAGTCAATTATCTCTCTACATACAATATTTTCTCATATAACATACTGGTGTACTTTGATCAGTGTTGTAGTAAACATACTGTAATAACTACATCTAAAACACATACCTTACGTCGGCAAATCCAGCATGTTGCGCAGATTTGAGTTAATACAATCAAATAGATTGCAGTCCAGAATATTGTAAACACAATGTTGAAGATGAACAGTTCGGACGTTCGTTTTTTATAAATTCGCAACATTACTTTATGGCTGTGTATTAAAACTATAGTGATTACTTCCCCAATTGTTACAATAATTGGTAGGACGAATTTTTTCGAAATATCGTTCACGGTCCTACATAAGAGAAAATAACATTTCAATGTTTCCTCTACGGCCTCCTTGTTGTTTCCAGCTCCAATAAGCTGGGCAGGTTTAATTAAACTTCCCAATTTTAGATGGAGTTGGTCAAAATGTCCTGCCATCAAAGTAATTAAGTAGAAGAATTCTTGAGTGGCAACAAAATAGGGAATGTTTAGGATGTAAGTGCTCCAGAGACAGATTAAATTTCTCAAGCCTAAATAATTGTAACTGTAAAAGATAAAGTTGAGAAATATAGGTAATATAATTGATGAATTAATTATAATTATAGTGAAGTAGAGACGAAAGCTGTTGAAATAACTTATTTTATATTTACTGCAGAATTCTGTAGTATCTTTGACTTGAATCCACATATGATAGGTGGTATTGCTGTAAAATAATCCTTCTATACTTCTCAAAGTGAACTTCGAAATTACAATTCCTATAAGAAAGTAGGCTATGGTTCGTGTAATAGAAGTTTCCCTACTTATATTGCCTAATACAACTACGCTGCAACTTATCAGAACTAAACAAATTTCCACAACAAAGACGAGCTTCGCATAAAATCGTGTGTAGATCATGTTATCCTGTTCGTCAAAGTAAAATGGCGTCAAACCTATCCATTTTAAGCAACTGCATAACGGCTTTAATTTTTGAAAAACACCCTTTTCCATTTGTTTAAAACGTAATCCCACTACTACTTTCTTAAGGTTTCGAATCGAGAATGATTAGTCGGTTAGTACGATGAAAAAGAAATTTCATTAGCGTGTAAAGCTTGTAATGGTAAGGTATTGATTGGGTTTTACCTTAATGAGTTGCTTGTGTAAATAAATAAATAAATGAAGTTGGTTCAATTTATGAAATACGTGCGACAGTTGACCCAGTTATACAGAACCAAGTATGTTTAGTTTAGTAAAGAGCTCTTGGTCTTTTCTTAATATGGTATCAATGAAGGGAAAATGTTTTTCTCTAAACTGTTTAAGGCCACTACATGCAAAAGTATATATATTGTAATGGGAGTTTTGAGACCCCCGCTCTTCTCAAGAACATGTCAAGTTTTTTACCGTATTTGCAAAAACTTATCTTCCACAGACTTTATTTTCCTTATTTATAGTTTCTTTTAATATATTTGTATTGCTAGAGAGAATACGTTGTTGGATTCCCTCTAGGATCGGCTAGCACTTTAATATCGGACTATATTAATAGAAATCTCAAACTGTAACAGTAGAGTACATTTCTTTAGTGATATATTTTACATTTAAACTCAATTCCCAGAATTTTCTTCGGTCCTTATTATTTGCAAATATCCTTTCTTTTGAGCAGGAGAAAAAAAATCCCTTAAACAACAGGACAACAGATTAATGAAATTAATCCATCAAAAGCTTGTATCACAAAATTAAATATGATCAAGCTAAAATTCTATACTACGGGGGCGACCTGAAATATTTCCGGAATTAGCAAAAGATGGCGCGCGAATGTTGAAGTGGATTGATCGGTCGGCAAGGGCAACTTCCTTCATGGCAACTGTCAAAATTTCAGACATCTACTGTCAACAGTTGTTGTTTAAGGGTGTTTTGTGTAGCAAGTCAGGCGGTTTCGAAAAAATGGATAGAATCGAATTTCGTGCAGTGACAGGATACTTCTGGATCGCTGGGAAAACGGTCACGGAAATTCGAAACATTTTGCTAGGGATTCACGGCGGATGCACTCCGTCATTTTCGACCGTTAGTTTCTTGGTAAGCGAGTTCAAACATGACCGCCCAGGTACAAGTAACGAACCACGCAGTGGACGCCCAACAATCGCTACCAACGATGAAATGGTCGACAATATTCATGATGTCGTGTTAGTCAATCGCTGATTGAAGCTGAAGGAAGTAGCAGAAACAACAGTCATTTCAGAAGAACACGTTGGCCATATCTTACACGACATTTTGTGTTAAAAAAGCTTCCGGCGCGATGGGTACCGCGTTTGCTCACACCGCAGTAAAAACAAAATTGGGTGCCCGTTTAGGAGGAGCATCTGTCGAGGATCCAACACAATCCAAGAGATCTCTTCATGCGTTTCGTAACCGTGGGTGAGACTTGGATCCACCACTACATACCGGAGACCAAAGAACAGTCGAAGCAATGGAATTTTCCGGGAGAATCGGCTCCGAGAAAAGCAAAAACCGTTCCATCGGCCGGAAAGGTCATGGCGACCATCTTTTGGGATTCCTAAGGTGTGATCCTCATCGACTACGTGCAGAAGAGAAGTACAGTGGAATACAGTGATTTATTGACCCAATTCGATGCAGTATTGAAGGAGAAACAGGCCTCGTTTGCAGCGGAAATATGTACTTTTCCACCACGACAATGCACCAGCTAATTCATGCCGCATCGTGGTGTCCAAGTTGAATGAGTTGAGCTAGGAATTAGTCTCCCATCCTCCATATTCACCAGACCCAGCCCCAACCACTTTTTATGTTCCCAAAGAAATACTGGCAAGAAAGAGATTTGTCTCAAATGAGGATCCTCGCTGCAGATGGCTATATTGTAGACCTCGAAACAGCCTACTTTTTCGACAGCTGGAAGAGACTGGAGCTCCGTTTGAAAAAGTGTATTGATTTCGAGGAGATTGTATCGAAAAATAAAAATAAAGACCACACCAAGACCGTGTTGTTTTGTCAATTCCGGAAGCATTTCAGGTCGCTCTCGTATAATAGACACACCATATACACACGACAACTAGCCAAGATTGCATCCAAGGCCTACATCTAAAAACGCACAGTAAATGTTTCAATGATGACCGTACCGTAGTAATTAGCCACCTAATATCAGGACACACGAGATAAAACAAGGTTAGTGTGGGTAGCTAACACAGAGCATCAACAGAGCGTATGCGCTCCCAAATGACGATTGCAAGGACTGTGTGGATGTACAATTCACAGGTATTGTGTGAATTATGCGCTTCCAATTCATGCAAATTTTGCCACTTATTTGGAGGAAAATATAATAAAAAATTGTTATGGACTGTGTCGCTACAGTATATTACGTGCGACTACCATATCGCGAATACCGCGCGAACCACCGGTGATCTAGCAGAAAAACTAGGATCTAACCTTGAGCCTTCCATCGATAGCATTTCTATTTTCGAAGACAGAAGATTCATTGATGTAGAATACCAAAGTTCGTGTGCGAGTACACAAAGAAAAGGACCTTATTCTTGTTAAAATTATTTATTAAATCAAAATTTAAAAAAAATATTATCTAACTAGGGATTGGGACAAGTAGTTGCTAAGATCCGGTATAAGTGATACAACCTAATTCATGGTTTTTTTTTCCGATTCAATCTCTATTTTCCTCATATAAAGGGCATACAAGCAATAACTTAAAGTGCAACACTAACACGTAAACACGGAAAAGACGTTGTTACATAAACAGATGAATATTCTTTCTAGAATAGTAACCGATCCAAATAATATCCTACGAATTACTGTGTCTTTCAATCTTGTTTCTACCCATCTTCTATACAGTACAGAATGATTCATGAGGGGGATAATAATAGGCAAGAGGTTATTAAGCGATACTTTCTCAATTTTCTAGAAAGATATCTAGGGAACGTACTTAGATAAGTGCTGTAAACCCTATTCATGAATTTTATACTTGTATTTGTAAATTATCGTATTGGAAACACACAAAAGCTTAAATTTATAAGGTGGCCCTAATGAAATGCAGAGGGACTGTATGTTAAAAAATTGCTACATACAATGCAAGGACTGTGACGAAATCAGGTTTGTTAGAGATTTACGAAACAGAATATTCTTCTTATCTAGTCTATCAATGAGTCAACTCTATTTTTTTATTTTCAAACACCTCTCTTTTGATTTTCCAGAATTACTAAATTTCAGTTATTATAGATTTCAGTTATGGATGGCCATTGGTCGCAAAAAGTAATAGAAGTAATCATAGTACGTGTAAAAGAATTGAACATTTCGCACACCTTTTAGGTAAAACGTAAGCTTAAAATGAACACAAATACTATCGATGTCTAAAACGTCTTTATTTGAAATACATAATATCAAACTGTATGATAATTACAATATACGAGGCAAGGGTACCGAAAATCTGAAATGAAGAAGAGATTAGAATTAGGTCTTGATGACAAAACTATTTAGTAACTGCATTTATACACCGGGACGGTAATACACATATTTACCGTAAAAGCCAAACCGAAATCGATAGTGAGGAGACCAGCTGGAGCAACCTTGAAGTCCTCGTGGAGGATTTGAAGCGAAAACAACTTTATCTAAGATACGTATTATATTAGATCATCTCAAAGTACCATTGAACTTTTAATAACTACTTACATTCTTCGTGTATTCCGAACTTCTTCCTGTGGTCTCCAAATTTCTCAAAATATTCTTGATTTTATTCGCCTGAAATTAAAGAACAGGATTTGTTTAACTACCACTAAACGTTGTAGACTCACGCTTTTATAACACATATGTGACGGTATTAAAACACATAGGAGCGGTATAGAATATTCAATACACCATGTGATAGAATACTTAATATCGTTAAACCAATAGATTGCATTTAAACTGTTGTAAAACCTGGATATAAAAACGTAACTTTGTGCCGTCAAAATAAATGAAGATTCTAAGGTAGTATCTATTACACTCATGGCAAGCATTCTCAAGATATCGTTTATGACGTTGCACATTTCAATATACCCTTTTTGCAATCTTTTTATGCAAACTGCATCTCTAATCCGGTGGGACTTTTCGAAAAATTGAGACATTTTTACAAAGTAATCGTGAAAGATAAGCAAATAAACAGCGTATTCCACTACAGTGATGATTAACGGCAAATCGTGAATAGAGATAACCATTACAATGACTTTTTCATATATACTAGTGTTTGAGTAAAAAGCTATAAACATGGCAACTTCTATAATTCTTATAACTGCAATGGTCATACATATTGTATAGGCAATAGCTCTAATAAATTTCATATTCACCCTCATCCCCATACGACCAAACTCCCTTTCTAGGTGTTGCAAATTTCTCCACACCGACAGGATCGTTTTCGATTGCGTCATTCTGCGCACGTTGATCGTTAATAATTTCGACAGCCTCATGGCTAAAAACACATAGAACATTCGTCGTGGAAGATCCCTATCGTACGCCTCAATATTCATCGTAAGATATGTTGTAAAACACAGTAGAAATAAATCAATTAAAATAAATCTAGAATATTTTGCATTTTTTTCCAAAATCAACCCATGGTCGATGGAAAAATGTAACAGTCCAAATAGCTGTAGGACTTTGTGCAATGGTGTAAGACAAGCAGTTATACTTTCGACCATGCTTGCTAAGGGTTGATACGAGAAAGGGTTAGTTTATGACGATTTCATTAAATTCGTTGGTAGAAACATTAAATAACCTGTATTACTTTTATTAATTAAATGAACGATATGAAGCTATATCCTATGTCGAAATTGATGAGTTATTCAATTACCTCATTCAACAGATAATCTACATAAAGAGTGCTTTCGTATTTTCTCCATAATATCTTTGAGACCTGTTTGACCTTGAATATCTAATACAAAATATGCGTAAGTTAATGAATTACCCTATCGACCATAAATTTGAAAACACCCATCGAAAAATAACCGTATGCTAAACAATCAATATAATGGAAATATGTACACGAATATACTTTACAGAAGAAGGATCGCATAATTCATTTCTGTCGCACAACAATGAGTTTTTGACATCAGAAGATTTTAAACATATCCTAATGTGCAAACAATTGTTATTAATAAACGAATTACTTCCGGAATTGGACCGTGTCATGATGAGATATATATAGAAATGAAATAAGAGTAAGAGGAGAAAGAAAAATAAGAGAAAAAAAAGAAGATAAAGAGATAAAAAGAAAAAAATGATATGGGGTGGGCGGACGTGAAATAGAAGAAAAGGTGAAAAGAATAAGAGAAGGAAATAGAGACAGAAGGAGGGAGGGGTGGAGGGGGGTACGAGAGAAAATAGAAAAAAGGAAAAAGAGAAAGACCAAAAGAGAAAAGTGGGATCTCGACGTTTCGCCTCCATCGTAGGAGGCTTGTTCAGGAGAATAGGGGAAACCAAAGTGGTACGGTAACTCGAGGTGGAAACCACGCTAGAGGCGAAACCACTTTGGCAGAAGGTTACGGTGACTCGGCGTGTTGACGGCGTTTGACGCGAAAACCTACGTATTCATTTCAAACAGTTGTTATGATTATTTACTCACATTTGAAATTTGTATTAAGCAGATATGGTAAAATAAATTATATTTCCGAAAAAAATATATAGGATAGTGGCTTAATACTCGATATTGCTACCCCTGGTTCTTATTACCGCTCTTATTACTCAATTTATCATGAATTTAATCAGCCTGCATTATATATAAACTTGTTATAAACGCTCTCACTCCTTGTAGGGCATTTTTTAATCCCTACACAACATGTGTAGTGAAGACGTAAATTCCACTAACGTTTAATTTCTTCCAGATTTATTTTTGAAGGACGCATAATGTACTGTACTCACACATGTTAGCGTATTATTAAGATACGTATCGTCTCGAAATATAACCCGCCATCTTCAAAATTTCTCGTACGTCGAATGGATGATACGCCTAGCAGCCTGTACTTGTAAATAATTTCATTTCAGCAAGATTGTATTTACTGTGTATCATATACGTAGACAAACTGAGTATAGTGAGTGTATGTCTGGAAACGACCTAATATAAAATAACGACTGCGTTACAAATGTCGAAGTTCTCTCTCGAAAGAAAAATTCGTTATTTTTCGAATAATTAATATAGTTTTTGAAATTCTTCAAATTGATTTGAAGTTAAAAGTGTTCCAGCTGATATTTTTGGAGTTCCGGATACATTGGTGGAAGCCGAAGACCAGGATACCCAGAATATAATACAATACATGTAAGTGTAAGTACGATTTCGAAATTAAAGACTTAAAATTGTAATAAATTATTAAAATTTATTGTTCTTTTGCTCTCATTTTGTATTTAGAGTCTTACATTTGGGTATTTCAATTATCAAATAATGTTTACATTTGAATTTAAAATAAACAAAAATTTAAATAAAAGAACCCATTCGACGAATTAAGAGCATGAGAATTTCCATCACAGTTCGAATAAATAACACAACATTTAGAGCGGAAGATGTACCTCTAATTGACCAGGCATATGAACAGGTTTCCAGAGAGAATTGGAAAAATTACGTTGCTCCTAAGACAGGTAATTACTATAACTCTTTATGATGATTGCTACTAAAAATAATATTTTTTTTCAGTGGAAGAAATGTGGAGAGTAGATGAAATTGAGAATAATGTATTATTGGTTTGAATAAAGACTCTAGCTCTTCTACATTTGGATTCAGTTCCGAGTCATCCGATCTTAATAACAACGAGCAACAATCTGTTTAAAAATCTCAATGTCTCTATAAAAACTGCTCTGCTCTGTCTGTAGTAACTGTGATTTTCGTTAATATAGAACTATGTTATTAATTAGGAATATCTGATGAAGCTACAGTGATAGCGAAAGATGTCATATTGATGCTGTGAAAAATATATTGGAAATTTTCTAAATTGAGTTTTGCTTCTCTGACCATTGTGTTGTTGACATTTTATTACTGCCAATAATTAAATTAGCATTTAAGTTTCGCTTATTGGTGTCAACTGTTCTGCTTTAATTCGAAAAACCCTATGTCTGTCCTTACTAGCAATAACTTTATGTCTAATATTCTTAATGTTTGTTAATATATATAGTAGACCACTATTTATACCATTGCAGCACTATTCTCAATAAATAAATCAGTTTACTAACTCCAGTATAGTCGATTGTAGAATCAATTCTAACAGAAATGTCACATTCGTAAATTATATTTTAATAAAAATATCATAAGTACTATCATGCATCATAATACTATAATAAGTATATATGGAAAATACTGGTTATGTTCCATTTGTCATTTCTTTATACAGCCAAGTGTAGAGGTTAAACCATCCTAAGAATATAATTTGGCACACTGTGGTAACTGCGATGGCATTTTTTATAAGAGCCATACTGAATTTTAAGGTGCGAACCGGCCATGTTACAGAATTCACTTCAGTGTAGGCACTGTTCGCAACTAGTAATCGAAGTAAACCCTAAAATGAATATAGTAATATCTCAAACAATTTTTTGGCACAGCAAAAGGTTAAAGTTAAAAAAAAAACTACCAGCGTCAAAAACACTTTTATTTGGAATACATAATATCAAACTGTATGAGAATTATAATATACGAAGCAAGGGTGCCGAAAATCTGAAACAAAAAAGAGAAGGCGAAATTACTTTATCAATTTCCCATCTAACACATGGGCTGAAAAGTTCCGGGCCTAACACATAGATGACGCTAGCTCTATTGCAGTCACCTTTCTCTCAGTTAGTACTAACCTTCAAAAGACAGCTGTTAAAATTTCATGATATTCTATTAATTAGTTTGTGAGTTATTGTGCTAAGAGTCACGCTACTTTTGTTATTTTCAAAACAATGGATCAAAAACAATTTCGTGTTTTAATTTTACACTGCATCTTGATGGGAAAAAATACCGTTCAAGCGAAGCAATGGCTTGAAAAGTGTTATGGGGACTCCGCTCCATCAGAAACAACAATAAAACGTTGGTTTGCTGACTTCAAACATGGTCGTAGAGACACCGATGATGCAGAACGCAGTGAACGTCCAAATGAGGCGGTAACACCAGAAAACATCAAAAAAATCCACAAAATCATTTTGAATGATCGAAAAGTGAAGTTGCGTGAGTTAGCTGACATCGTAAAGATATCAAAAGAACGTATTGGCTTTATATTGCATGAGCATTTGACTATGAGAAAGCTCTGTTCAAAGTGGGTGCCGCGTTTGCTCACTGTTGACCAAAAACAAGAACGTGTTGATGATTCTGAGCAGTATTTGGCCATGTTTAAACGTAACAAACCGGAATTTTTGCGTCGATATGTGACAATGGATGAAACATGGATCCATCACTTCACTTCAGAATCAAAACGATCGTCATCTGAGTGGACAGCAACTGGTGAACCTCGTCCAAAACGCCCGAAAGCACAACAATCGGCTGGAAAGGTTATGGCCTCGGTATTTTGGGATGTGCGTGGTGTAATATTCATCGACTATCTTGAGAAAGGAAATACCATCAACAGTGAATATTATATAGCGTTATTGGAGCGTTTGAAGGCCGAAATTGCAAAGAAACGACCGCATATGGCAAAGAAAAAAAATTTGTTTCATCAAGACAACGCAGCGTGTCACGAGTCAATCAAAACAATGGCAAAACTACATGAATTGAACTTCGAATTGCTCCCACATCCACCGTATTCGCCAGATTTGGCTTCCAGCGACTACTGGCTGTTCACAGACCTCAAAAGAATGCTCGCCGGTAAGAAATTTTGCACGAATGAAGAGGTTATCGCTGAAACTGAGGCCTATTTTGAGGCAAAAGATAAATCGTTCTACAAAAGTGGTATTGAAACGTTAGAGCGGCGTTGGAATGATTGCGTTGCTCTTGATGGAGATTACGTTGATGAATAAAGCTAATTTTGAACCAAAAAAACCGTGTTTTCTTTGTTAGGCCCGGGACTTTTCAGCCCATGTGTTATATATCAAGATAAAAATGTACATATTTACCACATAAGCTAAACCTAAATTAATAGTGAGGAGACCAGCTGGAGCAATTTTGAAGTCCTCGTGGAGGATTTGAAGCGAAAACAACTTAATCTAAAGCAAATATTATACTAGATTACCTCAAATTACGATTAGATTTTTAGCACTGACTTACATCCTTCATGTATTCAGAATTTTTTCCGGTGGTCTCTAAATTTCTCAAAACGTTCTTGATTTTATTCGCCTGAAATTAAAGAACAAGATTTGTTTAACTACTACTCAACATTGTAGACTCACGCTTTTATAACACAAATGCGACGGTACTAGAACGCATAAGAGCGGTAAAGAATATTCAATACACCATGCGATACAATATTTAATATCGCTGAACCAATAGATTCCATTTGAGCTGTGATAGAACTTGCCTATAAGAGCCGAGCAGTGTACCGCCAAAATAAATGAAGATTCTAATATGGTATCTATCGCACTCATAGCAAGCATTCGCAATATATCGTCTATAATGTTACACATTTCAATATACCCTCTCTGCAATCTCTTTATGCAAGAAACATCTCTACTTCGATGGAATTTTTCGAAAAGTTGGGAAATCTTAGCAAAGTAGTCATGAAAGATTAACAAGTAAATGGCGTATTCCATTACAGTGATGATTAACGGCAAATCGTGTATGGAGAGAACTATCAAAATGATTTCTTCGTAGATACTACTGTCTGAATAAAAAACTATAAACATCGCAACTTCTATAATTCTAATAACTACAATAACCATACATATTGTAAGGACAATAACTTTAACTGGTTTAGTAATCACTCCCATGCCCATACCATCAAACTCCCTTTCTAGGTATTGCAAATTCTTCCACACTGACAGGATCGTTTTCGATTGCGTCAGCCTACGCACGTTAATGGTTAGTAATTTCGATAACCTCAAGGTTAAAAACACGTAGAATCCTCGCCGTGGAAGATCCCTATCGTAGGTCTTAATGTTCAACGTAACATATATACCAAAGGATAGCAGAAGTAAATCAATTATAATAAATCTCCAGTATTTAGCATTTTCTTTCAATATCAAGCCATGGTTTATGGAAAAATGTAGTAGGCCAAAAAATTTCAAGACTTTGTGCAAGGGTTTAAGAAAAGAAATTATATCTTCGGCCATACTTACTAACAGTCGATACGAGAAAAGGCCATTCAATTAAATACGAAAGCTGGAAACATTAAATAGTCGCGTGCACTACTTTTATTAATTACATAAACGATATGAGATCATCTAATCGAAATTGATAAGTTATTCAATTACCTTACTCTGCGAGTAATCTACGTAAGTAGTGTTTTTGTATTATTTTTATAATATCTTTCGGACGCATTCGACTTTGAATGTCTAATACAGACTATGCATAAGTTAATAATAATTACTCTGAAATGAATTCGTAGGCTTCCGCGGCCAGAGTTAGTAATATACGAACTACTTCCGGAATTGGACCGTGTTATGATGAGATATATAGAAATGAAATAAGAGTAAGGGGAGAAAGAAATAAAAAGAAAAAATAGATAAAAAAAAGAAGAATGAAAAAAAAGAGGGGGGGGGGGTGAAATAGAAGAGAAGGTGAAAAGAGTAAGAGAAGGAAAGAGAGACAGAAGGGGGAGGGGGCGAGAGAAAATAAGAAATAAAGAGAACAAAAGAGAAAGGTGGGATCTCGACGTTTTGCCTCCGCCGTAGAAGGCTTCTTCAGGAGAAATAGAGGAAATCAAAGTGGCACGGTAACTCTAACGCTAGAGGCGAAAACCTTCTCAGAAGGTTGGGATCCCACCTTTCTCACGCACCGCCCCCCCTCTCCCCTTTTTCATTCTTCTTTTTTCTTTTTATTTTTTCTCCTCTTACTCTTATTTCATTTCTGTATATATCTCATCATGACACGGTCCAATTTCGGAACTAGTTCGTTAATAATTACTCTATTGATTATAAATTTAAAAATGCCCACTGAAAAATAAATAATTGCTTGTGACTTCTGGCCATTAACCAATCTTCAAAGTGAATTTTGGGTGAAACGCGAACATCTATAACGTACCTGTAGTTATTAGAGTGTTGGAGGCAGTAAAGAATAAAGCACTAGCAAATGGCATATAACAATAGCCTTATTGCGGTGATGGCGCTAGACTTTCAACCATTACCAATCATAGAAGATAAAGGCTTCACGAGTTTTTGTAAAAAAATTACAACCAAAGCATACTTCACCAAATAGAAGAATTTTTAGTTCCAAAATCTAGCCGAATTTTTATTTATCCGTGTATCACAAAACAAAATTATTAGTAACGCAAGTCTGACCATATCTCTGTTACAACTGATATTAGACGCCGTTATCGTAAATCGTATATTACAATTATTGGTCACCACAAGTTACGAAAAACACCAATTACATTATTTTTACAAAACAAATTAACATCGATAAGCGATTTCCTACTTTAAAGCAAAATAAAACTGCAGCAACAGCTACATTTTTAGATCCACGTTTTAAAAATATATCGTTGGAAAATGCTGATGACCTTGAACAATGGATTAAAGATGAAATTCAAAATAAAGTTGCAGGTACATTTAATGACAGATGTAAAAACTAGAGAATTAATACCAAGATGTAGCCTCGATTCAGTTTTCCAGTACTTCGCTAAAAATATATCGCTATTTACATAGTATGGTTCAAGTGTCACTTCTTCCGAATACATACTTAAAAAAATTTTGGACGCTATGTATTTATATATATTATATAAAAAAAAGGTATTTATCGATTTCAGCAACACCAATACCAGCAGAAAGATTTTTTCCGAAACAAAGAAGGAAAATAAAAATATTTGTAAATAATTTCCTAAAAATGTTGTCATATTAATCTAGTTGCAACAAATCGTGTAATTTTCTTTAAAACAAGATCATATAGCATGCTGTTATTAAGTAAAAGGTGGTTACTGTGTTTACCATTAAGGTAAATAATTGGTATGTGCTTTGCTTATTTTATATTTAGTCGTTTTGATTATTTTATTTATGTTGCCATTGTTTACTCTTGTATTGTGGTTTTGATAGATTTACATTTAGAACCAATCATACTTAACCAAAATTATAAAAAAATAAATAAATGAATTAATTTGTGTTTATAATACCTACAAGGTAACCTCTATTGGGTTCTATAATTTCATATTTGTAACGGTTGTCGGGTTCCGCTGTGTCACTAGGATTTTGTCCCTGACGTTTCGCGAACAACTGCGGTTCGCATTTTCAAAGGTACTGGCTTCGCGCGCGTTGCTGCTGCCTTAAGTATGCCCTCAGCTCCGCCGGATCGTTGCACGCATGCGCGGCGAGCGCCAATAGTGTGACAGGATGCACGCAGTGCCGTTGTTCATATTCGGTTTAGTTTTAGCCCGTCGTCCCTGTTGATGTTATTAGGGTTTTTGTATATTTCAATGGCTTCCCTGTTTAACCGGCTGTAGTAGTTCTTAGTTAATGTTAGAACTCTTGTATCTTCGAACCTAATCCTATGATTCGGGTCCGAGTGGATATGTTCGGCAATGCCTGATTTGTCTGCTTGTTTTTACCGCACATTCCTCTCGTGTTCCTTCCTTCTGGTGTTGATCGAACGTCGTGTTGTGCCGATGTATACTTTCTCGCATGAGCACGGTATGCTGTACACCCCGGCTGTTGATAAGGGGTCCCTTTTTTCCTTGAGCTGTCGTAATAAAAAAAGATACTTTCCTTGTTGGAGTGAAAACCGTCCGGATGTTGAAACGCTTGAGCACTCGTCCTATCCTGTCTTTAGTGTTGTTAATATACGATAGGTATACTATGCTCAACGTTTCTATTTACCGATCATTAATGTCCCTGGATCGAGGTTTACTCGTGATGGCACGGCTGACCACATCCTCAGGATAACCGTTACACCGCAGTGCTTGTCTCAGGTGATCTAGTTCCTCCTTCAGCGTGCTCTTTCTACCAGCGTGCGCACCACCGTATTCTTCTGGCCCGGGTGGTGGTTAGACTGGTTTTGTAGATAACGGTTGGTATGCGTAGGTTTCCTGAACACACTGGTTGTTGCCCGTGCTTGGCCCCTGTTGACACGAACGTCCAGAAAAGGTAGTTCACCGTTATGTTCTAGCTCCATCGTGAATTGAATGTTAGGGTGTACTCCGTTCAGATGTTCAAGAAATCGGTCCAATTTATCTCTTCCATGTGGCCAAATGACAAACGTGTCATCCACGTATCTCCACTAAACCGTGAGTTTGTCCACCGCTGTTTCGATGGCTAGACTCTCAAACTGCTCCATGAATAGGTTGGCTACCACGAGACTTAATGGGCTGCCCATCGCTACTCCATCTGTCTGTCCGTAAAAACTGCCATCCCATACAAAGTAGCTGGTTCTGAGGCAAAAAAGCTTCGTTATATCCGGTGGAAATAGATCGGCAATGTACCGCAGTGTGTCTACTAGCGGTACTTTAGTAAACAGCGATACTACGTCAAAATTCACTAGGATATCGCCCGGGTTGAATCATATCTTTCGGAGTTTTTCCACGGATTGCGCTGAATCGCGAATATAACTCGGTTTTTCGCGTATGTAAGGTTGTAGTAATGTAGTAAGGTGTTTAGCTAGTAGGTACGTCGGCGCGCCTATAGCACTCACTATCGGCCTAAGTGGTATATCTCGTTTGTGGGTTTTTGGGCAAGCCATGTAGTCTCGGCGGTAGCGCATATGTTACGATCACCTGTTTCTTGACCTCATCCTCTCTTACTAATTTATTAGTTTGCCTTAGCACTGACGACGTTGGGTCTCGTTGACGTGTTACGTATGTTGACGGTTCGAGTAACATCTTGATTTTCTGCTTATACTCATCAGTATTTATTATAACTTCAACAAGGAAAGTGTCTAGTTTATTACGACAGGTCAAGGAAAAACGCGACCCCTTACCAACACCCATGGTGTACAGGATACCGACAACCGTTACAAATATGGCAAACGGCCGTGAAAGTCTGAGATACTATTCTATAATTTCGTTAACTAAGAATGGAGAATCAGTCAGCAAAAACTTGTCGGTTCGGTATATAAACAAGCTCAGCGTTGTATGTAGTACATAACACGAATATGTATCTCCCGCTATCCACTGAAGGTCTATTATATCTTTTGAGTTCTTTTCTATTAGAATTCTGCTTCCTTAACGAATAGTTTTATGTTAACGATTGATTATTCAGCAAAATTATTCGGTTTCAAAAACGATGTTTGCATTCGGTTAGCTAGCGAGTGTTCGTTTAAATAACAATAACGATAGCAAGGACTGTGTGGTTGTATAATTCACAGGATTTCTAGGAGAAGTTAACTCAAAATTCACTACGATCAAGTTTACTATTGAACAAGAAGTGAACAATCGGCTTCCATTTCTAGATACTCTAGTCATACGCAATAACAGTAAATTAGAAATAGACATCTGCAGAAAAGAAACTAATTCCAACAGATTCATCACGGCTGTTGCGAACAACAAAAAATGTCCGCGATTAGTTTTCTGGTCAATAGACTCGTTAGATTTCCGCTAAGCAAGAGCAGGCACGAAAAAGAATTAAAATGTATCAAAGATGTAACGACGTACAATGGTTTCTTTTCTACTGATGTTGACCGTATCTTAAGGAAGGTCCAATACAAACAACATATCAGAAATTCCACGACCTTGACATCAACAAACACCGGTATTAAGAAATTTATAACGCTTCCTTTCCACCCAACAGTAAAAGGGTTAAGTAAAATTTTCCCATAACTAAATATGCACCTGTCTTTTGTACCAAAAGACAACTTAAAGAATCTCTTAGGGAATGGTCTGGAATTTACCAAATCGCATGCAATGATTGTGATAAAGTACCGAAACGAGGTTCAAAGAACATATTAGACACTATCGTTTCGATAAACCAGAACTATCAAGCATAGCAGAGCATATGGTAAAATCCGGACATAAAATTGATTTAAATAATAATAACTTTTAAAAAATGTAAACTCGTGTATAGAATTAAACGCGTATGAAACGATATTTATGAAAAAGAACAGAAACTTATTGAACAGAGAACCGCCCCTAATTGCAAACACGAGTCTGATTGATTTATTACCATAACGTCCTATTAAAGATACGATTCGCTTTCGTTTCATCCTTTCCTGAAAATAGACACATACCAGAGACCACCCAATAGATTGTAAATAGTCATATGTTTTGGAAATTTTAGAGTCTCTGTAGAAAATAATTTGCATGTGCGATAATTTTTTACATTCAGTCGGTAACATGGTTGACAATGGGAGTCCACGTTTTCTCGAAACGCTGTGTTCCGAATAATTAATTAATTTGTGTGGAGTGGAGTTTACTGCTATACGTGTGAATGTTAATTAAGACCACCACTGTACATATTTCTTATTGTGCTAAAGTAAATACGTGTAATTGCCGCCAATTAATAATCAGATTACCACACGCAGTGTTGAAAACCCCTCATTTGGCCCAAATATAATGGATTATTGGACCCTTTTCGATAGAAAAAGATTTGTCAGATATGTTGGTCCAACCATATGGCACCAAATAGTAATACACCTGTAACTCCAATTAGTACTGAAGAGTAATACTTACACTAGCCAAAAGCAAATGCGCAGGTATTATCACAACGAACAACGAGATAATATGTTGAATAATTAATAGTATGGAATAGTGATAATCGAAAAACCAAAATTCGGTGATTTTTCCAGCGTAAGTCTTAGATATTAAATTGTGACCGTGGACGGTGATAAATGTTATATCTTCTAATACAGCAACACCTATCGAGAACCGTAGTACTGTAGTTATATTGTTACAAACGTCACATATCGAAAAATATCCCAGTTTAATCATCTTCACGTATTCAGAATCGCTTTTTCCTTGTACAATGAACATCCTGGTGATCATTCTAGTGAAAGCCGTTTCGATTTTCAAGAAATATTCACGTAAAATCAAACAGTACGAAAGATATTCAGCGCAGATTACTGCTACTGGAAATTCCGCTACGGCCACTACAGCAATCAATGTGCATTTCAAGCAATCCTGATTGGCGCCATCGCTGTCGGATAACAGTATCAGAATATAGCTCGATTTGAAGAAGGAATTTACCACAACGGACGTTAAACACCAGAAGGTTATATAACCGACGTTAAATTGGACTCCGTATTTGAAATATGGTTTCTCGTTTACGGTCAAACGTCTCCAAATATTCACCAAAAGAGATTCATATTTCCATCTCCTTACGTTCCAGGCTATAAATTTGACGGTTTTAAATGACAAAATCCCTATATGTATTAGAGTTATCCATGTAGAATCTAAAACTTCCACAATACTAACGCCGCCATAGACAATGATAAGTAACAATAGAATAGTATCGTATATCGTAGAAAATATCTTCGGATTCCATTTAATTTCTAAAACTGCATAATCTGAATCAAACTTTAGTGACGACAGACCAAGAATTTTCAACAAAAATAAGAGTGGCTTCAAGGCAGAAGCGATTCTGTGTGGTGGTTCCGCCATGGTTAAAGTCCAAACTAGTTATTACCATGCAACAGAGAAGTGTATATTCTTTTTTAAATGTATATAGGTTAGCAGTATAAAATTGATGTGCTCAACGTGTATACACGTGTAATACAAGTATGTTGAGTAATCAAAATAATGCTCCAAAGCAATACATTAACGGGATATGAACAATATGATGGCCTAAGACGATTAATCTATAGCTATATGACGTATATACGTAACTATATTATTCAATTTATGGAAATTTCCATAATGTCAAGTTAAAATTTGGTTGAAATATTTCCTAAACAATTTGCTTTAATTTCAATCTCTACGAGAATTCAAAAGCTTCTGCTGAAGGAACAGAATAACAGGTGAATGATTAAACTATAGTTTTAAAGCTAGTCCGGTGAATAGAGTTTGTCAAAATTTTGGGTAAAGTCACCACAGCTACTGTATTAGGTTACGTTTAGTTGGGATAACATCCTATTTTACACACCATGGTGAGTGTTTTATATTACTTTGTAATTTATTTTTAATTAAAGTCATAATTTTCGCCAGATTACCTATATTAATCGTCTAGTCCCAAACAAATCCGAAGCTTGTGCCATGGGTGTCAGCGACAAATCTAGTTGAGTATCCATAGGGTAGAGGTGCTCAAACGGACAATCGAAAGTTTTTTGAGTGGATCTCGGGAAATATTGTCCGATCTCGGCCGATTCACAGTTGCTTGATAATAACATTATTCACATTTAAGTTGATTCACAGTTAATCCAGAATTATTACTTTTTTATAATAATAATAATAATAATATTTAATGCCCAACAGATACAAATATCCAATTACAAGGCAATGTTAAATAATGTACACATGCAAATATAAGTAACATAAAATTAAAGTATGTCAAATTAGAAAACTTAGTAACTAGTTGCTTTAATTTAAATTAAAAAAAAAAAGTAGTTTACCAGTGGTTAGGAAAAAAGAGAGAACGGAAAAAGTATTCAACTAAGTGTAACGCAGGTGCGAAAAGTAAAATGTATTTGTTTGCCTAGATCCTGAACGTGGTACAATGAAGTTGATTTTACTCAACAACTCAGGGACATCAAGACCATTATGAAGTAAAGTAAATAGGAATTTACACTCAGCCTGTTTTTGACGTAGTTCTAATGAATCAATATTAAATGCCTCTAGCAGAGCACTGTGGCTAAATCCTTGTATCGGGTAAGTATTAACTTTTTTAAAGTACAAGAATTTCAAACACCTTCTCTGAATCTGCTCTAGAAGATGTATCTGATAGATGTACATAGGTGACCAGACCAAGGACGCATACTCCAGTCGAGACCGAACAAAAGCGAAATAAAGAGGAAGAATGGCTGTTATAGAAGCAAATGGTCGTGTAACATGTATAATGAATCCTAACATACTCAAGCTGATGTACAAATACTGGATATGTGCTCCATAAAGGTCAGTCTTGAGTCAAAGACGACGCCCAAGTCTCTCATAGAGGTCTCTCTAGGTAAAGAAGATCCAGCCAAGTGGTAGGTATATATAATTGGAGTCGTCTTACGAGTGTAGGTGACAATTTTGCATTTGTTTACATTAACTGTTAGTTTGTTGTTGACACACCACGTGTGGAATATATCGAGTTGGCTTTGCAAATGATTGCAATCCTGAGAATTATTAATTGTTGAGTACATCTTCAAGTCATCTGCGTATAACAACTTTGGACAGTTCAGTTGATAGCACAAATCATTTATATATATGAGGAACAGAAGTGGACCCAAGTTACTCCCCTGAGGAACTCCAGAGCTCGGCGCGAAATAATCAGACTCAAATCCCATGTATGTCACAAATTGCTTTCTATCAAGAAGATACGATTGGAATAAATACAAAAGAGAAGACGAAAATCCAATATTGTCCAATTTATTAATAAGCACGGTGTGGTCGATACGATCAAAAGCTTTTGTTAGGTCAGTATACACAACATCTACCTGTCCACCAGCATCAATACTATATATATATATATATATATATATTGGAATAACCCCCTGTTAGCGGGAAAGGCGGCTTTATCAAATGGATTTGCGGTATTTTGCCAAAGAGAAGCAGCCGCACGCGACGTCTTGGATGCCTGCCGATTTTTCTGATAATTTCGGACGGCGTGTATGACGGTACGCTAACAAACCATGCCGAAACTACCTATCGGGAACTTTCGAGGCTTCGTCCGCGACGATAAATACCAGGCCTACGGGAGTCGGAGTCGAATGCGATACGAAGTTTATAAATAAAGCACCGCCTCACTAAAATCTGTGTAGCATTATGTTATTCTCTCGAGCCAGCAGCTCATAACAATACAAAATGAGTGTGGCAAAAAGAAGTAAAACGTATCATTTTAATAACAATTGGCGGGAAGGTTCCTTATTTTGTATGGTGAAGGATAAGCGCATTTGTCTCATTTGCCGAGGATCACTTGCAATACATAAGCATTCATAAAAGCTATGAAAATGATTTCCCACCAACGTGGGAAATAAGAAAACGAAAAGTGCATGATTTCATAACTTGTTTGAAAGAATAACAAAACATGTTCACAAGACCAGCCAAACAGTCAAAAGCTACAACAATGGCGTCGTCTAAAATTTCTCATGTATTGGAGAAACACAAGAAACCCTCTGAAGACAGAATGATTTTGAAGAAATCATTTTTTGAAGCGGGTGAGGTTTTATTTGGAGATTTGAAAAATAAAACAGAGATCGTATCTGCTATTAAAGAACTTCTTGTATCTCGTCCGAAAGTCACAAGGCATGTTGTAGTCATGAGTCCGGACGTGGATTCATGGACTGTAATTACCTTTCTTTGCAGTTCGACGAATATACCGATTTGACAGATACTGTTCAGCTGTGTATTTTTATTCGAATGGTATTTAATGACATGTCGGTTAAAGAAGAATTTTTAACAATGATTCCTCTGATGGCGAAGATATATATGATGCTTTCTTAAATTTTGTCACAAGCTACGAATTAGCAATCTACAAACTAGTGTGCATTACAGCAGATGGAGCACCAGTCATGGCTGGAGACAAAAATGGTTTTGTTGCATTGTGTGGAGCTAATGACGATTTTCTCATTCTATTGCATTATCCATCAACAAGCTTGTGTTCAAAAGTTCCAAACATGGAGGAGGTTATGAACATCGCAATAAAAATTGTGAATTCCATCCATGTCCGAAGTTTGCAACGACGGCTCTTCAAATTGACGTTGGAAGATAGTGAATCTGCTGAACACACTGATTAGGTTTTTCACACGAACGTAAGATAGTTGAGTCGCGAAAAATTCATAGGGAGGCTTCAAGAGTATTAATCGAAATAATTGCTTTTCTACACGAAAGAGGTGAAAACACTCAGATGCTTAAAAGCAAGGTAAAAAAAAACTATTACGGAGGTGATTAGCGCAACAAACATATTCAAAAATAAATTGCAACTAATGATAGATCAACTGAAAAGAAAGTATCTGAAATATTTTGCGAGTTTGAAAGCAAAGATTGCTCAGTTGAATTTTGATATTTACGAGAAAGAATTAACAAATATTTTGAGAGAATTTCAAAGACGTTTTTATCATTTCAGTAAATTGACAAATATCTCAAATTTCATATCACAATCAAACTAAAATAGTAAATAATTACTTTCATCATTTTTATTTGATATTGATAATAACCGAGACGCGCACATCTCCGAAAGCACTAGTTTCTGCGTAGTATGCTACTTCAGCATACCGTATAAGTAAATTACGATAATGATATTAAATGCTACGCTCATAAAAATTAGATTAGAGTAATATTATAATGAAAGAATCAAAGAAGAATTAATAGATATAATTTTATATTACAAGCATATCATACCAAGTTCATGAAATCATATAAATATATGTATATATATCCAACGTTTAAACTGGATCTGTTTCATTTAATATGAATACACAATTTATGTTTTTCAAGAAATATTCTTTATTGCAGTGTTATTAAATCCCACCCAATCTAGTTTTCTACAAAGTTACGAAATATCTGTGCCCTAGGATTGTTTTGTAGTAAAATAACTGTGTACGTCGTGATTGCAGCCGATATCTGAAACAGATATATTATTTGGTGAATCTGAATTAAGATAAGAATTATTAGTAGTCTCGGCAAAGTGGGGCAAGTTTCTGTGCAGTGCGGAGAATAACGTGGAGGGGTCGAGTGTTCAGTAACGTTTTCGGATTCGCACCATTTATGAGTGAGCATAGGCGATGCGGACGCAGGAATGTTTATTCTGACTGAATAATGTGGCAATTGCCCAATTTGTTCAAGAAGTTTTATCAAATTTCTTTTTACCTGGAAGGATATCTTGTGAAAATATGTTACTAATGTTGTCCGCGCATACATGATAAAAGCAGCGCAAAATTTTAAATTTTTTTATAATAACATTATTCACTTGTTTAGTTCATGGGATCAATAGTGTAGCCGAAGACACTAGGAATCAATTTCTTTTGATTAATGATTTAATTATCAATGTCAAAAAGGTATTTTTAAAAGCACCTGTACGAATCCAATTTTATAAGGAGCGACTTCCCAGTGTTAAGTTGCTTCCTGAACCGATTAGTACGAGATGGGGTACATGGTTAGACGCTGCAATTTTTTACGCCGATAATTTTGAAGGAATAAGAAATGTAATTCTTGAAATCACTGCTGACTGCATTGCTCTAGAAAACTGTAAAAACATACTAACGTCAACAGAATTGCCACAAAACCTTTTGTATATTAAGTCAAATTATAGCTTTGCTTCAAGTTCCATTCGTAAACTAGAAACGCAAGGGATGTCGCTCTCGGAATGAGTCGAAATAGTAGACGAATTTGATATGCTATGTATGAGGGTTAAGGGTACAATAAGTAATTCTATATACGATAAATTTTAAAAAGTGATAAGTGATAAATAAACATGCGGGGTGTTTGAAATTGAAGAAAGTGAAGAAAATTTTGGAAGGTGAAACAGTGAACGATCTCGACTTTAATTTTAGTTTAAAATGTATTGCAAAGTTAGAAAATGCACCAATTACATCTGTGGATGTTGAAAGAAGCTTTTCTATTTCGAAACATATGTATTCTGATAGAAGACAAAACTTTCTCTTACACAATTTTGAAAAACATTTAATTATAAATTGGTTTATGAATATGTTGTGCAATAAAGTTAATGTTTAAATTTCTGCTCTTATTTATTTTATGTAGAAATTTTGCATATATGCCCGAGGTTTATGCATATTTTCTCAAATCTCGATGCATATATATACGCATTCCAGATTTTTCTTTGCATATAATCCGGTTTCTAGTAATGTATAATGCGAATACTTGTTCCAGTTGGAGACAAATACTTGTTGATCAAGTAAAGTGAACGGTACATTACATAGAATAAGACAAACACTTATATCAAATATTAATTGTTCGCTGTATCGTTTGCCACGGATAGCAGAACAATGTTTTATATTTTTTAAGTGACGTTCACACTCCCACCTACTGGTACACGCGAAATAGTCGTCGCACTTTATATATTTAATTCTATCGCCTTGGTATTCTATATCCGGACTTATTATTACGTTTTCTAGTTTAGTCGAAATACGCCGCTTTCGAAACGTACCTAAATGCAACATTTAAGTACGTGTGTACTGACAAGCAGTCACAACTACCAGTCGAATAATACCGAACAAGCGTGCTTTGATACGGGTACTCAATTTTTCGTGCCACGCGCTTCACCCCTCCACGTTCTCTTTGTCAAAACTAAGTATTAGGTGGAAATTACACAGAACAATAAATAAAATAAGGAATTGTGCACGTGATAATTTTGAAAAGAGAGAATAGGTATTGTTGATTAAATAGAAACCTAATTCGTTTAAAAGAATCTTTCTCTGAAGTTTGTTAAATAAGCAGGCGGACTACTTACCGAAAAGACAAGTTTCAAGTCGATAGCAAAGAAACCAGCAGCTGTAATTTCACAGTTCTCGTGTGATAGTTGCAAAGAGAACATGTTGATCTGTAACAATGAATTTAGTAGAAAAACCTTATGATAATCTTTACCAAGTGTGAACTTTAGTTTTTATTACACAGGATGTATCAAGATGTACACAATTACAAAAATACTTCTAGAGACGTGTGTCCAACTTCCGATAGTAACTGAAACATAACCAATTAAACTACTTTATAAAAGAATTTATTACTTTACTGGATCTAACAACCAACTTTAAATAGGGCATATGCACATACGAGGGCTAAAACTTTTATGGTGGTACCTATTTATTTATTAACAATACAAAAGCGATATATGTGTGAAATTCCTACAGTCTAAGATATGTACCAGCATTGTCAACAGCTCGTTGCAAACGATGTGGAACTCGTAGTATGCCTTTAGCCTGTTCTGTTGATGGTTCTGATGGAGCGAGCTATTGCTTGCATAATCTCGGGAACAGTTCAGAATTGAATGTCAGCAAATGGTTCCTCCATCTTTGGAACTAAGTCAAAATCACATGGGCTTAAATCCAGTGAATATGGAAGATGGAAAAGCAGTTCCCAGCCCCCGCGATTATACAGATCTGTCACACTCTCAAGTCCCCCATTGAAAGCTTTAATCTCGCCACTGTTCGGTATGATAACACTGTTTCCCCCATATGTGAGAATAATTTACTCCGTCTCGATTCGCTTTCCTGGCAGTGTTGCCACTATTAATGTTCCAGCCCTCGTATACTCATCTACCCCAGTGTAGTACAGCAGCAATTCTCAACAGGGTGTCACTAAAATACATTCTTCTTGATGAAGCTAACTGCATTCTAGTTATTATTTCGAATAGGAGTTAAAATAATCTATCTCTGACAAGAACGACAGCTCATCATGTACATAGTATTCAATATGTTACAATATCTTCGTGACTAATTATATAAAAACACCTCCAGTCAAATCCCGTATATTCGAAAAACTCGGGTTGCTAGAGCTTAGTGCTTCATTCTGAAATTCACTGGTTCTGCAGAGTCAAAATTTTAAAGCAGTGTTCTGGAATTTTATGCCGAGATAGATTAATCTTTCAAAACCAAGAATCAAGAATTCTCAAAATAGATTAAGCAATGCAATATGAAATGTGCAATTGGCATACTTTGTTGACATTTTTTAAAAACTTAATCTTCTGACTTCTAGCATGCAAGGCCGCAACGAGAATATTTCTGGCTAATGACAATTGATCGTTTTTCAAGAAAACTAGAATCTGGCGTTGGCAACAGAAGCTGGCGATTTCACCAATTTTGATCATATATCGAAGATTCTGCGTAATTTGACACCGAGCCAAGAAACCGAACCAAAAAAAGTAGGTAAAAATCACTTGGAAAGTCTTAAAGAAGGATTAATAAATTACTTCCCATCTACCTCTACAGCTGAAATCCAGTGAGAAACGTCTTCTTTTGGATAGTCCGGAAAACTTCATCACCAAACTGCAATGGACTAACAATTAAAGAGGAAAAGGAATTAATCGAGATCCAAAGCAATACAACTTTAAAGACAAGATTCATTGTAACGAACACATCTCCATTTTGAATTCTTTGAAATTTGAAAAGGATTCGTTTCCACGATAATCGAAACCTTGGATGTTTGACTTCCATTTCGGGTGTCCTATTTATGCGAGTCTGTATTTTCCATAATGAAAATTATGAAGCCCAAATGCAAACCAACCCTCAAGGACAACGATGGCGAAGTACACGTGAGTTTGTCCTACATAAGACTACGTTTCGAAAAGCTATATGCGAAACGATAGTCATTAGTGTCCCAATGACTTCTTGAATTTTTGTTTTGATACTTAGTTATATTTCAAGTATAATTATGTAGATAGTTTCAAGAAAGTAATTTAATCTACTAAAAAATACGCAAAACCTAAGCAAAGTAGACATTTAAAAGACAGAGGAAATTTGATGGTAACGTCGTGCTTAAATGTGTTTCGGCTATTTCGGAGATGGAGGAAGATTGCACTGTAGTAGAATATTCCCTCCTAACACCTACATGCAACTAATCGCACCACAGAACATGATCAAAATAAGCGTAAGGAGATCATAACCATTCCTCATAAATAAGGGATTGAAAGAAGGATGCACTCTTTCACCTACATTATTTAAAATTGATATTCAGGGAGTTTTAAGTAATTTGAGATGAAAGAAAACAGAAACAGTGGGAATTAAGGGGAAGATCACTGTTTCACAAGTTTTCATTTAGAGTAGATGATCAAGTAATTATAACTTGTGATGAGGAGGGTATAGCCTACATGTTTAGAAAACTGAGACAAGAATACGAACATTGGGAACAACATGACAAAGAATGAATATGTGAAAGTGGAGTGTAAAGACGAATATGACCATTAGGACTTGCAAATTAGAGAAATAAGAAGAGCAAATCACTACAAGCAAGCATACTTAGTGCGGAAGGTACATCGAAAACAGATATACGAAATAAAATACAACAGGGGAAGTACGAAGAGTTATTACTAGTGCGGGTCGAATCGAAACAATACAGTTTGTATGTAATGAGTGAAGATAGATGGCCAAAGAGGGCACTAAATTATACACCTCAAAATAGAAGAAGCGGAAGGCCAGTGACATCATGTAGGAATGGGATCGAGAAAGCTATAAGAGACATAGCAATAAAAGAAGATCGAAATGCAAGATGCGGCAAAGGCCGTAGGACCCACGTTGTAATAAGAACAACATTTCCACAAAATAAAATACTTCACCTCCAATTTAAGATGTTCATCCTTGGTGCGATTCATGATTTTGAACAAAGTAATCTTCATCTGAATCACCTGCAAATAAACTCACGTTAGAAAGATTATCCCAGTCATTAATTCGAAACTATTGCACACCTCCTTTATATATAATTCTGTAAAAATTGTGTACGCCAGCAGCATAGTAGCAGAATATACAGCACCGGTAATCAGCAGGTTGAAGAACGTCCTAACGAGAACATCTTTGTTGCTTAAAGTACGGAATGCTAACGATAAATTACACAATTGGAGTACTATAAAGACGAAAATGGCACCAATTTGCCAAAGGAGGGTGATAGAAACTATCGATTTAAAGTTCTCGATCACACTGAAAAGTTCTGTGTATATATCAACGATGTTCTTAAATAGGTTGTGCTTATATCGTGCATTGTACGGAGAAGAGTTGAATGTATTAAGAAACATCTTCTTTAGATATAAATTCAAACATCTTAAGATATGCCGCAAGTTCAAGATTATCATTAGATATTTTAGAAAGAAAAGTTGCTCCGAAATGTACGAATAATACAGCAATGAATTTTGCGTAAGGATTTCAAGAAATTTCTGAAAACTTTTAGGCGATAGTACAGTATAAATGATAAGCATCGATCCGAAGTAGATCGCAACTGTTGTCCAGACAATCAAGACATATCGATAGAGTCTTTTCAAGCTTCTGTAATTCAAATTCATTTTTACGTTTAGCATTAGCCTTTCTATAGCACCGATTGTGTTTAAAACGTCTAGCAGCTTTTGATTGTTCAATTTCGAAACGACACCCGTGCAAAGTAAGAAAAGTACTTCGTTACCAGCATAGATGAGTAGAGCGTTGTACTCTATTAACGACACGACCGTGTCGTCATGCATATACAAAACGTAGGCGTAAGTTATGGTAAAATAAGCCAACACAGAATGGCATATTATTGAGAGCAATAAGTAAATTCTAGACTGTTTCAGATACACAACTTCTCCAGAGGAATTAGTCACGACCGTGTACGATATATCACCACAGAATTTCAAAATCCTGTACAGAGGCCGTGCAATTTTGAAGAAGTTATACGTCATCCTTTCTTAGAAGAGCTTCTACTGAAAGTATTGGTATTTCCATGAGGGATGTTTCCGAATACCTCACATATTGATTAGTCGGGTTCATATTTGAAAATATCATAATTAATCAATTAAGGTATTAGTAGTACGCTTCTCCGATACGCCATATAAATAAATTACGATAATGGAATTAATAAATGTATTATAACGGCCATAACTCCAAAATTTATTAGACGGGCAAATGACAAAAGTGCAATTGAAGTAATTCAAAATTACCACCTAGCACTACAATAATAATAGAGCGTAGCATAAAAAAGTTTTCAACTCCAAATAGCTTCAAACTCCATTTTGTTGAAGTTCTTCGCAGGTCATAAAACCTAAATTAACTTTTTCGGGTCAGGTCAAACAATGTCTCGTTTACAGTTATGGTATTAACTTTTTATTACACAACTTGTTTCGCACATACATACACGCCGCGACACTTGATTTAACGCAATATCTATAACTTTGTTACGAGAATACTTCTTTAATTTTTGTGCTTTATGCCGGTAATCTACTGCTATTTTAGGCAAGTATTCCAAATAAGAGTAAAAAAAATATTATTTAATTAATTTAATTAGTAAATGTTACCTTGAAAACTGGTGCGATACTTGATTAAACGCAGCAGAATAAAACAACAAAATTATTGTCAAAACTTTATTTAACAACGGGTATGGCTACCATTCTTACTTATTACCTCTTAACATTCTGCTTGGCAATGAATTAAACAAAATTTGAATGTACTCCAACGGAAGTCCTTCCCATGCTTACCAAATGGCCAGTTTCAACTGTTCTTTATTTGTAAATTGCTTCTCACCACTATAAATCCTTCGGGATAACCATCCCCATACATTTTCTATTATATTGATGTCCGAAGAGAACGGTAATAAAGTCGTTTCACTTTGCTCTAACCATTGTTTCACTATCCGAGAATTATGCTATGCGTAGGAGCATTATATTGTTGCAAAACAAAGTCTTCCATGCCTGTTTGATTCTGGATTACGCCTTTTACGTTTTCGTAATAAAAGATTGCACCCCATACCACAGAACCTCCGCCGCCTTGAACTCTCCGCGATACCACTTTGGGTTCTTTCCTCAATTCGTGCCAGTAATGTTGAAATCCATCAGGTCCATCGAGACTAAATCGCTTCTCATCCATGAAAACGACCTTCTTCGAGTCTTCACTCCATTGACTGTGTTCTCTTTCAAAATTTAATCGGCCTTCTCTGTGTTCGGCAGTTAAAACATGTTTTTTTTTAGTTTCAACCGACGAATGTGCGAAGATTGTTTCAAAACCCTTTGCACTGCCCGTACGGAAGCAGAAGTTCCGGCAGCATCCCGAATTTGACTTGCTGTTGCCGCTGAATTCGATGCTATTTGAATAATTTTCATTCTCCTCTGTTCGGTAGTTGCTTTTGCTGTCCATGCCTTACGTTTTTGTCCGTAGTTTTCTTTGTTGCAGAGATGATTATGGGTTGCGTAATCACTCCGCTTTAACTAATCACCCGGACCCTACGACATCCGGTTCTTCCCACTCGCAGGTACCAGCAGGATTTTCAAGAAATATTAAAAAGTGTATAATACTATATTTAAATTTCTATAGATTCGTACAGAAGCTTTATTTTTGAAATATTGTGCTTACGTTTAACCAAGTGCCGCGGAGTGTAGTGCTGTGTTAATATGGTAATTGAGCTGTAGGATTGTGTATGCTCCTTTTTTTTAAGAGAAGGGAAAAATTTTCTACAAGGTTCCCACTTGGCTGGTGTTTGTAGGTCATGTCGAATTCATACCGATTAAAAAACTATCCCCTTACCCATCTACACACACTGCATCGGAACCACGTAAGTGTTACTTCAGCCGATGGAACGGTCTTTGCTTTCTTCGGAGCTGATTCGCCCGGAAAGGACCACTGCCTCGACAGTTCCTTGGTCTCCGGTATGTAGTGGTGGATCTAAGTCTCATCCACGGTTACGAAACGCATGAAGAAATCCCTAGGATTGCGTTGGATCCTTGCCACAAACTCTTCCGAAACGGTCACCCAATTTCGTTTTTGTTCCTGTGTGAGCAAAAGCGGTACTTATCGCGCCGAAAGCTTTTTCATCCGCAGAATTTCGTGTAGAATATGGGCAACGGGTTCTTCTGAGATGCCCGTTGTCTTCGCTATCTCTTTCAGCTTTAATCGGCGATCGGCTAACACGACATCATGAATCTTGTTGACCATTTCATCGTTGGTAGCGGTTTTTGCGCGCCCACTGCATGGTTCGTCGCTTATACTTATGCGGCCGCATTTGAACTCGCTCACCCAGAAGCTGACGCTCGAAAATGATGGTATATCCGCCATGAACTTCTAGCAAAATATTTCGAATTTCCGTGGCCGTTTTCCCAGCCATCCAGAAGTGTTATCACTGCACGAAATTCGATTTTATCCAGTTTTGCGAAATCGCCTGACTTGCTACACAAAACACACTCTTAAACAGCAACCATTGACAGTGAACGTCTGAAATTTTTACAGTTGCCATAAAAAAAGTTGCCCTTGCCGACCAATGAATTTACTTCCTGCGTGCGCCATGTTTTGCCAATTCTGGAAACATTGCGGATCGCCCTCGTATGTGCATATTTATTACGGTATAGTGGAGCAGCTGTGACTCATCGCGTCAAACATTTTATCAATTTGGCAAACAAAGAAAATTTCGAGCTTCGCAGTAGTACGTATTTCCTGGTTTGGCAAACAAAAAAAAATCGTCAATTCCATTCATTCTTTCTTACACCGGGGGGACTTGTGGCGAAAAGTAGTGGCGGTGAGAGCTCGTTAGGCAAAACCCTCAAAAATATTATCTTTACAATCGATCATAGAAAAACTAATCCAGTCAAATCCCTGATATTTAAAAACCGAACCCGGATCGATAGCATTCATTGTTCCATTCTGAAATTCGTTGGTTCTCCAGTGTCAACATTTTAGAGGTAGGGTTGAGACAAAATGCATTAATCTTTCAAAATCAAGAAACCTGAATTTTCAGGAAAAATTAAAGCAGTGCAATATGGCGCCTAGCGATAGATAATGGTCTTTCAAGGAAATTGGAACTTTAGACATTGGCAATAGAAGGTGGAGATTTCAAAAATTTTGAGCATAGATCAAAAATTGTGTCTAAATTCAAACAGAAGCAAGAAAACTAACTAATAAAGATGGACATAGATCACTTGAAAAGCCTTAAAGAGAAATTCATCAAATACTTCCCATACCTCTACAGCCAAAATCCAGTGCGTAACATCTTGCTTTGGACATGAGAACCTCATCATCAAACCGCAATTGGACTAACAACAAGGAGGAAAAGGAATCGAGAACCAATGCAATGCACCTTTAAAGGCAAGATTCGTTGAAACGAACGCAACTTCATTTTGAATATCTTGAAAGTTGAAAGGGATTCCTTTCCACAATAATTAAAACCCTGAATGTTAGTTTCCATTTGTGGTAATCTCTTTATGCGAGTCCGTATTTTCCACAATGAAAATTATGTAGGCGAAATGCAAAACAACGGTCAAGGACATTGATGGTGAAACACATGTGAGACTACTAGATGACATACTAGACATAGTAGACTATGTTTTGAGAAGCTACGTGCAAAATGATAATCACAAGTGTCCCAAATTTTAGTTATTGCTTGAATTAATAAAGTTTTACTACTTATCTTTGTATTTATTGACATTTCAGCTATAATTATGTAGATGTCTCCAAGAAAATAATTTAATCTGTTAAAAATACGCAAGACAAAGTAGATAGTTAAAAAATTAGAGGGAATTTGATTGGAATATCGTACAAAATATATTTTTGGCTGTTTTAGTTAAAAAGAATCATTGTAGCAAAATATATACTTCCCCTCCTATCACCTATATGCAATTATTCGCGGCACAATATTTCCTCACCTCCAATTTAAGATGTTCATCTTTGGTCCGATTCATGATTTTGAATAAAGTAGTCTTCATTTGAATCATCTGCAAATAAAAACACTTTAGAAAGATTGTCACAGTCAAGAACATGAAACTATTGCACACCTCTTTTATGTATAGTTCTGTAGAAATTGTGTACACCAGCAGCATAATAGCAGAATATACGGCACCGCCAATCAGCAGGTTAAGAAACGTCTTCACGAGAACGTCGTTGCTGGTTAAAGTACGGAATGCGAACGAGCAATTACACAATTGGAGTACTATAAAGGCGAAAATGGCACCAATTTGCCAAAGGAGGGTGATAGAAACTATCGATTTAAAGTTCTCGATTACATCTAAAAGTTTTGTGTATATACCAACGATCTTCTTAAATACTTGATGCTTGTAGTGTGCGTTGTATGGAGAAGAAGTGAATGTATTAAGGAACGTCTTATTCAGATATAAATTTAGGCATCTTATGATATGCCGTAAGTTCAAGATTATCGTTAGATACTTTAGAAAGAAAAATTGCTCTAAAAGAAATGTATTATACAGCAAAGAGTTCTCCACAAGGACTTCAATAAATGTGTAAGAACGTTTAGGCAATAGCACGGTATAAATGGCAAACGTCGAAGCAATGTAGATAGCAATTGTTGCCCAGGCAATCAAGATATATCCAGAGAGTGTTTTCAAGCTTCTGTAATTCAAATTCACTTTTACGTTTAACATTCGCCTTTCTATAGCACCGATTGCATTTAAAACGTCTAGTAGCTTTTGATTCTTTAGTTTCGTAATAACAGCCGTGTATAGTATGAAAAGTATTCCGTTACCAGCATAGATTAGCATAACGTTGTACTCTATTAACGACACGACAGTATCGTTATTCAAGGGCAAAACGTAGATATAAGTTATGGTAAAGTAAGCCAATACAGAATGACATATTATTGAGAGTAATAAGTGGATTCCAGACTGCTTCAGCTGCACAATTTCTCCAGAGGAATTAGTCACGACTGTATATGATATAGCACCACAGTATTTCAAAATTCTGTGCAGAGGCTGTGCGATTTCGAGGAAGTTATACGCCATCCTTTCTTGGAAGAGTTTCTACTTAAAGTGTTGCAATTTCTATATGCGATGGATACTAATACCGCACATATTGATTAGTCGGGTTCATGTTTGAAGGTATCATATGTAATTAATAAAGGTATGAGTAATATGTAAGTCTGGCGTGTCAGATAAGTAAATGATGATAATGGTATTAAATGTCAAGTTTGTGAAGAATAGATTAGAGCAATATTATAACGGTGTACCCGCCAAAACTCCAAAATTTATTAGATACGGTAGAGAACTGACAAGAGTGCATTTGAAGTAATTCAAAATTACCATCTGACACTTGGATAATAACAGACCGTAACATAAAAAGGTTTTCAACTCCAAATAGTTTCAAACTTCTCTTTTCTGAAGTTGGTTTTCATGCAGGTCATAAAACCTAAATTATCTTTTGAGGTCAGGTCAAACAATGTCTGGTTTACCGTCATGCCACAACAGGCATTAACTTTTTAATGCGCAACATGCAACGCACCCATGTTTTCCATCACATTCATACGTAATGTCGTATTCACATGGTAGTTGAGCTGTAGAATTGTATATGCCCCTCTTTTTTTAAGAGAAGAAGGCAAAATCTTCTATAAGATACCCACTTAGCTGGTGTTTGTGGGCCATGTCGGATTCCTACTGACCAGAAAACTCTTCCCTACTCCATCTACACACACTGCATCGGAACTGCGTTAGTATTACTTCAGCACAGATGTTGTCGTTACACTTCCTTTCTTGGGACTCCCATGAACTTACTCTCGATGATATGCCTTGTTACCGCCGCAGGCCTATTAGGCTCCACATCATGTTTTGCACCGTAAAGATCTTTCCTGTTTGCGCCAGGTAGAGTCTGTTGGTGGCCTATTCTCGAGATCGGTTGAACGTTCGAATTCGTACTCTGGAGTTCAAAACGTTCGTTCTTAGAAGTCGTATATGCGATGGGCGGTTGAACAATTACATCGCATACCTTACCACAAGCGATACGTCAAATCGTGTATATATAACTTTCTAAGAGGGCTAGATTACGATGAATAATACTTAAGGTTTTTAATAATCGCTGATTTAAACGTTGCGTTTTAAGTTACTTAGGTAGTGTATTAAAAGGAAAGTTTTATAATAGTTCATTTCCAAATGAAGTGCAAGAAATAGTGTAAGGTGAACTTTTGCATATCGACGCAGCTAATCGATTCAAATTGTTGATGACTTCGGCATTTTGCTTCAAAGTTGCTGCAATTTTTTCTGGTGCGGTAGCTATTCGGGTATTTGTTTTGGTAAGGAAATTTTGATTTTAAAATACGGCATTCTGATTGGTTAGCGCCTTTCAATGATTAGAATCGTAATACTCAAAGTATGTCGACAAGCAGCGAACATCGTCTATTCTACCTGATTAAGGGTTGGCATCGAACGCTCGATGCGATATTTCAAGAAAACGGATTTGTTGCGGTATGCGATACGGACCATGTGAGCGGATCGCACTACGACCATTCGTTCGAAGGATTCGAGAATAGACCCCCTGCAATGGGATTCTATAACTCTGACTCGACACCGGCTACTCGATACTAGTCTAACTCGACATCGACACCAGCCGGAATTCTGTAACGATGTCGACTATGAAATCAGAAATTGTCGGTAATTTATGTTCAAAAGTGCCAAACTTTGTGATTTTTAGAACAAATGTAAGGGAGTTAGCCGTCAAAAATAGCTTGAGAGCTGATACTTGTAAAACAATATTGTAGTGTTATTGTAATATATTCAACTATACGTTATTTATTTTGCCCATATTCGATAATTTATTATATCAGTAGAACGAAAGAATAATTAGAAGTTAATTATGACTAGATGTCAACTGCTTAAAAATATTAATTCATGTATTTATGTGAATATTTACTTTTTCGTGAACTTCCATTTATGTCATTTTAATCAAATTTTAAGGTTGCGCATTTCTTTTTCAATGCGCTTTAAAATATCTCCAATTCCATGACCCCTTTTTAACGCTAATTATTAAATTAACTGTGCGTATTTTGTTATTTATTTACTGATTTTTTACAATATCCCAGAGCATTTAATATTTAATCCATTAATTAGTTGCTCCCATAATTGTTTTCTATTTATCGTTTGCATTGGGTGTTGAAATTCGCCAGTCCTTTCCATAAAATTAATCGATATTTTCCAATGGCTATACCTCTTATTTTAAACGCGATCTAATACAAAGAAATATGGAGTGATAATGTAAAAAAGAGCGTTATTTAACATCCTTACGTTAAAACAGATTTTGTTAAATTTCAAGTTAAAATAAATTGTTAGTATAAACAAAATAGTAATCACTATGCTCGAATAAGAATTAAAAACGTCTAGCAAAACATTCAGAAATAGATGTATATTATTTTGCAAATGTTTTAAATTTGTGATTCTCTATCGAACCATCTTCTACTACATAGGATAGTAAATGATCGCACCACATAATACAATTACAAACATAAACAAACAATTAATACATTTTGGTTTTGAATAGCCGCCAAGAAAATGTCCTCTCTGGAAGAGTGATAGAAACTAAGCAAAATGTAATAGAGTGAGATGCGAGACCCAGACGACACCAACTTTACTATCGAGTATATTCCGTCGAGTTGGTCGACGGCTAGAATTCCGATTGTGTCGACTCACTCGACGTCGAGCTTACAGAATCCCTATGCTAGTTTCCGACCATCTATAGTATACGAAAAGGGTATGTGCAATGTCGTCGATGTCTTAGCAATATGAGCAATAATAATTTTGCGTTGAGAAGTTTATACAGAAATTCACCAGCTTACAATACAACGATGTAGAAGCAATATGTTTAGTTTGTTACAAGCCGTTAATACATAACACAAATATATAAAAGTAAACGTAAGACCGAGCACTAAATATCGGCTTGACTCGATTTTTATCTTATTGGCTTGTGATTTACCATCATTACCACACCACAATACACCATCATTTCGCCCGTCCCGAAATAAATATACTTCCACCGCATAGTTGCTATGTCGGAAAACACTGCAAACGTATGTACTACCTGTGCAAAAAAAATCGAAACCAGTATAAGATAGGTATTACACAATAAAAAACAGTGGACGAGACTAAAAAATACTAAAGTTTAGTACGTACTGTAACCCTTTAATCCATCAGATTGGTTCTTATTAGCTTATAAACGACCACAAACATGTACTGGCGAAGCAATACGAGGATGGTGCAAAATAAATTAGAAAAAAATCATCTTTCAAAAGCCAAGTGTTAATTTCTGCGATTGATGGTATCGCAGCCATGCATTTAGTAAATAGTTATCTCTTATATGGGTTACAGCCTGTCGAACAAACTAGAAGACGTTATCCAGGCTTAAATTTATTAATCAAAGCTAACGTTGTTGATTCAAGCCCCATTTGTGTGCTTAAAGGAACGGATATGTTCTTTTAGTCCAACTTCAGAAGATCTGAACGTTCTACTTACGCATATAACAGTCACTCCAGCAGGCACATGTAACTTGCCCCAGTTTGCTGAGACTACCAATAATACATATTAAGGTGTGTACTGTATTATGTTTGACCTCAACCGCAAAAGTGTTATAAAAATAATTCAAAGATTAGGCAATATAACCTGAACTGAGATGCGAACGAAATTGCCCAATTCTTATTATGGCACCGATTTTTTATTACGAAACCTTTCGTGAACTCATGTAGCGAAAAAAAGAATGATGTAAACATATGCAGCGTATTCGATTCCAGAGAAGTGCTGCTACGTATCGTAGCTCGGCATTAATGTGACAAAGAAATCCCATTGACATCTGTAGATAAAACTGCATATTTGACAATTTTAAAGACAAAATCATAACGATTACAACAATGAGGATATAAAATAGTTATATTTCATAGATTCGATGGTGATCTCAATGATCTAATAGAACTATTGTTAGTATCTTAGAAAAAGCGGCATGTGGCAGCTACCTCACCAAGTTTTTAATATCTGTTGTGATTTCCGAAATCTCCCATAAAAGCTTCGAAAATAAGACATCCTGTGTATATACTGTTTGATGTCTGGCGAGAACATTCAAACTAATCGATAAACGTGTGTCTCTCTTTTTATCCAATGCTTCTCTGTCTTCAAACAGCTATGGATACTACTTAAGGTATGCTCAAGGAAGATAATTATCTACCACTGGTGCTTAATATTACATTTTATTTCACACCATTACTAAATTCTCTATTCTAAGTAGGTGCAATATTGACAATCTCATACATCATAATCTCCCATAAAACTACGGAATATCTGGGCCTTGGGATCATATTGTAGCAAAATAATGGTATAGGTCGTGATTGCAGCTAGTATCTGAAATAGGACTTGTTATAACAGTAATAATAATATGAATATTTAGCAGCATGAGTTTAATGAATTACAAGAAATAAAATTGAGATGATTGCTTCTTGTATCAATTCAGAATGTACATACATACGCTCCTGCTTATAGAAGTTTGGCGACTTGGAAACTTCATAAAACACGTTTATAATGCATAAGCGTATTTATATATTTATCACTAACCACTTTAGCATCATGAAATATATTTCTTTTTCCTCGGTTTCATTCGTGCTAATTTAGCTTTTCCGTTTCTGTGGGATTTTCAGGATAAAATATTATCATTCTCTGCTTTTCTTTAACTATCATATCACAGCAACAATGACAACAATAGGACATTAACTGTCGCGGGGTCGGATCCATGACCTTGATTATTGACCGTCGCGGGTTCGATTAATGACACTGGCAGGAAGTAGTTTGGAGACCCCTACTATACATGAAGAAGGTCGTTTTATTCCACAAATTAGTCAAAAAGCTAGAATTACAAAATTTACCGTCCAGAGTGCCATACGCAGATTTCACCAAACAGGATATTTATAAGACAGAGGTAGGATTACACCGCCGGGTTCTAGTAAAAAAAATGTTTCCACGGCGAGATAATAGACCAAAACTCTTACAACAACCACAAAATAGATTGGAAGTGGACAATGAAAGACTGGGAAAATGTGCATTGGACGGATTGGTTCAAATTCGAAATGCTCTAGAAAAAACAACGAATTTTCGCAAGGAAATCTAAGTATGCGAAAGTGGTGTGCAATGATATTGAACCAACAGTTACGCGCGCCAGTGACTTTACACAGATTCAAGATTGTTTTACGTATAAGCACGAGTATTAGGAGAAAAACTAACAGGAAAAGGAATGTGGAATATGTTTTATAAACCTTAAAAAGCTTTTGATAGAGTTGGAAGAGACTATGTAAAGGAGAGGGCTAGAGAGAGGAATGATAGCGATGATTAAGGCATTATATAAAAAATAACAAAAATAAAGTCAGAACCTCCAACGCAGAATCAGCTACATTCGAAACACAAACTGCGTTAAAGCAAGGATGCGTATTGAGTCCATTGTTATTCTCTATATTAAGAGATGACACTATTCAAAATAATAACTAAAGTTGGTGTTTGGGCTATTTCGATCGATGGAAATAATCTAAACAGCAACTCTAGTTATTATGAGAATCCATCATCAACAACATCACGTCAAGAAGTATTAAAAATGCCAAACAAAAAGGAAAAGATATGAACGTAGGAAACTTGAAAATTAATGCAATTAATGTACAGGAACTAATGTTTGCAGATGATATGGTATTGATACCAGACTCAAAAAAGACATTACATCAAAATTCGAAAATTTTCCAAGGAAAAATGAAAAGGATAAACATGGAAAAAAACTCGATGAAAACAAAGACAATGATAATTGCGGGAGAGAGAAAAAAACATAACATCAAAATGGAAGGAACAACCTTGAAACAAGTTAAAAGTTACAATTATTTAGGAACAACCATTGAAGACAACGGGAAAATTGAAAAAGAGATAAATGAGAAAATAGGGAAATCCGCAAAAATATATAATATATTAGGAAATACATACATTTTTAGATAAAAGAGAAATACCAAAACAAATAAATACAGAAATGTATGAAAGGGTGGTCGAACCAGCACTAACAGATAGCAGCGAGCGATGGATACCCACGAATAGAATCAAAAGTAAACTCACAGCCATGGAAATGAGACTCTTAAGAAGAATAGAAGGAATAACAAGGAGAGACAAAGTCAGCACATTACAATCACTAATCTAAATATTAACCCAATGCAAAATAATCATAGAGTAGAGACAACTGGGATGACTTGGAGATATACATACATAGAATGGAAGAAGATCAAATAACAAAGAGGTGAAGGGAATAGGTAAACCCCGAAACACCTGGAAAGGACAAATGTATCGAATATTAGAAAAAGAGGAAGTATGGAGTGGATTAAAGCCAAACAACTGTCGAAGACAAAAATAAGAGAATGGTAGTGCGACACCGCATTCTACGAAGGATGTAGGATTAAATAAAGCACGAATCTACGGACATTTTATTAAAGGACGGTATTGAGACATTTTAGAACAACATGCATTCCGATCAAGGGCAAGATTATTAGGAAATTTCATATTAATGTACGATAGTGGTCCGAAGCATGTAGCAGTGCTGTATGGATAATGTTAAAGACCACAACAAAGGAACAATGTGTCAATAATCATGGTATGGCATCCGATTTAAATCCCATAGAGATTTGTTGGAAGAAACTAGACAGGCTACTAAGATAAGACGTTCAAATAACAGACAAGAAACATTAGTCATCAAATAATAAGGAAACTAGTTACTAAATTATTTAGGATTATACGAACGGTATTAATTGCCAAAGATGGTTATTTCGAAGAGAAAAAAAGCATAATTTTTATTTTATTGTAATATATTTTCGCAATTTCTCTAATTTTTGCATTCTGATGAACAAATAAATGTTGTGTTACCTTTTATTTTTTTTTGTTGTATCTTTTGTGTTCAAGCTCATTTGACTCTCTTTTAGAAAGTAACACCGAATTTCCATGGGCAGCAGAGTATGTACATATAATTTGTGCGAAGATGTAAACTCGATGAATAACTCACCGAAAAGACAAGCTTCAGGTCGATCACAAAAAAACCAGCAGCGGTGATTTGGTGCTTTTCATGCGATAGTTGTAATGATAACATATTAATCTGCAAAAACATAGTATATAAAGATTATTATTATAAAAAAAAAAACGTAAATTGAAAGTATAGGATAAATATAGCTTAAATGGTATCTATACAAATTATTTTTTTTAATTTTAAGGAGTGATGCCGGATACCAGCAGTATACATAAGTTTTTTCAGGTTTTTTTACTAAAGAGAAAGACGCATTTTCAAGGGAAATTATTTCTTTTTGTTCAAAATATTGGCCATCGGTTTCTACACATTTCACCCATCTTTCAGGTAATTTATGGACACTATGCCAGAAGAGCTGCTTGCTTTTTGCAGCGAACAATTCGTCGAGTCATTTTCCAACTTCCTCCAAATTGCTGAAGTGCTGCTCTGCAAACGCGTGTCCCGCGCGAAGAGATGCTAGTCAGATAGCGCCAGGTCTGGGAGTACGGCGGGTGCGAAAGGATGTCCCAAAGCGACTTCAAAGTGTCTTTCTTACCTTAGTGCCTTCTTCAGGTTATACAGGATTCGGCAGAAAAAGTGCATGGATTTCCAAGAAAAGTAAATGAAAAAGAATTTAATCAACAGAAAAAAAAAGAAAACGTTTATAGATGTTAAAGTTCATTTATGAAACACCATAACGCGTGCTGTCATTTCTGGCGATATGTTTGCCATTTCCCCACGGTTTGCACCATTCAAGCCATTGATGGTTGAAGGATGGTTACCAGAGGCGCTATTTTATTCACTCAGTCAACTGAATAATTAACCGGGATATCAATTTTATGAGGTATTGATACTGTTCGTTTCCCAATATTACCATCAGACACCTCAAACTTTCACTGACCTTCCTTCTCATTTCACATATGGCGGATCAGATTGTAGCAACATTATTTTCTTTAGATGACCTTCAACTAAACTTAATACAACTATACGAGGGCGACCTGAAATGTTTCCGGAATCGGAAAGAGATGGCGCACGGAGATTGAAGTGGATTCACTGGTCGGCAAGGGCAACCTCTTTTATGGCAACTGTCAAAATCTCAGATGTCTACTGTCACTAGTTGCTATTTAAGAGTGTGTTTTGTGTAGCAAACCAGGCGGTTTCGCAAAAATGGATAAAATCGAATTTCGTGCGGTGATAAAACACTTCTAACGGCTACGAAAATTCGAAATATTTTGCTAGAGGTTCATGGTGGATGTACGTCATTTTCGACCATCAGCTTCTGGGTAAGCGAGTTCGAACATCGATGCAGAAGTACAAATGATGAACCATGCAGAGGACGCCGAGAAACCGCTACCAACGATGAAATGGTCGACAAGCTTATGAATCTTGTCGTGTTAGCCGATCGCTGATTCAAGTTGAAAGCAATAGCAGAGACAACAGACATCTCGGAAGAACGCATTGGTCTTATTCGACACGAAATTTTGGGTATGAAAAAGCTTTCGGCGCGATGTGCACCGCGTTTGCTCACATCGGAGCGAAAACGATATCGGGTGACCGTTTCGTAGGAGTGTCTGGCCAAGATCCAACGCAATCCAAGGGATTTCTTCATGCGTTTCGTAATCGTGGTTGAGACCTGGATCCACCATTACATACCGCAGCAGTGGACTTTTCCGGGCGAATCGGCTACCAAGAAAGCAAAGACGGTTCCATCAGCTGGAAAGGTCATGGCGACCATTTTTTGGGATTCCCAAGATCTGAGCCTTATCGACTATCTGAAGAAGGAAAGGACGATTACGGGGCAATAATACAGTAATTTATTGACCTTATTCGATACAGTATTGAAAGAGAATTGGCCTCGTTTGTAGCGGGAAAAAGTGCTCTTCCACTACGACAATACATCGGCTAATTCATCGCTCATAGTCGTGTCCAAATTGAATGAGTTGCGCTACGCATTAGTCTTCCATCCTCCATATTCATCGAGCTTAGCCCTCAACGACTTTTTTCTATTCACCAAGCCTGAAAAAATCACTGGAAGGAAAGAAAAGAAATGAGGAGGCCATCGCCGCTTCAGATGGCTATTTTGCAGACTTTTCTGACGGCTTGGAGAGACTGGAGCACCGCACGAAAAAATGTATTGATCTTCGAGGAGACTACATCGAAAAATAAAAATAAAAAACCTCACCAATACAGTGCTTTTCCTGTCGATTGCGGAAACATTCAGGTCGGCCTCGTAAGCGATGACGGTTAAAACATGAAATAAATTGCCACCTAAAGACCACCAGATTTTTTTTTAATTGTTAGAGAACATTTCTAAAATGCGGTTGGTAAATTAAACGTTCATTAAAACATATAACAATCTATATGCTTATATCAGCTAGTTGTGCTGAATATTAGAAGTATAACTCACGCCATTCGAAAAATAATATTTTGCTTTGATTTGTTAAATCATAGTTGCCATGATAGTGATTTTGTGACATTTTACTACTCTTCTATGGATCTTATTTGTATGGGTGATGGTGTATACGTAAAATTATAATTGTTTAAATTTGAAAACTAGATGACGATCTTGCTTACATAATGTTTTGTATACATTACCTCTTTTCTGACGTCATAGTCCTTGATTCTATTCATTGCTTTGAATAACGCTTTCTTGAGCGCAGTTACCTGAAATTTAAAAAAGTAAGAAAACTCAGAAAGATGCTTCTATCTTTGCAAAATACTTCAGTAAATCTTTCTCCAATCATACAAACTACTTTTTCGAGAAATTACATAAATATTACAATTTATTTATTTGAGCAGTTCGAATGCCGCAAGCGACAATTATTCTTTCAAGAAACCTTGTTATCATTGAAACTTCGTGCAAGAACTTAATAAACCTCTACAGCTTTAATAGAATAGCATTGATAGGATGCTTACCTCATGCATATAGGATTCAGATACAAACATATAAATTCCAAATTCCGTAAGGCAAAGTAAAGATGTAATTATTATGAAGATGATAACATATACAATAACCGCATTCCACGAATGTGCGAAGAATAGTCGGTTAGCCAGAGATAAAAAACTAAATATTTGAATTACCGCAAATGCGAACAATACCCCAAATCGTATTAGAACTGGAACAGCAAATATCAAGTTGATTTCGCCGAAATATTCAAAGATTTCTCCGTATATGGCGGTAAGTTTCGTTAAGATTTGAAGGTTGTTTTGTGGAACGGTGTTAGTAAGAACCATCTCTTGTCGCCCTAATTTAGAAATAGTCTTGTTTAACTGATTCATGGCACACCTGATGATTACTATTAAAGTAGTAAATTGTTGAACAATAAGAAGCTGCAGGTGTCCTATCCAGAGCAATACTACGTTGTTTACTATTTCCAAGCGATTGGTATGTATATGAACGATAATAATGCTGATGGCAACACAAGCAATATTAGTAGTGGTAAAAGCGAAAACTGTTCTACACGTTGTTTTTATGTAGGTGTAATCAATGTTTGAAGCTAATCCTGATATCTTTTCTATCGTTTCTGTTAATTTATTCAGAACATGTATCATTTTTCGATTGTAAAGCTTACACGTGATAGTAATTATTAGTATCAAAACCAATTGCAACGCAGTAAACGTTATGGATACTAAGCTTTCCATTAAAGATATCCGAAAGCTTGATTGGTTAGCAAGCTGGTAGCACAAAAAAGCTGATAGCAGTACGAGTAGACTGTGCAATATCGCAGAAATTATCAAATGCGGATTGGATGATTCTAAGAAGGTAGAACCATTAAAGACATAGACATTATAAGAAAAGTATCCAACGTATTTCCAACATATAAAAATCGGTTTGGTTGCCTCGTATATGCTATTCATTTTCAAGAGTTTCTTAAATACTATATGCGTAGATGTAGATGAAAGAGTATTTATTGTGATGGAAACAGGCCGGATATAATTTAATTAGGTAAATTGGTTTATGCGGGAAATTAATAAATATCCGAAACTATATACTTGAAATGTCATTTCAGTAAGTGTTTTTGACTAATAAACATATACAAATATTTCTGACCATACACTCCGATACAATTTAATGTATATCATTGTATTAAATTAAAAATCTATACTTTGTTTTCGTAATTAGAAGAACCGTTTTTAAAATCGGATTCTAAAAATTTGGCTCGTACTATTTTCCACGTACATTTCTTTTTAATGTATCTTGCCGTGTTGGATTACCATTCTCTTATTTTTGTTTTCCACAATTTCCTGTTCTGAGCCCGTTGTTTGGCTAAAATTCATTCAATACTTCTTTTTTTTCTAATGTTCTATGCGTTTGTCCTTTCCAGGTGTTTCGATCTTCTTCCCAGTTGTTTCACCTCTATAATTATTTCTATTGGCTTGATATTTAGATTATTAGTGATTGCCGTTTTACTGATTTTATCTCTTCTTATTACGCTTTCTATTCTTCTTAGGAATCTCATTTCCATGGTCGTAACTCTGCTTTCAATTCTATTCGTAGTTGTCTATAAATCACTGCCATACGTTAGTGTTGGTCTAACCATTCTTTTATGTACCTCTGTCTCTATATGTTTTGTATATTTTTTTATCTAGAAATGTATTTCTTAATGTATTATATATTTTTGCGGACTTCCATATTCTCCCATTTATTTCTTCCCCTATTCTCCCGTTCTCTTCAATGGTTGTTACTAAGTACCTCTAACCCTTAACTTGTTCCAGGGCCTTCGATTTTGATGTTATATTATTTTTCTCTAGTTATAATACAACAAATACTATACGAGGGGAGGTCCAAAAGTTTGAGGCATGGAGGGGATGGAGTGGGGATAGGGGCACTCGCTATGTGTCATTCTCATTGGCAACTCATCATTAGTATATAAATTAAGTTGCAGCCCTTTAGCGTCAGTCCTTTACGAGTAGTTGCCTGCTAAAGAAGTCAATCCGGAAGAAAACTGAAACTATGGAGGAAATTGAACACCGTGCTGTGATAAAGTTCCTTACAAAGCAAGGAAAGAACGCTCAAACCATATTGAATGAAATGGAAACCGTTTATGTGGAACAGTGTCCTAGTAAATCAATGATTTATAAGTGGCATGGTCTTTTTAAACATGGTCGGGAGTCGATTGAAGACGATCCCCGCTTAAGACTACTGCAAGATGCCCGTTTGAAGAGAAAACAATTATCTGCATTAGTTGAGGTATCAGATACCACCATTTTGCGTATCCTACATGACCACCTGGGTATGACAAAGGGCAGTGCAACAATCTTTGGAGCTGTCTCCACACAGCTCCAAAGATTTTGGGGCGGATTGTTACCGGAGATGAAACATGGGTTCATCACTTTGAGCCTGAGTCCAAACAGGAGTCCATGCAATGTCAGCATCAGCTGGAAAGTTGATGGCTACTGTTTTTAGGGATTGTGAGGGCATATTATTGATTTATTAGAAGGAAAAAGATAAGAGCATAACCGGAGAACATTACGCAGCAATATTAGAAAAATTAAAGGAGGCTAAAAAAGACTTACGTGGAAGAAAGTTTTCCGACAACAATGAGGTAAAGGAAGCAATTTTGACCGATTTTGAAGCGAAAGATAAAAAATATGTTTATGATGGTTTAGAAAAATTAATTCATAGATCTAATAAATGTATTGTGCTTAAGGGTGATTATATTGAAAAGGAAAAATAGATTTATTGTTTTATTTTATGTAAAACCCTTTCTTTCCACGAACTTCAGGACATCTCCTCGTAGTTCTTGGTATATCTTCAAGTTTTGCTGTAATGTCTTTTCTGAGTCTGCTAACAATACCATATCTGCAAACATTAGTTCCTATACGTTAATTACATTCATTTCCCGGTTTCTACTCTCATATTTGTTTGGCTTTTTTAATAACATCATCCATTAATATAGAGAATAAAAAATGGGCTTAATACGCATCCCTGCTTTAATCCAATTCATGTTTCGAATTCAGCTGATTCTGCGTTGAAACTTCTGACTTTATTCCTGCTGTTTTTATATAGTACCTTAATCATCTCTATCGTTCCTTTCTCTAGCACTCTCTTGTCCAGGCTCTGCCATAGATCTTCTCTATTTACCCCATCAAGAGCTGTTTAAAAATCTATTAAACATATATGTATTTCCTTTTCTTTCCCTATAAGTTTTGCTCCTAATTGTCTGATTACAAATATTAAGTCCTGGGTGCCCCTTCCTTTTCTGAATTCATGTTGAGTATCTTCTAATGTTGTTTCCAGTTTCTCTCGGAGCTTCTTTTTCTAGTATTCTTGTCAATAATTTTCCTGGGATCCTAGTTAACGTTATTTCTCTTTAGTTTGAGCATTCCTTAGTGTCTCCTTTTTTATGGCATAAAAATTCCCATATTCCATTCCTTAGGTGTTTCTTTTTTTGTTATGACGCTGTTTGAAGGGTCAAGTAGATCTTTATTACCTTTGTCTCCCATATATTTCATCCTTTCAGCCTCGATTCCATCCTCCCCGGCCACCTTTCCTAGTTTTAGTTTACTAACTGCTTCCGTGATCGTTTATACACTCACAATTACAAAGTAAAATATGTCTGCCATGGCCACAACACTTTCCTATCAGCTGATTGACATATTTTCATTGAGTGTTTACTGTTTAACATTTCTTGTTATGAAACACTATAAACGTTGTAAAAGAGTACTTGTAAGTGCTATTAACTTAATATTGTATTTGCTTGTGGTATTTATGTAAACGTTCTTGTGCTCATGTAGCGATTATCTGATACAAGTGGAAATCAAATATCATCACTGTAAAAACAGGAACCTTTAAATTGGAGACATATGTTCCTGAAAAGCATTCGTAATAATAATTTATTTCCTAATAAATTCAACAAACAAAGTACAAGATAACGTATTGTGGTATAAGCAAGTATAACTTAAAAGGATAGAATGCACTTACTTCAGAGGCAACACTATATTTAGCTTTGGCGATTTTTTCTTAAATAGAGAAAAAAGAGTGAATTTCAAATACTAGATCTGCTAGAACAAATCTGACGGCATTTTTGGATTAGGGACTCCAAAATTGCTTAATTGCACTTAAAAATCCGAGGCACCAAAATGTATGTTGACGAGTGTTATCATTGTAACTAGAGTTGTTTGGGCTATTTCCATCATTTATGAAATTGATATAATCCGACGTTCGTAGAATAACTGGCACGTAAAGGATTATTACTACAGGGTTACCCTAAAGATAGCGGTAGACACTGCCGAAACGTCGGACTATGTAAGTTCCACAAATGATGGAAGTAGCCCAAACAACAACTCTCATTGGCGTCAACAATATCACGTCAAGAGAAAGTTGAGTAACGCCTTTGAAAACAATAAGTATGAAGATAAATTGGTTTCTAACTGGTTATCTATATGTCTTATACTATTTACATAATTTCTACACCCACATCAATATGGTTGTGTCTATGGTCACCGTGAATATTACCCTCCTTCATTCTGCTTGCAGCATTGCAGTAAACAGTATACACTTACTATGAACCTGACGAACCGACAAGTATGACCTGTCTAATAACGAGCGAGTGGCTACAAGAATATGTCATTAATTTCGAGTTTTTCGTTAATAAGTAAATAAATATTATATTACATGTTCCTTTTGTTTGTATCTTTTGTTTTTAAGTTAATTTCATTTTTCTTTTGAAAATAATGTATCAAAGTATCCATGCTGCTTTTAGTGCATCCATATGTTTTGTTTCTTTTATCTCAGCATAGGACTGAAAACTCGCCAAACGTCAAAATGCGTTGTTAGTAGTACATATTTCAATTTCAAACACACACGTTGTTTATAAATAAATAGACTAATGAATTTTTTTTTCGATAAGTTTTTAACGGTATTATAAACGACAACGGTTGTATGGTAAATGTAAATAGAAGGCTTACCTCTCTCATGTAAGATTCAGACACAAACGTATAAAGTCCCATTTCTATAACGCAAAAACTGATCGAATTTACTAATGCACCAAAAATGAGTAGACCCATATAATTTTTCGCATTATTTGAAACCATCCAAAGTATCAACGAAAGCAAAGAAAATATCTGCAATACGGTAAATGCGAACATTGAGGCAAACCGAATCAAAACTGGCAGGGCGAATATTAAATTAATCCCCTTCAAACATTCGAAAATTTCTTCACATTTCACACTTAGCATGCTTAAAGTTTGAAGGTTACTTTGGGAACTGCTACCGGCGAAGCGCGGAGATCGTTGTCCCAACTTATTAGTTATCGCATTTAATCGTTGTAATATGATCTTCGTAGCTAATACTAAAACGGTATACTCTCCGAGGACGAGGTGTTCAAGAAATACTGTGAAAAACACCACTAGGTTGCCGTCGATTCCAAAATGATAATCGTGTTCACTTGCGCTTGCATTGATCATGATCATGGCAAAGGAACCTAAACCTATCGAAGTAAAGATGGAAACTATCGCGCATACAATTTTTATGTAACGGAAGTTAAAATCTGAAATCTGATCTGATAGCTCTTTTACGATTCTACCCATCTTATTCAAAACATCAATCTTCGTTCGAATGTAAAGTTTGGACGTAATAACAATTGCTGACAGTTCAAGGAATTCTAACATATTAAACACCATGAAAGCGGAAACTTCCATTAGAGCTTGTTGTGGGGGCACTTGACTGGCAAGGTGTGCGTAGACGGAAACTGAAAATATTACGATCAGTGCTTGTACTATTCCCGAAACTACTAGATGAAAGTTCCATGTATCGAAGGAGATGTGTCCGTTAAAATCGATAAGTTTATAAGGGAGATATCCTGAATACTTCCAGATAATAAAAAGTGGCTTAACTGCCTCGTATATGCTACTACCCATTTTCACTGGACACTCTAACAATGGGAAAAGAAAAAAAATATGTATTTTGATAGAGAAGTGGATGAGTTTCGCCTAATTATATGAATTAGTTTACTACGCACGATGTCAATAAATGTTCGTCATATTGTGTAACTAGATTACATATTAAATGAATTAATTTGGGGAAAATTAATAAGCAGCTGGTATTATGTAATGTGTAGGTACTTTATAAAAATGTATACCAACTGTTTTCGGATTGTTAGCGTAAAGTTTTTGCTCCAAATAATCCCAAATGAGAACCCATAATTGTTGAATGACCCTATGAAACCCTATAAGAAATTATCCGATTATCAAATCGTTGGCGTAAAGTGCCCATGTATTCTGTGGCCGTGTTAGAAGTGGCACCAAAATGCTTAAACTATGTGTCAAGCAAAATGTTTGTAACCATGATAATTCTATTTCCTTGTTATTAGCAACATTGAATTTAATTGGATTTATTGAAATATAAATTTTTACTTTTTAATTTATTAAAAATTTCAGAAAAATCTGATCCAATTAAATTCAATGTTGCTAATAACAGGGAAATTGAATTTTCACTCAAAAGCCAATGGAAGTTACTCCAATAATTTAATTGTTTGTAGTCACGTTTCAGTATTAAACTCCATTAACAGTAATGGCCACCTTCCTCTTCAAGTAATTATGGCCCAATTACCTTACGAGACCAGAAACTACGCCAGGCAGTTTTTGTAGATGCGCTATTATTTTCAATACTTCTCATGGATTTTGCTTGCGACAGATTCGATAACTTTCTTTGTTTACAAACCTACTCAGTTGAAAATGTACTTCATCACTAAAGACGACGTTGTTAAAGATTAATATGAGCCGTTTTTTTTTTTATGACACAATTTAAGAAGTGACAACGCAATCAAAAGTCCGTTGGTTGCATTTCTTTAGCTATCCGAATCTTGTAACCTTTTAAATAATAATAATAACCTTTTTTACACAACAAACCAGTGAAGGTCCAATTGCAAGATAATTACGTTACATAACTGTACATACTAATACATAAGATACATACAGTACGATTGTATGCTTATTGGATACGATGAAAAGGTCTGAAATTTACCAAATCGCATACAATGATTGTATAAAATTTTACAAAAAAATGACGAATCTGACAAGAAATAACTATTGTCAGGGCTACCCACAAGATGGTGGTAGACGCTGCCGAAACGTAGAGTTATGTAGGTTCCACAAACAATAGAAATACCCCAAACAATAACTCTAATTATAATCCATCGTTAACAGTATCACAACAAGAGATAGTTGAGTAACACTTTCGGAAGCAAAAAGCATGAACATAAATTGGGTTCTAATCGATTATTATGTGATTTATACTATTTACATAGTTCCTACAACTGCTTAGTAGAAATTAACTGGAAAAAAGGGATAAAAGAGTACAACATCTTAGCAATACACAAGTTAATATGTGGGGAAATAAGGATAAATATGAACAAGAAACAAGCAAAGAATTCGGAAGACTGGACATTGAAAAAACAGAATAGACCATAGGAGAGATGAATGGCCTTTAAAGAAACAATGTTAACAATAGCAGAAAAAATAAGCGAGAAAGGAAAGCTTAATAAATATGTAAGGGAAATGAATTTGAGGAACGATAACATAAAGAAGATGGTAAAAGAAATAAAACTGTTTGGAAAAAATATATACAAACAAAGACAGCAGAAGATAAAGAAGATTACAGTAGGAAAAGTAACCTAGTAAAGATACCTATAAACAAAGAGAAGAAAAGTCTTGGAAGGAATTTAGGGAACAAACAACAGACGTACTAGAAATTTGGAAAGAATGAAGACAAATTTAACGCAACAAATACAGAACAAAGGATAAGCAGAAAAGAATTGGACCAACAGCAAGAAATAACAGAAGAAGTGGAAGAAGCCATACAAGAATCGTGAGAGGGGATGCAAGCGGAGTTGATAACATGTTACCAGAAATGATCAAATGATTAGGACAGGAAAGCAAAGAATTGATCTGGGAAATGTTAAAAGCAAATATGAAATGAACAGAAAATACCAAGGGAATGGGAAAACAATCTGATAAGCTCGATTTACAAGAATGGGGAGCAGACCCATTGCGAGAACTATAGAGCTATATGTTCAGCACAAGCAAACTACAAACTATGCACACGGATACGGGAAAAACGACTAAGAGTTTATGTGGAGCAAAGACTAGAGGTAGAACAGACAGCTTTCAGGTCAGAGAGACAAACGATCGACAATACCTATATAAGGAAGAATTTAATAGAATTGAAAATTGAGGAAGGAGAAGGAATGTTCCTAGTATTCATCGACCAGAAGGCATCCTTTGATACGATAGATAGATGAGAGATATGGGGAAGTTTAAAGAAAATGGAAATCCCTAAAACCCTACTAGATGCCATCAAAAGTACATACGAGACAGTAAAGTTCAGGATACAAACTGCAACGCAGGAATAAGAAGAATTCCAGATGAAAAAGGAATAGAGCAAGGTGACAGTCCACTCTTACATATTAGTGCTAATGATGAACATACTAGTCAAGCGAATAAAAGCACAAACCTAACAGTACAGCGCAACAATAGGGTAAACAAATCTAGAACCTGTCAGAGTGAGTAGCTTACTATATGCGGATGATGTGGTCCTGATTGCAAACTCTAAAAATAAAATGCAAAACGTAATAAACATCTGGACAAAGGAAATAGAAAACGTGAAGATGGAAGCAAACTTGAATAAAACTAAGGTAATGATCGTAGACGAAAACCAAGATAATAGAGTCAAAAAAGAAATTAAGTTTAGAGGCAATACATTGGATAGGGTAACCACATATGACTATTTGGGAAGACAGACAACGGAAGAATAGATAAAGAGTTAACGAATAGAGCGAATAAATCTACAAGAATACATTACTCTTTAAATAAGACAATCCTAGGAAACAAAGATGTTGATATGGAGACAAAAATAAAAATATATAATACTATAACAATCCCAGTAATACCGCATGCATGAGAAAAATGGACATTCACGGAGAAGGGTGAAGTTAAAATAAATGGAAATGAAAGGTCTAAGAAGAATAGTGCGAACAACAAAATGGGATACGATCAAGAATGAACATATTGGAAAAATAACAAAGCAAAAACCAATAATAACAAAAAGAAAGGAGGAAGCAGTTAAATTGATGCGGACATATATTAAGAATGAAGACAGACAGAATTACAAGAAAATATTGGAGACAGGACACCTAAAAAAGAAAAGAAGAAGAAGACTTAGGAGGAAATGGATGTACCAGAATGGAAAAAATGGGTGCAAAAAGAAGCTAAATCCCCATTCCGACACCTGAATATGTATAAGGATTTGAGAAGAAGAAAAAGACATACTTTCTACAGTCACATTAATATAGTCATGCGTCGACGGTCACCGTAAATATTCTCTCCCTCCATTTGTCTTTCTGCATTGCGAATGACAGTACATACTTACTACGAACTGTGAGACCTGACAAGTATGACCGGTATAATTGTGAGCGGGTGGCCACAAGAGCTAACTTTCGGGGCGCTATAGCCGTGACAGTATCATTAATTTCGATCTTTTAATTAGATGAATAAATACTACATTACATGTTCATTTTATTTGTATCCTTTGTTTTCAACTTAATTTTTGTTTTAAAAATCATGTATCTGAGCGAATGGCCACAAGAGCGGGATGCGATAGCCGTGACAATATCATTAATTTCGAGTTTTTCGTTAAGTAAATAAATGTTATATTACATGTTAGTTTTGTTTGCACCCTTTGTTTTCATATTAATTTAATCTTTCTTTTGAAAATAACGTAACAAAGTATCCGTGTTCCTGTTAATGCTTTCACATGTTTTGTTTCTTTTGTCTCAACATAGGACTGAAAATTCAACAAATGTCATAATGCGCTGTTAGTAGTACATACTTCAATTTCAAATACACATGTGGTTTATAAATAGATAGACTAGTCAATAATTCTTTTTCATATTTTCGGTAATATAAAGGTCAACAATTGTATAGTAAACATAGAGCCTTACCTCTTTCATGTAAGATTCAGACACAAACGTATAAATTCCCAGTTCTATAGCGCAGAAGCTGATCGAATGTAGTAATGCACCAAGAATGGCTAGACCAATATCATTTTTCGCATTATTTGAAACCATCCAAAGTATCAACGAAAGCAGAGAAAATATCTGCAATACGGCAAATACGAACATTGCGGCAAATCGAATCAAAATTGGCAGGGCGAGTATTAAATTAATCCCCTTCAAACATTCGAAAATTTCTTCACATTTGATACTTAGCATGCTTAAAGTTTGAAGGTTGCTTTGGGAACTGATACCAGCGGAACGTGGAGATCGTTGTCCCAACTTATTAGTTATCGCATTTAATCGTTGTAATATGATCTTCGTAGCTAATACTAAAACGGTATACTCTCCGAGGACGAGGGATTTAAGAAATGCTGTGAGAAACACCACTAAATTGCCGTCGATTCCAAAATGATTATCGTGTTCAATTGCGCTTGCATTGACCATGATCATGGCAAAGGTACCTAAACCTATCGAGGTAAAGATGAAAACTATCGCGCATACAATTTTTATGTAACGGAAGTTAAAATCTGAAACCTGATCTGATAGCTCTTTCAAGATTCTACCCATCTTATTCAAAACATCAATCTTCGCTCGATTGTAAAGTTTGGACGTAATAACTACTGCTGACAGTTCAAGGAATTCTAATATATTAAACACCATGAAAGCGGAAGCTTCCATTAGAGCTTGTTGTGGCCGCAATTGACTGGCAAGGTGTGCGTAGCTGGAAACTGAAAGTATTATGATCAAAGCTTGTACTATGCCCGAAACTACTAGATGAAAGTTCCATGTATCGATGGAGATATGTCCATTGGAATCAGTAAGTTTATAAGAGAGATATCCCGAATACTTCCAGATAATAAAAATTGGTTTAACTACTTCGTGTATGCTACTACCCATTTTCACTGGACACTCTAATAATGGGAAAAGGAGAAAATGTGTGTTTTGATAGTGAAATGGATGAGTTTCGCCTCATTATATGAATTAGTTTACTACGCACGATGTCAATAAATGTTCGCCGTATTGTGTAATTAGATTACATATCAAATGAATTAATTTGGGGAAAATTAATAAGCAGCTGGTATTATTTAATGTTTAGGTACTTTATAAAAATGCATACCAATCACCAATTGTTTCCGGATTGCTAGTGTAAAGTTTTTGGTCCAAATAATTCCAAATGAGAACCCATAATTGTTGAATGGAAAGATCTGATTAAATCCTTTAAGAAATTATCCGATTACCAAATCTTTAGCGCAAAACGTCCATGGATTCTATGGCCGCATCAGAAGTGGCAGCAAAATGCTGAAGCTATGTGTCAAGCAAAATATTTGTAAGCATGATAATTCAATTTCCTTGTTATTAGCAACGTTGAATATAATTGAATTTATTGGAATATAAATTTTTACTTCTTAATAAGCAAGGACCAATAATAACAAAAATAATGGAGGAAGCAGTTAAATTGGCGCGGACATATATTAAGAATGTAGACAGATAGAATTACAAGAAAATAATGGAGACAGGACACCTAAAAGAGAAAAGAAGATGACCTAGGCGGAAATGGATGTACCAGAATGGAAAAAATGGGTGCAAAAAGAACCTGAGTCCCCATCCGACACCTGAATATGTATGAGGATTTGAGAAGAAGAAAAAGACATACTTTCTACAGTCACATTAATATGGTCATGCATCGACGGTCACCGTAAATATTCCCTCCCTCCATTTCTCTTTCTGCATTGCGAATGACAGTACATACTTACTACGAACTGTGAGACCTGACAAGTATGACCGGTATAATTGTGAGCGCGTGGCCACAAGAGCTAACTTTCGGAGCGCTATAGCCGTGACAGTATCAACAATTTCGATCTTTTAATTAGGTGAATAAATACTACATTACATGTTCATTTTATTTGTATCCTTTGTTTTCAACTTAATTTTTGTTTTAAAAATCATGTATCAAAGCATCCGTGCGACTCTTAGCCCTTTCATATGTTTTACTTCTTTATCTCAACATATGACTGAAAATTCAATAAATGCCGTAATGCGCCGTTAGTAGTACCTATTTCAATCTCAAATACATATGTTCTTTATAAATACATATACTAGTCAATATTTTTTTTCCATAATTTCTTAACGGTAATATAAAGGACAACGATTGTATAATAAACATAAATGCAGTCTTACCTCTCTCATGTAAGATTCAGACACAAACGTATAAATTCCCAGTCCTATAGCGCAGAAGCTGATCGAATTGACTAATGCACCAAGGATGACTAGACCAATATCATTTTTCGCATTATTCGAAACCATCCAAAATATCAACGAAAGCAAAGCAAATATCTGCAGCACGGCAAATGCGAACATTGAAGCAAATTCAATCAAAACTGGCAGAGCAAATATTGAATTAATCTCCTTTAAACATTCGAAAATTTCTTCGCATGTAAGACTTAACGTCTTTAAAGTTTGAAGGCTGCTTTGGGAGCTGATACCAGTGAAGTGCTTAGACCGTCGTTCTAAGTTAGCAATTACCGCATTTAGTCGTTGTAAGATGATCTTCATGGCTACTATTAGAGCGGTATACTCTCCAAGGAAGAGGTTTTCAAGAAGTGCTGTGAAGAGTAACACTAAGTTTCTGTCGATTCCAGAATTACTATCGTGTTCTTTTCCTCTTGCATTGATTATGATCAAAGCAAAAGAACCTAAACCTATCAAAGAAAATGTGGAAACTATCGCGCATACCATTCTTATGTATCGGTATTCGAAATTTGAAACCAGATCTGTAACCTTTTCTACGATTCTACCCATCCTATTCAAAACATGGATCTTCTTTCGATTGTAAAGTTTAGACGTGATAACAATTGCTGGCAATTCGAGGAATTTCAACATATTAAATACCATGAAAGCGTAGGCCTCCATTAGAGCCTGATGTGGATTAAATTGAGTGGCAAAGTTTCTGTAAATGGAAACTGAAAATATTACGATCAGAGTTTGTACTATTGCCGCAACTACTAAATGAAGGTTCCATGTCTCGAAGGAGATGTGTCCGTTGGAATCAGTAAGTTTATAAGAGAGGTATCCGGAATATTTCCAGATAATAAAAAGTGGTTTAACTGCTTCGTATATGCTACTACCCATTTTCATTAGACACTTTAATAATGAGAAAAGAAAAAAATATGTGTTTTGGTCGAGAAATGGATATGAATTTCACCTAATTATATGGATTAATTTACTACGCAGGATGTCAATAAATGCCCGACATACTGTGTAATTAGATTACATACTAAATGAATTAATTTGGGGGAAATTAATAGGCAGAGGATATATTTATATATTTAGATATTTCATAAGAATGTATAACAATCATCAATTGTTTTCGAATTGTTAGTGTAATGTTTTTGCTCTAAATAATCCCAAAGGAAAATCCAGAGCTGTTGAATCGAATGATTTGGCTGGTCAATTAATATTTCCTCTTTAAGATATTGTCTGATTATCAAATCGTTACTCTAAGGCATATGTGGGCAACAACCGGCCCGCTGTAAGATTTGGTCCGGCCGGCGAGACATTTTGAAATTCCAATTAAAAAAAAATCAAGATTTAATTATAATAAATAAATATAATAATTGCATTATAATAACATTTCGTATTATTTCATGTCTGATATCTATCGCTAAAAATTATGAATACTACTTTAAAATGCACTACCTTTAAACGCTGCCCGCAAACGTATTTTCACACTAAAATTTGGCCCACAACATGTCAATGGTTGCCCATACTTGCTGTAAAGCAAACCATTGTTTCTAGGGCCGTATGAGTACTGTCACCGAACTTCCGAAAGCATGTATCAAGCAAAATGTTTGTAATCATGGTTATTCATATTCTTTGTTGTTACCAATGTTGGATTTAATTGGATTTATTGGATTATAAATTTCTATTTTTTATGCTTTAAAGATATCACAAAAATCTAATCCAATTAAATTCAACGTTGAGAATAACTAAGAGATTGAATTATAACTGAAAAGCCAACGGAAGTTATCCAAATCTCTATGTTATATACCAATATATCTCATGTAATGATTGTGATAAAGTTTTCATTGGACAAACAAAAAGAAGCACCGAAAGGAGGTTTAAAGGATATATCAGCCACTACCGTTTCGATAAGCCTAAGTTATCTAGCATGGCAGAGTATATGGTAGAATCCGGATATAATATTGGACTAAAAAAACCTTAAACTGCTTCTAGAAAATTGGACGCATACGAAACAATATTCATGAACACCCAAGTCTGCTAGATTGATTGCCATAATAAACATAAGGTTTTTTTTCGTTTGCACCTTTCCGACAATGTACAATATACCCGAAATTCTTATTGGTAGGAACTTGTTAAATCTACGCAGGAAATATTGCGTGCTAACATATCTTTACAATTCAGTTGGTAAATCGGTTGATAATGAGTGTCTATGTGAAATGAATACGTAGACTTCCACGGCCAGAGTTAGTAATAAGCGAACTACTTCCGGAATTGGATCGTGTCATGATGAGATTATATCTAGAAAAGAAATAAGACTAAGAGTAGAAAGAAAGAAAAATAAGAAGAGAAAGAGATAAAAAGAAAGAAGAATGAAAGGGGGGAGGGTGAAAATAGAAAGAAAGGTGAAAAGAGTAAGAGAAGGAAAGAGAGACAGTAAAAAGGGGGAGGGGGAGAACGAGAGAAAAAAAGAAAAAGAAAGAGAACAAAAGAGAAAGGTGGAATCTCGACGTTTCGCCTCTGTCGGCTTCTTCAGGAGAATACGGGAAACCAAAGTGGCACGGTACCTCGACGTGTAAACCATGCTCGAGGCGAAATCACTTTGGCAGAAGGTTACGGTGACTCGGCGTAGCCAATTTTTACTTAAATTTGTTTCTATACAACTGCAAAACGTATTAGGAGGCATTGCTTTTGCATCAGAAGTATGAGTTTCTGTACTGTGCAACAAGATGATTGATAATAATTGTAGGAGGTTCGTAATACATGATTTATTATTTATATAATATATTTTGATGCCTCATTAGAAGTAATTCCACTTTATTTAAACCACAATTGCATGTACACTAACTGCAATTTATAAGCTATGATACTTATTACAGAATCAATAACGGTACGAGAATAATGACTACTAGATGACGCAGATGCTCATATTCAAAATATTACCATCAATCCTGAAGTTTGATCTCCATTATATACCATTTGTGATACTCCGAAGTATGAGAGCCTAAGAAAGATTTGAGAAGAAACACTCTTATCGCGTATTTTCATGAAGGTTAATGTCGTATCATTTACATTAATACTATTTTAGGATAATCGTCAATATTTTATCCACAGCAATATTTTGATAAATAAACTAACTAGTATACGTCACAACCGGTAGATATCGTGCCACTGAACAGTGTTAATATAACGAAGTTAACGTCATCTACACTAAGGTGACAGAATAAAATAGACACCAGGTAAAGCGGTATAAATATGTAAACAGCTAAATTCTAAGAACGAATTAAGAACTTTCTCTTGTCATTAGGGTAGTGGTAGATGTATCGGAAGGAATTCGTCATAATTTAGTTTCGTTACAACTATGCCTCGCTTACAAGGTTCGAATGATGTTAGCAACTTCACCCAGGGTTGCATCGTTGGCCAGAGTAAACGCGGCGCTTCGCAACGTGAAATAAGTAAATTTTTAAATATTCCGTTGTCCACAGTTAACCGTGTGATTACACAATTTAAACGTAAGGAAAAAACAACGGTGGAGCCGGGACCAGGTCGTGCCGGACCTTCTGAAAGAAGTACAAGGGTGCTTGTGCGCGAAGTGTTAAGGGAACCGCGAAAAAGTACAGCTGAGCTTGCGGCAACTTCACAGAAAAGTCAGCGCACCGTTCTGCGATACCTCCACAGTGTGGGGATGTATAAAAGGGTGCCAAAGAAAAAACCTCTCCTTACGACGTGTCAAAACCGGCGCCGAATGGCTTGGGCAATCGAAATGCGAACGAAGCCCGAAGAGTTTACCATCGCCAGGCCAATCACCAGACATGAATCCGATAGAGAATGTTTGGCACATAATCCAGACAAATATGGTGAAACGACCCCGAAAACCCAGCAATAAGGAAGAACTCGTGGCAGCTGTTACAGAAGAGTGGTTAAATATTGTAGAAGACACCATTAATCATTTAATATATTCTATGCCACGACGACTCGCAGCACTTCACTCAAGTAAAGGTGGATCGACAAAATATTAGTCTAATTTAAGAATTTTAAAGTATTTTGTATATATAACGAGAATAGAATCTTTTTTTTTTAATTAGAAGGTGTCTATTTTATTCTGTCACCCTAGTGTACTTGCATTGGTCACAATTAAAAAAAAGTTATTAAGTTAAATGCCTTTTAAAAAGACGATTGTAATATCTGGGGGTAGTGCACACAGCTTATAGGTGTGAAAAGATTTTTAACATACATTTACCTGAAAAATAAATCTAGAAATAGAGATATTGTGACATCAATCCAAATTTCGAATTTACTTTGTTTCGCCAAACAGACACAGATATCCCATTCAGGAGGGAAGTTTCACTTAAGCTGAAATAAGAATCAATTGAAATTGAATGAGAAAGATAATTCCGTTTTATTTTCACCTTAGCATTGTTTTATTGCATTCATTCTTTTGTGGGTTAAGCTAACGCACTAGTTGTGCTAATTTGTGTCTATAAATTTAAGATGTAATGGTAGTTCAGCATCTTAAGTGCTTGGTTCTCGGTCTTGGGGTCCTAGATTCGAATCTCGCGGCTACTGTTCCTCAAGGTAGTGGTTTTTGTGGTTTTCCTTACCTTATTGCGGATGCTGACAACGAATAACTTAGGACGCAACACAGGCGTAGGCGTGGTAGTGACCCATGAGGGACCAATGTTCCCTGTAATTTGCGAAAGCTGGTAGGAGATGAAGGCATGAATAATTATATGAATTTATAGTTTAATATATTATTATAAATGATTGCACAGAGAATTTGCCAACTTATTTGTATTTATAGAAGAGGTTCACACGAAGAGAAAGGTTGAGAACTACTGATATAATACAAAAAAGAAACTAAGCTGATAAATTCTGCTAATAAAACTGCATATCTAACTATTAAAAAATATATAAGCGGTTATTGTAACAGAAATTCTAAGATCTTTTGTAAAGGCTTCGAAAATAAAACACGCTGCGCATATACCGTTTGATCTTTGGTAAAAATATTCAAACTGTTTAACAAGCATATTTCTTTTTCTTTATCCAGTACTGCTCCGTCCTCAGATAGCTGTTGACACGATATATGTAAGGGATGTACAACAAATACGTTTATTTGCTACTGGTGCTTTTTATTACATTTTATTCTATACCATTACTAAATCTCCTATTCTAAATACGTAAGTGCAATAATTACAATCTCATGCATCATAATCTCCCAAAAAATTACGGAGAATCTGGGCGTTAGGGTCATACTGTAGCAAAATAATGGTATACGTCGTGATTGCGGCTAATATCTGAAACAGAACTTGCTATAATCATTCTATATTGAATAAATATTTAAAAGCATGAGTTTAATGACTTTCAGAAGTATATATCCTGCGTCGTCTTGAAGAAATAAGTACACACCCTCTTCATGGAAAATTGGATCCTTATTAAAATTTCATAAAATACATATTTGTACAAATAAAATAAAAATTATATTACTGTATTATATACTTTGAGGTATTTATGAGCTAATAAAATGGAATTTGCATCTACTATTAACCACTTAATATCATATAATATTTAGGTTAAGATGAGCATAATTTTTTGTAGCAGGTGCTGCTCAGGACTAACGAAAGGATGAAATGCGAATTCAAATAAATACTCATGTGCACCTGAGCATTATCTTGATGCTAGATAATTCTTCCTTTTTGACATTCTTCGTAAACATTATAGAAAACTTGAGACAAATAAACTGAAGGTCCAGCGTTAATGTGGAAACACACCTAGTAATTCCAAAAAAATGTGAGGATCATCTTTCTGTTTCGGCTTTCTTCGCGAACAACTTTCCTAGAGTCGCTTCGTTCTCAAAGAACCAACTGTCGGCTATTGCCTCCGTTTGAAGTCACATCAGTGTATTAACGCCTCATCACCTGTAGATCAAATAAGACGATTCATCGTAAAAGCGATCCAACATATGAAGATATGCACCATGCCATGCTGTTTTCTTTTTGAACTGAGGTGAAACTGTGGAGAACCCAACGGGCACAAAATTTACGTACCATCTAATGTTCGTTCATAATGGCAATTGCTCTTATTGTAATTTTTAAAGTAGTTTGAATAGGCCTGGCAGTAATACGCTTCGTACAAGACCAATATTCTTTTCGGTAACTGCCACCAAACACTCGAATGACTTCCTCGAAAAACTCTTTACAGCTTAAACCACGCTTAGGACTGTAAAAAATTACAGCTCGATAATGTTTTTATTCAATTCTATAATTTCTTGGGAAAAGGATTACTTTAAAATTATATATTTTAAAAATCTTCAAGTCTTCATGAAAACTTTTATGTTTCAACTTGTAAATAGCTGGGCTGAAAATTCTAAAGTTTTTGTATCTTTTCAAATGATTAGTTATTGTGTTACATTTTAGTTTTTTTTTTTCCATTTATGATGCCCGTTTCTAAAAACCCCAAATGACCAAACTTTCATGAGCGGTAGTGTACGCACACGTAATTTCTGCAAACATATATAGTTCATTCAAAACTTACCGAAAAGATAAGCTTCAGGTCGATAACAAAGAACCCAGCAGCCGTGATTTGGTACTTCTCGTGCGATAGTTGTAAGGATAACATATTGATCTGCAAGAACATGGTATATAACTAATATTTATTAGAAAAAAAACTTGAGAGTCAAGGATAAATATACGAAGGCGACCTGAAATGTTTCCGGAATCGACAAGAAGAACACGGTGTTGCTGCGGTTTTTATTTTATTTTCCGATGTGTCTGAAGATCAGTACACTATCTCAAACGGTGCTCCAGTCTCTCCAAACCATTGGAAATGTAGGATGCCTCGAAGTCTGCAAAATTGCCATCTGAAGCGGCGATGACCTCCTCATTTGAGGCAAATCTCTTTCCTCCTAGTGAATCTTTCAGGTTTGGGAAAAGCACTTTTGCCGCTGCAAACGAGGCCGTTTGTCCTTCAATATTGCATCGATTATTTGCTTTCTTCGGAGCCGATTCGCCCAGAGAGTTCTACTACCTATGTAGTGGTACATCCAAGTCTCATCCACGGTTACGAAACGCATGAAGATATCTCTTGGATTGGGTTGAATCTTGGCCAGACACTTCTACGAAATCGTCACCCGGTTTCTCCGGTGTTAACAAAATTTTGTATAGGTTATGGCTTGTTGTCTCTGATATCTCTTTCACTTTTAATCGGCGGTCGGCTAACACGATATCATTATCCTTCGTAGCGGTTTTTTGGGCGTCCTCTGCGCGCCTCGTCGCTTGTGCTTGTACGGCCACGTTTGAACTCGCTCACACAGAAGCTGATGGTTAATAATAATAATAATAATCCTTTATTGCCCAACAGCCCAAGGGCCAATTACAGGACAAATTACAATACAATTCTTATTTAAAATAAAATAACTAAAATCGTGTTGCCTACTATAATAACATGCTGAAAATGTATATAATAATGAAACAAAAAAAAAAGAAAGACTCACAAAAATGGCTCCAGATCCCGTTTGTTTGCGTTCCTCACCATGTGACTGAGAGGTGCCTTAAGCAAAATGTTGGTATTAGCTCTAGGTACTTGAAATGTATTATAGTAGCGAGTATGATGAGTAGGTACGGTAAAGTTTATTTGCGCTAGAAGGGCTGGCGAGTCGACAGTATTTTTCAGGATCCTGCAAAGAAACTCCACACTGTTACGCTCGCGGCGGTCAGCAAGAGATAGAAAACCATGCTCAAAAAGTAAGCTATAATACTCGATACCTCTTGCAGGATACACGTTGTCCATTCGAAAGGAGAGATATTTTAGAAATTTCTTTTGAACGCGTTCGATCATAAGCTCTTGGTGTAAATAACGGGGATACCAAACAATAGAGGCGTATTCAAGCTTATAACGAACGTAGGCATAATATAAACGTTTCATTACACCTAAGTCTGAGAAATGCCTGCAAGAACGCATGACAAAACCGAGAGTTTTGGAAGCAGATGAACACATGGACGAAATATGTTCCGTAAATGACAGTCTATCATCAAACAAAACACCAAGATCCAAAGTTTTGATATTGCATGGTATGGCTGCATCATTAATTTGGTAGTTATAGTATAAAGTAGTGTGAGTGTTATTGTAGGAAACCACAGTACACTTGTTGATGTTCAGAGGAGATAATTGACCTTGCTCCAAGTATTAATGCGAAGAAGATTGTCTTGTAAATGTTTACAATCGAAAATGCTACCAACAGTATTAAATATCTTTACGTCATCTGCGTATGCTAAGACGTGACACGTAAACAGAGATAGTAAATCATTTATATAAAAATTGAAGAGAAGTGGTCCAAGATTTGAACCTTGAGGAACACCTGATGTTGGAGAAAACGGCGTAGAGGAATAACCATTGTAGCAGACATAACACTTCCTCCCAGTAAGGTAAGAGGTTGAGAATGATGGAGTACATCCGCCATGAACCTCTAGTAAGTTATTCCGAACTTCAGTGGCCGTTTTCCCAGTCGTCCAGAAGCGTTTTATCACTGCACGAAATTCGATTTTATCCATTTTTGCGAAACCGCCTGACTTGCTACACAAAACACACTCTCAAACACCAACTATTGAGAGTAGACGTCTGAAATTTTGACAGAGATTGCTCTTGCCGACCAATGAGTCCACATCAACCTTCGTGCGCTATCTCTTGCCAATTTCGGAAACATTTCAAGTCACCCTCGTGTAGATCAGGGACTTAATTAACTAATGTCTCGTGTACAATACCTCATTTCTGACGTCATAGTTCTTGATTCTATTCATTGCTTTGAACAGCGCTTTCTTAAGTGCAGTTACCTGAAATTTAAAGAAGTAAAAACTGTTACAATGAAGAGTTCTTACAAATAGGTATTCATGGTAATATGTTTGCAAAATATTTCATTGGATGTTTCTTTTATGATATAAGCCTTGTTTTCGAATCATACAAATACTACAAAATATTTATTTGGACAGTTCGAATCTTCCGATTGGCATTTACTTTTTCAAGTGGCTTTGATATAGTGGGATGAATAGCGCTTACCTCATTCATGTAAGATTCAGACACAAACGTGTAAATTCCAAACTCTACAATGCAAAGTATGGATGTGCTTATTAAGAAAGCCAAAATAAAAATCGTAATTTTACTCCATGAATTTGCGAATAATAGCCAGGTTCCCATTGAGAGGAAGCTAAATATTTGGAGCACTGAAAATGAAAATAATAACCCAAACCGTATTAAAACTGGTACGGCAAATATCGATTTGATTTCGTCAAAACAATCAAAGATTTCTCCGTATATGGTGAAGAGTTTCGTTAAAACTTGAAAGTTATTTCGTGGAGTCGTAGTTGTCAGAACCAGAGACTTTTGTCCGACTTTAGAAATGGCCTTGTTTAGTTGACTCAGAACGCATTTAACGATTACTATTAAAGTAGTATATTGGCCAATAACAAGAATTTCCAAATATCCCGCGCAGAGCATAATTATGTTGTTTACTATTTCGAAGTTTTTACTATATATATTAAGACTAAGCATAGTTACAGTAAAATAAACTATATCTGCAACAGTGAAAGCTAAAACTATTCTACACATCGTCTTTATGTAGGTATAATCAAAGTTTGGAACTAATCCTGAAATCTGCTCTATTGTCTCAATTAATCTATTTAGCACATCTACCTTTTTTCGATTATAAAGCTTGCACGTGACAGTAATTATTACTAGCAAAACAGACTGTAACATAGTAAACGTTATCATTACTAAACTTTGCATTAAAGACTTTCGAGAAGTTAATTGGCTTGCAATCCTGTAGTAGAAAGATGCTGAGTACAATACGAGTAAACTGTGTAATATTCCGGAAATTATTAAATGGACTTTGGATGGTTCGAAAAAGATGGAGCCATTAAAAACATTGACATTATAAGAAAAGTATCCCAGATATTTCCAACATATAAACATCGGTTTGGTTGCCTCGTATAGGTTACTCATTTTCAAGTTACTGTTAAATACTATATTCTTAAGCGTCGTCAAAAAAGTATCTATTCTGTTAAAAACGGATACAATTTAATTGGGTTAATTGGTTTGTGTGGGAAGCTAACTGATGTCCAAGACAATTACCTGAAATATCATTCCAGTAAGTGTCTTTTGACTAATAAACACAAACGAATATTTAATGATCCATATAAGTAAGACATACCCAAACAAAACGTAAGAAAACGTAAAAGAAAATAAAATTGATATTAAAACCGTATAAAAAATGAATTTTAAAATATAAACAAAAGGAGAATGATCATTTTGACTTACATACGACGGTTGACTGTTAAGTTTTGCGTACAGGGCTGGAATAAAACAGTAGACAGCTTTTAAAGATTTTTCTAAGTATTTCCCACTAAGATTAATGAAATTTCGCATTCACAACTCTGGAAGCAGTTAGTTAAGCACTACTTTGTTGGTACAGTTAGAATTGCTTTCTTGAAGGCATCGACTGCTTCTGAGAACTAGAACCTCTGGCCACGCAGTCCGTTCCTGATGGTGTCTATCGGGGTTGGTTTTTCGAAGCTCAGCAATGACTTACGTTAAATAAATGGTTGCACGGAGATAATCTGAGTAAAGTCAACGACGGGGAGGTATCTACAATCCCACGTTCCCTCTACAACAACGAAGTACTACTTACGGCGAATGACTGATAGACTGATTATAGGGGAATACTGCAGCGAGAAAGAATAACGGGAGATGTGCATGCGTATTATAAGCATTGACTTTGCTCAGACTATGTCTGGATACCAATCAAGAGTAACAGTCCTTTGCTCTTGTACAGGAATTCTTGCTACACGACCTGCCTTTGAAATAGATATCGCGACCACCTTCTTGAGAAACGGATGACTTTTGTCGGCTTTTCTTCATGCTGGAACAACTAAATAGACCACCGGCGGTTATTTTCCGGCTCGTTCGAGTAGATCCAAAATTCATCACTACTTAGAAGCGTTCTAAAGTTTTTTGACACCAATTCCCCCTAGCTGCTTTCTGTCTTTCGGTCAGTAGGTGCGATATACAACGGAAAACTAATTTCCTTACACATAATTCCTCATGCAACATCTTTTGAATTTTGGTTCTTGAAATCCTCAATATCATGCAATACTCTTGGCTTAATTCCTTTTCTCAACTAACTTGTCAACTTTGACAGTTCATTGTAGTTGCTACATTACACATATCGCATTGAAACTTCGGATTTAGGTTAACTAAAGAGGCTTATTTTAGTGCTGACATTTTATTAGTGACGTCCTCCATGCTTCAGTATGTAAAACTTAAAAAACATCCCGCATATATTCGGCAAAACGGTCTCTTGCACCAAATGTTTAATTCTTTAAAGTACAGCCATAAATTCAAGGTAGTCATTCAACCATTCAAATCATGACACTCCGTATATACCTACAAAATGATTCAGAATCACTTCCCCCTTGGTAATATAAATTTTTGGACTTCGCAATTAATTCAGCTTTAAATAATTGGAGATCTAGTGCTAGAGGATCGCCTTTGGAAGTGAAGGATTAGCGGAGATAACAAACACATCCGAAACAAGTATTCGTCGAATTCTCCATGACCATTTGAGTATGAATAAGATTAGTGCAAGACGGGTACCGCGACTTCTCTCTGTTCTTCAACCTGAACGTCGATTCGAATGTGCGCGGTCGTTTTTAAACATGTGTGGAGATGACCCGAAACCGATTCTGGAGACCATTGTCACAAGGAATGAAACAATGGTTCTGTTTTCCGATCATCTATCGAAAAAGGGAGTCCATGGAATGGAGGCGACTTGATGAACCTCGTCATAGAAAGGCTGATGGCCAAACTATTCTGGGGTTGCTAATTGACTTTAAAGAGCGCAATACAACTGTGAACACCACATATTATGCGTTTTTATTGTATAAGGTAAGATACAGTATTCGTGCAAAACGTTGTGGAAATTTGAAAAAAGATGAGAGACTATTGCACGACAATATTCCCGTCCATACTGTCGCCGTTTCACAAGCTACCATCAGCGAATCTGGCTTTAAAGAATTGGAACGCTCACTGTATAATCCGGCTATGGCTCCTTGTGATTTTTATTTGTCTTCTATTATAAGACAAAACCTTAGGGAACGTCGTTTTAAGGACGACAGCGAGTTACAAGAAGCTGTTAGGGAATATTTTTGACGGAAACGGTTCAGATTATTTTTGCAAGTGTATCGAATTATTAATTGTAATCAATGTATAGAAGTTTGCGAGATTACATTGAGAAATAAAATTTCTTATATTGTTTAGCCAACAATTTATTGCACCTACCTCGTATAATGTAATAAATCGGCATAATTATAGTACAAAGCACTAAATAGTAATCTATATCGAGGTACTAAAAGTATTATGTATTCATTACTTTTGAATATAATTCCTTAAATTGGATTCTTTTCGCCTTATTTTTCTAGTTTTATAAGTATATACAACATATAATGTCTTACCTCTGCCATGTAAGATACTGATCCAAAAATATAGAGAGCCAGTTCCACGCAGCAAAACGAAATGGGAACTAACAAAACACTCAGCACAAATACTCCTTCGACGTTGTTTAAGATTACGGGTGATATCCAAGGTGACACCGCAAGCAAGCTAAATACTTGGAACACCGCAAACGCAAACAACGAGCCAAATCGAATCAAAATTGTCAGAGCAAATATTGAATTAATCGCATTAATGCATTCGAAGATTTCTTCGTATTTAACGGCCAATAGTTTGATAGTGAGAAAATTTAATTGTGGATTTGTCTCGTCGATATGATCAGACTTCCGTCCTAGTTCAGAAATGATCAAGTTTAATTGACTCAGGAAGTTTTTTACTAGTGCTACTAAAGCAGCATATTGTGAAGCAATGACTTGTTTAAGAGTTCCCGTGCCTAGAAACACTACACTGGTCAATATTTCAAGATATTCATAGTCTATATTTCCAACGAGCATAGTTGCGAAAAGGATAACCAAGCTGATGGTCATATAGAGGAAAACTGCTCTGCACATTGTTTGTGTATATCGATAATCGGAGACCGAAACTACATCTTTGAGGATATTCGCCATGTTATTAAATACATCAATCTTCTTTTGGTTATAAACTTTACAAGTGACTACGATTACTAATAATTGAATAAATTCTAACAAATTAAATCCAAAAAACACGAAAGCTTCCATTACAGAACTTTTTATGCTCAAGTTACTTTCAAAATCGCAATAGACTAATATTGACAGCAATACAAATGCACTTTGTAGAACTCCGGATATTATCGTGTAAATATTCCAGGTTTTCGAAACTATTTGACGATTGGAAGGGTCGAAATAATACGACAGGCACCCCGTGTACTTCCAGCACACGAAAAGTGGTCTTGCTGCGCGGTATATGCCATCCATTACCTAACAATCTTTAAGCAGTGTGCTTGCTATGCGTTAGAAAATAATACAATCGAAAGTATTTAGTTTCGTCCAAATTATCCAAGTTGATTTCTAATCCCGCAAATGAATTAACTCACTAAAATACGTAGGCATAAAACGGAGTATAAATCCACGCACTTTTCCCATACGTTACCTAGCAGAAATCAATTGCGCTAAAGTATGTTCTAAATTGTATTTCTAGCTACAAAAGGATTTGTTATGATAATGCGCTCATAAATTACAAATGGCGAAAAAGTAATTTTAGATATAGTTCGTCTCGGCTTCGTCACAATTCTATACAAAAATGACTGCCTTTTGTGGCGTTGAAGCAGCATTTCGCAGGTGACTTTGCGATTTTCTATTTGACATTCATTCAAATCATGTGAGACCTATTTACCGAATTTATTGAACTTCCCCATTCCTCGTGTGCTGATTGTCTTTTTGTGGCACATGTAATGCTCTATCATGTAATCTACTAATTGCTGTTGAATTTAGATTGGGTCATCATCCAATAACTCCTGAAATTGCTCGTCCTCGCATTTCTCTAGTCTACCAAAGCGCTCAATGTCTTTTAGATTGAAAACATCACTTTTAAATTGTCGAAGCCATATCTCACACGTTCTAATTGATGGAGCGTGTTCATCATATGTTTCTACCAGCAAACGATGACTTTCAACAGCCTTATTGGTATTATTAATTTCATACATAAAGTAATACGCTGCATACTTTTCGCTGGCGCCATCTGTTAGTTAAACTGGAAAAGAAATTATACATACTGGAATAAGTTGGCAAATCGTCTGTGTAATCATTAATAACAATAAATAAAACTATAAATTTGAATTGTGAAGTTATATAATATATATATATATATATATATATATTATATAACTTATATAATATATATATAGATATATATATTATATATAATATATTATATATATATAAATTTGAATTGTGAAGTTATATATATATCTCTATATATATATATATAACTTCACAATTTAGTTGAGTTTTATTTATTGTTATTAATGATTACACAGACGATTTGCCAACTTATTCCGGTTTACAGAGGAGGTTCACAAGAAGAAGAAGGTTGAGAACTACTTATGTGATGCAAAAAAAACTAAGCTGATGAATTCTGCAAATAAAACTGCATATGTAACTATTAAAAAATATCTATCAAATAAAATCTTCTGTAAAGGCTTCGAAAAGAAAACACTCTACGTATATACCGTTTGACCTTTGGTAAAAATATTCACACTGCTTAACAAGCATATTTCTTTATTTAGTACTGATCCGTCCTCAAACAGCGGTTGACACAATATATGTAAGGGATGCACAACAAATACATTTACTTGCTACCGGTGCTTGTTATTACATTTTATTCTACGCCATTACTAAATTTTCTATTCTAGGTACTTAGGAGCAATAATTAGAATCTCATGCGTCATAATCTCCCATAAAATTACGGAAAATCTGAGCGTTAGGATCATACTGTAGTAAAATTATGGTATACGTCGTGATTGAGGCTAGTATCTGAAACAGAACTTGCTATAATCATTCTATACTGAATAAATGTTTAGAAGCATGAGTTTCAAAAATATAGATCCTGCGTCGTCTCAAAGAAATACGTACACTCCCGTTCATACAAAATTGGACCCTTAATAAAATTTTGCAAGGTACCCAATTATGTAAATATGTACTCTGAGTTTTTGTGACCTAACAAAAGGGAAGTTTTATCTACTATTAACCACTTAGTATCGTATAGTACTTAGGTTAAGATAAGCATAGCTTTTTGAGGCAGATGCTGCTCAGGACTACCGAAAGGATGAAATGCGAATTCAAATAAATACTCATGTACGCCTGAGCATTATCTTCATGCTAAATGATCCTTCCTTTTTGACATTTTTCGCAAACATTTTAGAAAACTTGAGACAACTAAACTGAAGGCCCAGCGTTACAGTGGAAACACACCTGGTAATTCAAAAAAAAAAAGTGACGACCACCTTCCTGTTTCCGCTTTCCTCACGAACAACCTTTACTAGAGCCGATTGGTTCTCAAAGAACTAACTGTCGGTTGTTGTCCTCGTTTGGAGTCATATTCGTGTATTCACGTCTCATCACCTGTAGATCAAATAAGACGATCCATCGTGAAAGCGATCCAATATATGTAGATCTGCACGTTGCCATACTGTTTTCTTTTTGAACTGAGGTGAAACTGTGGAGTACCCAATGGGCACAAAATTTACGTACCATCAAGTGTTTGTGCATAATGATAATTGCTTTTGTAGTAATTTTTAAGTTGTTTGAATAGTCCTGGCTGTATTACGCTTCGTACAAGACCAATATTCTTTTCGGTAACTGCCGTTTTTCGGCTTAGCAGCTCGAAAATGATCATTTGAGGATACGACTTGCCACCAAACACTCGAATGACTTCCTCCGAATACCCTTTACAGCTTAAACCACACTTAGGACTGTAAAAAATTACAGCTCGATAATGTTTTTTATTCAATTGTATAACTTCTTGGGACAAGAATTACTTTAAAATTATATATTTTAAAAATCTTCAAGAGTACATGACAACTTTTATGCTACAACCTGTAAATAGCTGAGCTGAAAATTCTAAAATTTTTGTATCTTTTCAAATGATTAGTTATTGTGTTACATTTTAGTTTTTTTTCTATTTCTTCCAGTTATGATGCCCGTTTCTAAAAACCCCAAATGACCAAACTTTTATGAGCGGTAGTGTACGCACACATAATTTCTGCAAATATATATAGTTCATTCAAAACTTACCGAAAAGATAAGCTTCAAGTCGATAACAAAGAATCCAGCAGCCGTGATTTGGTACTTCTCGTGCGATAGTTGTAAGGATAACATATTGATCTACAAGAACATGGTATATAACAAATATGTATTACAAAAAAAACCTGGGAGTCAAGGATAAATATACGAGGGCGACCTGAAATGTTTCCGGAATCAACAGGAAAAACACGGTATTGCTGTGGTTTTTATTTTATTTTCCGATGTGTTCGAAGATCAGTACATTTTCTCAAACAGTGCTCCAGTCTCTTCAACCGGTTGGAAAAGTACGATGCTTCGAAGTCTGCAAAATTGCCATCTGAAGCTGCGATGACCTCCTCGTTTGGGGCAAATCGCTTTCCTTTCATTGATTCTTTCAGGTTTGGGAAAACCACTTTTGCCGCTGCAAACGAGGCCGTTTCTCCTTCAATATTGCATCGACTATTTGCTTTCTTCGGAGCCGATTCGCCCAGAGAAGTCCACTACTTCCGCTCTTGCTTGGTATACGATATGTAGTGGTAGATCCAAGTCTCATCCACGGTTACGAAGCGTATGAAGATATCTCTTGGATGGGGTTGGATCTTGGCCAGGCACTTCTCCGAAACGGTCACCCGGTTTCTCCGGTGTGTACAAAATTTTGTACAGGTTATGGCAAAAGTGTTCTTCTGAGATGCTTGTTGTCTCTGATATCTCTTTCAGTTTTAATCGGCGATCGGCTAACACGATATCATTATCGTTCGTAGCGGTTTTTTGGGCGTCCACTGCGTGCCTCGTCACTTGTGCTTGTACGGCCACGTTTGAACTCGCTCACCCAGAAGCTGATGGGTTGAGAATGATGGAGTACATCCGCCATGAACCTCTAGCAAGTTATTCCTAACTTCAGTGGCCGTTTTCCCAGTCATCCAGAAGCGTTTTATCACTGCACGAAATACGATTCTATCCATTTTTGCGAAACCGCCTGACTTGCTACACAAAACACACCCTTAAACACCAACTATGGAGAGTAGCCATCTGAAATTTTGACACAGAATGCCCTTGCTGACCAATGAGTCCACATCAACCTTCGTGCGCTATCTCTTGCCAATTTCGGAAACATTTCAAGTAGCCCTCGTGTAGATCAGGGACTTAATTAACTAATATCTCGTGTACAATACCTCATTTCTAACGTCATAGTTCTTGATTCTATTCATTGCTTTGAACAGCGCTTTCTTAAGTGCAGTTACCTGAAATTTAAAGAAGTAAAAACTGTTACAATGAAGAGTTCCTACAAATAGGTATTTATGGTAATATGTTTGCAAAATATTTGATTGGATGTTTCTTTTATGATATAAGCCTTGTTTTCGAATCATACAAATACTACAAAATATTTATTTGGACAGTTCGAATCTTCCGATTGGCATTTACTTTTTCAAGTGGCTTTGATATAGTTTGATGAATAGCGCTTACCTCATTCATGTAAGATTCAGACACAAACGTGTAAATTCCAAACTCTACAATGCAAAGTATGGATGTGCTTATTAAGAAGGCCAAAATAAGAATCGTAATTGCACTCCATGAATTTGCGAATAATAGCCAGGTTCCCATTGATAGGAAGCTAAATATTTGGAGCACTGAAAATGAAAATAATACCCCAAACCGTATTAAGACTGGTACGGCAAATATCGAATTGATTTCGTCGAAACATTCAAAGATTTCTCCGTATATGACGAAGAGTTTCTTTAAGACTTGAACGTTGTTTTGTGGAGTCGTAGTTGTAAGAACCAGAGATTTTTGTCCGACTTTAGAAATGGCCTTGTTTAGTTGACTCAGAACGCATTTAACGGTTGCTATTAAAGTAGTATATTGCCCTACAACAAGAACTTCCAAATGTCCTGCGCAGAGCATAATTATGTTCTTTACTATTTCGATCTTTTTACTATGCATATTAAGAGTAAGAATAGTTATAGAAAAATAAACTATATCTGCAACAGTGAAAGCTAAAACTATTCTACACATCGTCTTTATGTAGGTATAATCAAAGTTTGGAACTAATCCTGACATCTGCTCTATTGTCTCAATTAATCTATTGAGCACATCTAACTTTTTTCGATTATAAAGCTTGCACGTGACCGTAATTATTACTAGCAAAACAGACCGTAACATAGTAAACGTTATCATTACTAAACTTTCCATTATAGACTTTCGAAAAGTTAGTTGGCTTGCAAACCCGTAGTAGACAGATGCTGAAAACAATACGAGTAAACTGTGTAGTATCCCGGAAATTATTAAATGAAGTTTGGACGGTTCGAGAAAGATGGAGCCATTAAAAACATTGAGATTATAAGAAAAGTATCCCATATATTTCCAACATATAAACATCGGTTTTGTTGCCTCGTATAGGTTACTCATTTTCAAGTTGCTGTTAAATACTGTATGGTTAAGTTTCGACGAAAAGTATATATTGTGGTAGAAACGGATACAATTTAATTGGGTTAATTGGTTTGTGTGGGTGGCTAACTGATGTCTAAAACAATTACCTGAAATATCATTCCAGTAACTGTCTTTTGACTAATAAACACAAATAAATATTTAATGATACATATAAATAAAACATACCTAATCAAAACGTAAATGTAACAGAAAATAAAATTAATATTAAAACCGTATAAAAAAATGACTTTTAAAGTATAAACAAAAGGATAACGATCATTTTGACTTACATACGAGAATTGTCTGTTAAGTTTTGCGTATAGAGCTGGAATAAAACAGTAGAGCCACGAAGATTAATGCACAGCTCTGGAAGCAGTTATCCGACTACTTTGTTGGTACAGTTAGAATTGCGCTTTTGACTGCGTCGACTGCTTCTGACAACTGGAACCTTTGACCACGCAGTCCGTTCTTGATGGTGTGAAGGTAAAGAAATCGTTACGAATTTAGTCTGGATTGTTCGGAGGATGGTCTAACAATTCAACGTTTTGTTGCGTTAAAAATTCAATTACGTTGCATACTACGTACGAACTTGTGTTGTCTTGGTGGAGGATGATTCGTCGTTAGGGATGTGTTTTTCGAAGCTCATCGATGACTTGCGTCAAACAAATAGTCGTACGGACATAATCTGAGTAAAGTCAACGACGGGGAGGTATCTACAATCCTACGTTCCCCCTACAACAACGAAGTACTACTTACGGCGAATGACTGATAGACTGATTATAGGGGAATACTGCAGCGAGAAAGAATAACGGGAGATGCGCATGCGTATTATAAGCGTTGACTTTACTCAGACTGTCTGAATACCAATCAGGAGTAACAGTTCTTTCCTCTTGTACAGGAATTCTTGTTACACGACCTGCTTTTGAAATAAATACCGCGACCACCTTTTTGAGGAACGGTTGACTTTTGACGGCCTTTCTTTGTGTTGGAGCACCTAAACAGACGCTCGTACGAGTAAATCCAAGATTCATCACCACCTTGAAGCGTCCTAGAGGTTTTTGACATCAATTCACCATAGCTGCTTTCTGTCCTTCGGTCAGTAGATGCGGTATACAACGGAAAACTAATTTCTTTACACACAATTCCTCATGCAACATTTTTTGAATTGTGGTTCTTAAAATCCCCAATTATGCCTCAATATCATACCATACTCTTAGCTTAATTCCATTTTTCAACTAATTTGTCAACTTTTGACAGTTCATTGTAGCTGGTACATTATAGATATCACGCTGAAACTTCGGATTTAGGTTAACTAAATATGGAGGCTAATTTTTAGTGCTGAAATTTTATTAGTGTCGTCCTCTATGCCTCAGTATGGAAAACTTAAAAAACATCCCTCACATATTCGACAAAACGATCTTTTGCACCAAACGTTTTTTTTAAGTATCGCCATGAATTTAAGGTAGTAATTCAACCATTCAAATCATGACACTCCGTATATACCTACAAAATGATTCAAAATCAGTACCCCCTTGGTAATACAAATTTTTGGACTTTGCTATTAATCTAGCTCTAAATTATTGAAGATGTAGTGTTAGAGGATCGTCTTTTTAAAATTAAAGGAACTAGCGGTGATAACAAACATATCCGAAACAAGTATTCGCCGAATTCTCCATGACCATTTGAGTATGAATAAAATTAGTGCAAGACGGGTACCGCGACTTCTCTCTGTTCTCCAACCTGAACGTCGATTCGAATGTGCGCGGTCGTTTTTAAACATGTGTGGAGATGACCCGAAACCGATTCTGGAGACCATTGTCACAGGGAATGAAACAATGGTTCTGTTTTCCGATTATCTATCGAAAAAGGGAGTCCATGGAATGGAGGCGACTTGATGAACCTCGTCATAGAACGGCGAAAGTCTTCCAATCAACGAAAAAGCTGATGGCCAAACTATTCTGGGGTTGCTAATTGACTTCAAAGAGCGCAATACAACTGTGAACAGCACATATTATGCGTTTTTATTGTATAAGTTAAGGGACAGTATTCGCGCAAAACGTCGTGGAAATTTGAAAAAAGGTGAGCGACTATTGCACGACAATATTCCCGTCCATACTGTCGCCGTTTCACAAGCTACCATCAGCGAATCTGACTTTAAAGAATTGGGACGCTCACTGTATAGTCCGGCTATGGCTCCTTGTGATTTTTATTTGTCTTCTATTATAAGACAAAACCTTAGGGAACGTCGTTTTAAGGACGACAGCGAGTTACAAGAAGCTGTTAGGGAATATTTTTGACGGAAACGGTTCAGATTATTTTTGCAAGTGTATCGAATTATTAATTGTAATCAATGTATAGAAGTTGGCGGGATTACATTGAGAAATAAAATTTCTTATATTGTTTGGCCAACAATTTATTGCACCTACCTCGTATAATGTAATAAATCGGCATAATTATAGTACAAAGCACTAAATAGTAATCTATATCGAGGTATTAAAAGTATTATGTATTCATTACTTTTGAATATAATTCCTTAAATTGGATTCTTTTCGCCTTATTTTTCTAGTTTTGTAAGTATATACAACATGTAATGTCTTACCTCTGCCATGTAAGATACTGAGCCAAAAATATAGAGAGCCAGTTCCACGCAGCAAAACGAAATGGGAACTAACAAAACACTCAGCGCAAATACACCTTCGACGTTTTTCAAGATTACGGGTGATATCCAAGGTGACACCGCAAGCAAGCTAAATACTTGGAACACCGCAAACGCAAACAACGAGCCAAATCGAATCAAAATTGTCAGAGCAAATATTGAATTAATCGCATTAATGCACTCGAATATTTCTTCGTATTTAACGGCCAATATTTTGATTGTGAGAAGATCTAATTGTGGATTTATGTCGCCGATATGATTAGACTTCCGTCCTAGTTCAGAAATAATCAAGTTTAATTGACTCAGGACGTTTTTTACTAGTGCTACTAGAGCAGCATATTGTGAAGCAATGACTTGTTTAAGAGTTCCAGAGCCTAGAAGCACTACATTGGTCAATATTTCAATATATTCATAGCCTATATTTCCAGCAAGCAGAGCTGCGAAAAAGATAACCAAGCTGAAGGTCATATAGAGCGTAACTGCTCTGCATATTGTTTGTGTATACCCATAATCGGAGACCGAAGCTACATCTTTGAGGATATTCGCCATGTTATTAAATACATCAATCTTCTTTTGGTTATAAATTTTACAAGTGACTACGATTACTAATAATTGAATAAATTCTAACAAATTAAATCCAAAAAACACGAAAGCTTCCATTATAGAACTTTTAATGCTCAAGTTACTTCCAAAATCGCAATAGACTAATGTTGATAGCAATACAAATGCACTTTGTAGAACTCCGGATATTATCGTGTAAATATTCCAGGTTTTCGAAGCTATTTGACGATTGGAAGGGTCGAAATAATACGACAGGCACCCCGTGTACTTCCAGCACACGAAAAGTGGTCTTGCTGCGCGGTATATGCCATCCATTTCCTAACAATTTTTAAGCAGTGTGCTTGCTATGCGTTAGAAAATACTACAATCGGAAATATTTAGTTTCGTCCAAATTATCCAAGTTGATTTCTAATCTCGAAAATGAATTAACTCACTAAAATACATCGGCGTAAATCGGAGTATAAATCCACGCACTTCGTTTGCCATACGTTACCTAGCAGAAATCAATTGCGCTAAAGTGTGTTCTAATTTGTATTTCTAGCTACAAAAGGATTTGTTATGATAATGGGCTCATAAATTACAAATGGCGAAAACGTAATTTTAAGTATAGTTCGTTTCACGATATAAGAATCGAACTAAGGGATTAAAACTGGTAAATTAATTACTAGAAAACGAAGAAAAAGAAATATCTTTAGACCTATCATGGAACCGGTAATGACGTTTGGGTTGGAGTTGGTTATAAAGAAAAATATGTCCTAAAACTTACTCTCGGTAGAAATCACATATTGGAAAAGATGCTGCGGTATAACCAGACTAGATCATGTCAGAAACGAATATATTAGAGAAAAAATGTAAGTACAAGATGCTATTGTAGATACACTAAACGAAGAACAATTAAAGTTGGATTGACATCTACGCCGAGTGGAGACAGAAAGAATATAGCTAAAAGTATGGAAGTATGGGCTCCAACGGAGAGAAACTTATGAAGAAGGCCAAGAAAGAGATGGATAAAGAGTGTGGAGATCGAAGTGAAAAAAAGCGGTCTGAAACAGGATGAGTAGAACCAGGTGTATGCATAAGTTTTTTTGCAAAAAAGAAACACGTAATTTTCAAGGGAAATTAATTCTTCTTTTTTCAAAATATTGACCGTCAGCTTCTACACATTTTACACATGTTTCAGGTAATTTGTAGATACCATGCGAGAAAGACTGCTTGCCTTTTGCGGCAAACCATTCGTCGAGCTTCTTCCCCGAAATTACTGAAGTGTTGATCTACGAGCCCGTGCCCCATTGATGCGGAGATGTGAGTCAGATGGCGTCAGGTCTGGGGAGTGCGGCGGGTGAGGAAGAACGTCTTATCCAAGCGATTTCAAGGTGTCTTTCACTGGTATTGTTGTGTGAGATGGCACATTGTCGCGTAATAAAATCACTTTGCCATGTCTTCTAGCCCATTCCGGTCGTCTTTCGATTAATGCGTAGTTTAAATTAATCATTTGTTGGCGATAGCGTGGTGTATTAACGGTCTCGCCGGGCTCTAAGATTTCATAATACACAATGCGGCTCTGATCCCACCAGAGACAGAGCATGCTCTTCTTGCCGAAACAATTTGGCCTTGGTGTTGAAGCACTGACTTCGCAAGGTGAAAGCAACGATTTTTTCGGCCTCGTCACAATTCCATACAAAAATGACTGCCTTTCGTGGCGTTGAAGCAGCATTTCGCAGGTGACTGCGATTTTCTATTTGACGTTCATTCAAATCGTGTGACACCCATTTACAGTGTTTATTTAACTTCCCCATTGCTCGTCTGCTGACTGTCTCTTGTGGCACATGTAATGCTTCTACTAATTGCTGTTGAATTTAGGTTGGGTCATCATCCAATAACTCCTGAAGCGCTCACTGTCTTTTAGATTGAAAACATCACTTGCAAATTATCGAGGCCATGTCTCACCTGTTCTAATCGATAGAGCGTTTTCATTATATGTTTCTACTAGCAAGGGATAACATTCAACAGCCTTATTGTTATTATTAATTTCATACATAAATTAATACGCTGCGTACTTTTCGCTGGCGCAAGCTGTTAGTTAAACTGGAAAAAACTTGTACATGCACTTATATATATATCACATATTTCCTATTGGAAAATTCTTTAAAACATATTCCACTTAATATAAACTCGTATTATTAGTTATATCAAAATCGAAACCTTAGATGTATTCTATTTGTTCGTTGGTATTTCTCTCCAATAAATTTATCTTCAAAAATTAACATCTGTCAAGCTTTAATAGCCTTAACTGTCGACGTTGTAATTGCTTATGCAATTTTCTGAGTTTTCCCACTTGGGGACTGTTCACCAAATTGGAAATTTCACTTTAATCTCAAAAATTGTGGGGGTGGGTGTTAGGAATTTACGTAGACTTTTAATCTATTAGTACATTTATTCGCACATTTCATTTACAATGCGGTTAAAATTTAATATAAGACATCAATTACGTTAAAATGTATTTTAAAGTATATTGCTGACCATCCATAAAAGGATTTATTATGATGATACGCTCATAAATTGTGGATGATACAAACATAATTTTGAGTATAGATCGTTTCAGAATATAACGATCTGTCTATGGGATTCAAGTTACTGAATCGATTAGAGGCAAACATCATAACTATAGCTGAAAATATGTTTGGGAAATTAAATATGCTTATATGTAAATGGGCTGTGTTTTATCCAATTTTAATATGAACCACTTGCTAATACAATACTATTATTATGATTATTACTGTTTTATTATTATTAACTTTTTACATAAATCAAACAGTTTTCAAATACAGTTAATGTATTATATATGATATTTTATATACTTTATATGTTATATATGTATATTTTATATATGAAGGAAAGACATTAAATAAGTCATAAACTGTGGAAAAGCTGAAAATAATAGTAAGTTAATTTACTCTCTATCACTAGGTGTGTCCGCACAATCCAGCTTTATAATATTCAACTGACAGTTGACGTGCGCTTACGCGGGCATTCTTAAAATGGCGACCGTGCTTGAACAGTGTACTGCGTTGTGCGTTTCTTCTGGGCAAAAGGACTTCCTGCAAAATATATTCATAAGGAAATGTCTCCTGTTTACGGTGAAAAATGTTTATCACGTAAATCCGTGTATAACTGAGTCGGGATATTCTCTCGAGGGCTCTCGAAAGTTGTTGAAGATCACCTAAGTTGCCATCCCGTTCAGATTGCGATAGATGTAACGCTTCGACGGACGGAAGAGATGATTCGAATTGACAGGCAGGTAGCAATAGACAGTATAGCAACTGTAATAAGGTGTTGTCATGATTTAGCCTACGAACTGGTGCACGATCATTTGAATTTTCGAAAAGTTAGCTCACGGCGGATAGAACACATGCCTAACAGGATTCTTACTGGTTATGACCCGCGGTTATACCACACCCAATCCGAAACAAAGCGTGCATCAATGCAATGGAAACATCCTTCTTCGTCAGCAAAGAAATTCAAGGTTATCCCCCCAGCTGGTAAGGTTATGCTTACCACGTTTTGAGATTCTGGATGACTGTTCCTAGCCCATTTGCAGAATAAAAATGAGAATGTGACTGCCGAATCATACTATATAGTTTTATTAATGCTTCGGGATGCAATTAGACGAAAACGTCCAGGCCTACTAGCAAGGGCAATATTGTTACATCACGATAATGCCAGGTCGCATTCGCCCCACTTGACCCAAGCGAGAATTGCAGAATTACGGTGGGTACCTCCTGAACATTTGTCTTGTAGTCCCGACCTAGCCTCAAGCAGCTATCATCTGTTTGGTCAACTCAAAAAGCATCTTGGTGATTTAATTTCGAAGGTGATAACGATGTTCAACAAGAGATGCGCGCGTGGTTCAAACGGCAATCCAAGCACTTTTATGTAGCCGGTATTGGGACATTGATAAAGCGCTTGTATAAGTGCGTTAACTATGATTAACTATTTTGCTAATTATTTTTATAACAGCTTCTTGTGACCTATTTACTAGCTTTCCCTCGTATTACACAAAATTTCACATCTATATTAAATGACCGTGCATGTATTCATGAAACACATCAGCATCAGGATTGAACTGCATCAACACTATAGTGTACATGGTTATTGCAGCTAATATCTGAAAATAAAAGACAATCTTATAATGTAGAATGTAACAAATACTTAGTTAGTCTTAAAACGTATCGCATACAACTGCTGGTGAGATGACATGAGAAATAACTAAAAAGTTAAATTTTAAATGTTAATTACTGGTGTGAAAGCAACAGCCAAAGCTAGTAATTCGCAAATTATTATCGGCGAAATTTTAACAGTTTCATACTCAGACTCGGTATACACAACACTTGTTTATATGCGCTCAACCCATCGAAATATAGTAAACTTCTAACTTGATTTCATAGGTGCGTTATATACAATCCCATATGGAAAAAGTCATATCTGCGGAAGTTCAGAAGCTACCACATACATATTCGACAAATGTGCTTATTGGTATCTGTATACAGTTGTTATCAAAATATAGAGTTTCATAGGTGTGTTACATATTCGGCCCGCCAGATCCCCACCTAGGTTGATGAGGAAACCTATCGCGTACCCCGCGTGACTCGACCGTCTCAGAGTCGCGATTCACCGAGTTTGACAATGACAGAAGTCGTACGTCGTATTATGCATAATAATAATTAATTAAGCATATCAAACACACGTAAAGAGAAGAAGCGACCACTGGCTGTCCAAATAAATAAACTTATAACCACATATCCTGATTGCGAGGAGTATGTAGTTAATACAACTCACACAAATAAAAAAACCGGCATGAAAACATTTATGTTAGATTTACTTTTGATGTTTATTACTTGTCTTTTGCCACTCAACTTGTTCAGTGGACAACAGTTTCAACACATCTGGCATTTTTCCAACCTGCGAAACAAATTTCGGTTTTGATTTTATGTTTACACTTAAATTTGCTACAAAGAAAGCATGCCTACATATAAAAAAAAGGTTCTCGCATTCTCCAGCTTAATTACATTTTGTCGAGCCGACATAATTAGTTTTACAGTTATATATTAACTATTCTTCATGATATATATATATATATATATATATATATATTGTGGTGGAAAATCACAGGCTCGTTAAAATTTTTAACTGGGTTCTTTGATTTAAAATTTTGATTTATTTGTTTTGAATAAAGTGAAAATGTTTTCTAAATTAAAATACCAAATGTAAAATTGAAAAGACAAATATATTGACAAATAAAAAATATATATTCCGCTCTCTTACAAAAAATGTTTTTTTACAGAAAACCTAAGGCAATCCCTGACTAGCTAAACTTTAAATATTCTAATTAATTTACGAAACGAAATATGAGATCGAAAGATATAAATAATTTTGAAGAACTTAAGAAGATTCGACATCTATAACCTTTGAAATCGTATGCACTGGCTCGCCTTTAGGATGGACTGGCCTTCGGCTTGCAACGTAAGTATCCGGAATGTCCAAATGTAATATGTAGTAACAGCTGATACATTTTATTATTGGATATAAACGAAGATATTTATAAATTTACGGAGTATATGAGAAAAATAACTAATTATTCTTTCTCAGGAGAAAAGATGCGAACATGTCTGACTTTGGCCCAGATCTTCATCTGTCCGTTTTTCTTTTGTTTTATATCCATGGCAACGTATTTGTTCGCCTCTATGGTAGCGCTTCTCAGTACAGACACATACTAGATATGTGTGACATTATAAAGGAAATTGCTGCCAGTCGTGCCATCCTTCCGTCGCACGAGAAATTTCGAAAATTATAAGTACAATTTCGGAATAATGCATATTCATACAATGTAATTGAAATATGTGATATGTTAAACGTCTTTTAAAGATGAAATTTTGAAATATTTATCTATATAAGTAATATGTTTACGAAAAGCGATATATATATAATAAACGATAGTAAAGTTTACGTCTCCTCTGTAAGTGTTGTTGAAGGGACTCTTTTTTTTTAATAAGAAAAATTGTGTGTGAAACGGCGTGTACGAAACAGTGACGCGAAAGTATCTGAAATAGGTGAACTAGTAAAATTTTAGAAGAAATTCATTGGTAAATAATAGACAACAATTCATTACATTATATATATATATGTATATTTATATATATATATGTATATATATAAACTGTTAAAATATTCTTCCATATACTGAAGTATAAATATATTATAACGCATAATAAGGCATACCACACGTGCATACACAGCAGGGGAACAGGATTGGTTCATTGAACTCCGTCAATTTTTGTGTCGATCTTGCGTACGGGCGGCTTCGGACCTGGCACACTGAAGATTTGGGCAACCCTATATATGTCTACTTACAAGCTTAGTGAATGAAAAACTTTCCAAAACATGCATCAAAGGAAAAAAAGCAAACTTACCGAGAAAAGTAGTTTTAACTCTATAACGAAGAAACCAGCTGTTGTAATCTCGTAATCTTCATGTGAAATCAACAAAGTTAGTAGATTAATCTGCAGTAAAAACATTAAATAAACTAATATATTTAGTATCGTGGTACACTTACTTCCTCCCTTACGTGCTTATTATTACAACGGTTGATGATTTTGAACAGAATTTTCTTCAGAGCTGCAACCTGAAATAATAATGGTGAGAAAGTTAACTTAAAAAAAATCTTCGATTTTCTTTTTGATTACACCCCATCAAATCATGCCATTTAGAACTATATAAACTCCTGTACAAGTAGACCTTGGTCTTCGAGCAATTGTAGTAAAAACAACAAACCGGAAAAACTCTCTTAAGACAGTCGACAAAATATCAACAGTACGAGGAAAGAAGGCAATGAGATTTTAACTCGAATATCAAAAGGAGATTCGCAATGACAACAGGGAACCGTAAAACTAAGATTACCGTGTAGTACCAACACTACAAATGATGGTGTAGAGTCAAGTTAACGACTGGATATTACACTTTTTTCCAATTTTACAGAGATACTAACAGCACTATTAAACATTTGGACGTCTAACGAATGCACAGTTATGCATGTATGTATGAGTATTTTTGACGAGAAACACCACCTGCATGTTTTAATGCTTTTTAAGCTACCCTCGGTAACTGTTGACTTTCGCTGCACATCATCTTGACACGATACACACGTTCACTGGCGGTAAACTCCATCTAATGCTTTTCCTGCTGAATAGAAAGGTGGGCAGGAATAGATAACTAATTTCTATGGTGCGGAGTGTACCAAAATACTTGTGTTCACTCTGTACCCAACTCACCTCCTTGTAGAATAATTCCGCTGGTAGAATGAAGCTTCCAATATGCAATATGCAGTAGATCATAGTTTCTAGTGAGAAGAACGTAATCAAATCATACTCAGGTGCAAATCCCGAAGCTGCTACAACCATCACGAAATTAAAAACGTGTAAGGTAAACCAATTGAATAGCATAGCGAGTAGTATCAAAATTCTAGCCGATACTGCACCGTTAAATTGCCTTAGTAGATTGAAAGTATCTTGTAAAACTTTCGAGATCCTTTTAATGTTGCCAACTTCGAAATCAATTTTATTTGAAAGTTCAGTTAGACGTACTTCACGGTATTTCTTCTCAAGGGTAGTGTGAATACTTTTAACGATGTCTCTTACAATAAAAACGGTGTTAATAAAGTTCATGATAAACGCAAATTGCATTAAACCAAATGAGAAGAACAAGAAGCTCTTGCGTAAGCTCGCTACAATATTGCCAACAGTCGTGTAATCCACGTAAAACACAGTTATGTCGTGCGTAATTATTACGCAGGCGTACACAATTAATAGATACCGCTTTTTTGATTGTAGAGTAAATTTAATATTGACATCGACTTTTCCCAGTTCTTCCTCGATTCTGGCGAATTCATTTAAAATCATAATCATTCTCCTGTTATACAACTTGCTCAAGGCGTGCTCCATCAAGTAATTAACAAGATCAAAAACTAAGTACAGTATACACACTAGTTTCTCCAAAAACGAGGATAATTCGACGATGAGAGCTGAAGATTTGGAATACAATATGCATACTTGCACGGACAAGAAGATATGAATCAAGGACGCCAAGATTAAATGTATTTTGGCCTTAGATGTGAACTCAATTTTGTTATCGTTGACGAACTCGTAGAATAAGAAACCAGAATACTTTTGGAACGTGAAAAACGGCCGTAGTTTCATAAATAAATTTCCCTTTTCGTTAGCCATTAACGTTTTTCTTTTAAACGGTGCTTACAAATTCCGAATATATGAGCGCATACAGAGCGTACAAGCACATCGATTGGACATATTCAATACCATTACGAATTTTAAAGTATATTGGAATTATAAGAAGGGTAAGTATATAAATATTTTAAGTATTGCATGTCAAGCAAGTAGACATTATTATAATTATTGTAATGGTTATTCCATGTTCTTATTGACGTCAGTCTATTCCTTCAATCTACAAAGTTATGAATATCGTAATAAACTTAACGAGGTCGTGAAAATGAAATAAACGAACTAAAAGCTGAAATAAGTAATTTGTCTTATTAAGGAAATAAAGCTAATTTTTATTTCAAACTGAAAATATTAAACAAAACTCTTCTTCTTTTTACTGTATATATGAGGCTCTAAACCGGTTACGACGTTTAGTTTTGGTATGCCCATGCCTTTCGTGGGCATGCTATCGACCATCTTTCTCTCGTCTCGTAGTTTCATATTCGTTTGGGTATCTTCCATACCTTTCACATGTTCGGTTCTCTCCTTGGTTACGTCCCATCAAATCATGTCATTTAAAACTACATAAAATCATGCACAGGTAGTCGATGGTCTGTGAGCAATAACAATAAAAACAACAAACCGGAAAATCTCTCTTAAGATAGTATACAGAATATCAACAGTGCGATGAAAGAAGACAATAAGATTTCAACTCGAAAATCAAAAGAAGATTCGCAATGACAGTCGGGGACCGTAAAACTTAGATTGTCTTGTAGTACCAATACTACAAATGATGGGAACGTTACAAACGATGGTGTAGAGTCAGGTTAACTACGACTAGATATTGCACGTTTTATTCACTTTTACAGGAACACTGACTGAAACTAATAAATAGACATTCATCGCATGCACAATAATGTTACCAGAATATTTTTGACGAATAGCGCTAGCTACATTTTGAGGTTTGAAGCTTTTCATACTATCGTCGATAATTCCTGACTTTCGCCTCGCATTCGGTTAAATATGATTTTTCAAAGTGCTGCCTGGTACGAAAGATGTGTTCATATTTTATTCCATTCATTCCTTTTACAACTGAATGGGAAGGTAGGAAGAAATACGAGCCAAATTCATTGAAGAAATCAAACTGCTGTGGGAAAACTGAAAATGGCAGCGATCTGTCACTAGGTGTCAGCACGATCCAGTTTTGTGATACTCAAGTGACAGTTGACGTGCACCTACGTAGGCAGTGCTAAAATGGTGAAAAATGTACTACGGAAGAGCAGCGTGCTGTTGAGCTCTTTTTTCTGGGCCAAAGGACTTTCTGCAAAGGATGGAAGGAAATATCTCCATATTTCCTGTTTTCGGTGAAAAGCGTTTATCGTGTAAAGCAGTGTTTAACTAGGTCTAGAAATTCTCTCAATGGCACTCGAAAGTTGTTGGGAATGAGCAAATTGGCCATCCGGTTCAGATTGCGACAGATGCAACACTTCGACGGGTGGAAGAGATAATTCGAACTGACAGACGGGTAATAATAGAGAGCATAGTAACTGTAATATTGTGTTCTCATGGTTTAGCATATGAACTGATTCGCGATCGTTTTACGAAAAGTTTGTTCACGGTGGATACCTAGGCAACTGAACCAGGAACACAGAAGGATTTGAATGGGTTTGTTCTTCTAGCACCTCTCTCGGTACGCAGAGGAAAGGGAGGACATGCATAATGGGATTGTTACTAGTAATGAGTAATGGGTGCACCTCTACCATCCTGAAACATAGCGTACTTCAATGCAATGGAAAGATTACATTCTTTACCGTCAACAAAGAAATTCAAGGTTGTGCCCCCATCCAGTAAGGTTAACCCATTTCCAGAATAGAAAAACGAACGTGACTGCTGCATTATACTGTAAAGTGTTGTTGTTGTTTCAGGATGTGATTCAACGAAAACGTTCGAGAGAGGAATATTATTACATTATAATAATGCCAGGCCGCATTCGGCCCACTTAACGCAGGCGAGAATTGCAGAATTAGGCTGAGAACTTCTTGAACATTCGGCTTACAGTCCCGACCTAGCCCCAAGCGACTATCACCTGTTTGGTCTACTCAAAAAGCATCTTGGCGGCATATTTCGATAGCGATGTTCAGCAAGAGGTACGCACGTGGTTCAGACGGCAACCCAAACACCTTTATGCAGCAGGCATGGGGCATCGATAAAGCGATGGAATAACTGTAAATGGTACTTTGTTGAAAAATAAAACTTGTTTTTGGCTAACTATTTCCCTAATTATTTTTATAATAGCTTCTTGTGACCTACTTGCTGACTATCCCTAGTAAATAATTAATTTTGATGGTGCGAAGTATACCGAAATACTTGTGCTTAGTATATATTTAACTCACCTCTTTGTAGAATAATTCCGCTGGTAGAATAAAGCCTCCAAAGTACAGTATGGAGTAGATCATAGATAACAGTGCGAACAAGGTAATCAAGTTATACTGAGGCGCAAACCCCGAAGCTGCTACAAGCATCACGAAATTAAAAACGTGTAAGGTAAGCCAATTGAATAACATAGCGAGTAATATCAGCATTCTAACCGATACCGCCCCGTTAAATTGCCTTAGTAAATTAAAAGTATCTTGTAAAATTTTAGAGATCTTTTTAATGTTGTCAACTTTGAAATCAATTTTATTTGAAAGTTCAGTTACATGTACTTCACTGTATTTCTTTTCAAAATTAATATGTATACTTTTAACGATGTCTCTTACGATAAAGACGGTGTTGATAAAGTTCAAGATAAAAGCAAATTGGATTAAATATAATGAGAAGAACAAGAAGATTTTGTATAAGCTCGATACAATATTGCCAACTACCGTGTAATCAAGATAAAACAGAGTTAGGGCGTGTGCAGTTACTACGCAGGCACACACAACTAATAGATATCGCTGTTGAGATTGTAGAGTAAATTTAATATTGACATCGATTTTTCCCAGTTCTTCCTCGATTCTGGCGAATCCATTTAAGATCATAATCATTCTCCTGTTATATAACTTGCTCAAAAAGTGCTCCATCAAATAAAAACCAAAATCAAAAGCTACGTAGAGTATATACACTAGCTTTTCCAAAAACGAGGATATCTTGACGAGGAGATCTGATGATTTGGAATACAATATACATACTTGTAGAGCCAATGAAATATGAATCAAGGACGCTAAGATTAAATGTACTTTGGCCTTCGATGTGAACTCAATTTCATTATCGTTTACGAATTCATAGAATAGGAAACCAGAATACTTTTGGAACATGAAAAACGGCCGCAGTTTCTTAAATAAATTTCCTTTTTCGTTAGCCATTGGCACTTTTCTTTTAAACGCTGCCTACAGATGTCGAATATATGAGCCCATACCGGGCGCACAAACATATCGATTGGATATATTCAATTACATTACGAATTTTGAAGTACAATGCAATTGTAGGAAGAGTAAGTGCGTAGGTACTTGAAGTATTGCATGCCAAACAAGTAGACATTATTATAATTAATGTAATGGTTATTCCATGTTCTTATTGACGACAGTCTATTCCTTCATTCCAGATATTATTTTTATAACAGCTTTTTGTGACCTACTTACTGACTATCCCTGGTAAATAATTAATTTTGGTGGTGCGAAGTATACCGAAATACTAGTGCTCAGTGTACAGGGTGCGCAACTAAGTTACCGCTGTTTGCCAATAGATTGCGCCAACAATAAGTGTTGGTCGATTTCGACATATCCAAAACGTTATGAACCAAGCTTAGACATATGGCAATCAAACTGTTTTGACGCAGTAATGATTTTGTTTTGGCGTCATATACTTTTGGTTGTGTGAAAATGTCTGACTTTGTGCTAGATAATCGTCATTTGCGGGAGGTGTTGATTTTCTTCTTTTATTCGAAGAAAACGGCTCCACAAAGTTTACGGAGATGCTGCTCTAAGTGAAACAACGTGCCGTGATTGGTTCCGCCGTTTCAAAGAGGGTGATTTCGATGTTGACGACCGTCCGCGTGAAGGAAGGCCGAAAACCTTCGAAGAGGCTGAATTGGCGGCATTGCTGGGTGAGTATCCATGCGAAACGCAACAAAAGCTTTCACCAGCATCAGGAGTTACCAGCCAAGCCACTTCCAAGCGATTGCATGTGTTGGGAATGATTCAAAAGCAAGGAACCTGGGTTCCTTATGATTTGAAGCCAAGGGACGTTGAGCGTCGTTTTTTCGCCTGTGAACAACTGCTCCAGCGGCGGAGAAGGAAGGGTTTTCTTCATCGCATCGTGACGGGTGATGGAAAATGAATTCATTACAACAAGCGATGGGAAAGAAATTCATGGGAACTGCCCGGTCACGCTTCTACGTCGTCGGCTCGGCCGAATATCCACGCTGCGCAGGTTATGCTGTGTATTTGGTGGGGCCAGGTTGATGTTATTTATTATGAGCTGTTGAGCTCGAACGAAATCATCACTGAGGAACGGTCTCGACTTCAATTGATGCGATTGAGTCGAGAATTGTGCGAAAAAACGGCCACAATACGAGCAGTGGCACGAAATAGTGACTTGCTGTAGAGTGACAACGCTCGGCCTCACGTTTCTAAACCCGCTAAAACCTACCTGAAAATGCCCAAATGGAAAATCCTAGCCCACCCGCTATATTCCCCAGATATTGCGCCGTCTGGTTATCACTTGTTTCGTTCGATAGCACACGGTCTGGCTGATCAGCAGTTCCGCTCATATGAAGACATCGAAAAATGACTTGATTCGTCGATAGCCTCAATAGATGAACACTTTTACCGTAACGGTATTCAAGCTCTGGTAGAAAAATGGAAAAATGTTGTAGCTAGCGATGGCCAATACTTTGAATGATTCAGTTGTAATAATTTTTTCATAATCATAATCATTCTCCTGTTATACAACTTGCTCAAGGCGTGCTCCATCAAGTAATTAACAAGATCAAAAACTAAGTACAGTATACACACTAGTTTCTCCAAAAACGAGGATAATTCGACGATGAGAGCTGAAGATTTGGAATACAATATGCATACTTGCACGGACAATAAGATATGAATCAAGGACGCCAAGATTAAATGTATTTTGGCCTTAGATGTGAACTCAATTTTATTATCGTTGACGAACTCGTAGAATAAGAAACCAGAATACTTTTGGAACGTGAAAAACGGCCGTAGTTTCATAAATAAATTTCCCTTTTCGTTAGCCATTAACGTTTTTCTTTTAAACGGTGCTTACAAATTCCGAACATATGAGCGCATACAGAGCGTACAAGCACATCGATTGGACATATTCAATACCATTACGAATTTTAAAGTATATTGGAATTATAAGAAGGGTAAGTATATAAATATTTTAAGTATTGCATGTCAAGCAAGTAGACATTATTATAATTATTGTAATGGTTATTCCATGTTCTTATTGACGTCAGTCTATTCCTTCAATCTACAAAGTTATGAATATCGTAATAAACTTAACGAGGTCGTGAAAATGAAATAAACGAACTAAAAGCTGAAATAAGTAATTTATCTTATTAAGGAAATAAAGCTAATTTTTATTTCAAACTGAAAATATTAAACAAAATTCTTCTTCTTTTTACTGTATGTATGAGGCTCTAAACCTGTTACGACGTTTAGTTTTGGTATGCCCATGCCTTTCGTGGGCGTGCTATCGGCCATCTTTCTCTCGTCTCGTAGTTTCATATTCGTTTGGGTATCTTCCATACCTTTCACATGTTCGGTTCTCTTCTTGGTTATGTCCCATCAAATCATGTCATTTAAAACTACATAAAATCCTGCACAGGTAGTCGATCGTCTGTGAGCAATAACAATAAAAACAACAAACCGGAAAATCTCTCTTAAGATAGTAGACAGACTATCAACAGTACTATGAAAGAAGACAATAAAATTTCAACTTGAAAATCAAAAGAAGATTCGCAATGACAGTCGGGGACCGTAAAACTTAGATTGTCTTGTAGTACCAATACTACAAATGATAGGAACGTTGCAAACAATGGTGTAGAGTCAGGTTAAGTACGACTAGAGACAAAACCTTCGAAGAGGCTGAATTGGCGGCATTGCTGGATGAGTATCCATGCGAAACGCAACAAAAGCTTTCACCACCATCAGGAGTTACCAGTCAAGCCACTTCCAAGCGATTGTATGTGTTGGGAATGATTCAAAAGCAAGGAACCTGGGTTCCTTATGATATGAAGCCAAGGGACGTTGAGCGTCGTTTTTTCGCCTGTGAACAACTGCTCCAGCGACAGAGAAGGGAGGGTTTTCTTCATCGCATCGTGACGGGTAATGAAAAATGAATTCATTACAGCAAGCGATAGGAAAGAAATCATGGGAACTGCCCGGTCACGCTTCTACGTCGTCGGCTCGGCCGAATATCCACGCTGCGCAGGTTATGCTGTGTATTTAGTGGGGCCAGGTTGATGTTATTTATTATGAGCTGTTGAGCCCGAACGAAATCATCACTGAGGAACGGTCTCGACTTCAATTGATGCGATTGAGTCGAGAATTGTGCGAAAAAACGGCCACAATACGAGCAGTGGCACGAAAAAGTGACTCTACAGCATGACAACGCTCGGCCTCACGTTTCTAAACCCGCTAAAACCTACCTGAAAATGTTCAAATGGAAAATCCTAGCCCATCCGCTATATTCCCCAGATATCGCGCTGTCTGGTTATCACTTGTTTCGTTCGATAGCACACGGTCTGGCTGATCAGCAGTTCCGCTCATATGAAGACATCGAAAAATGACTTGATTCGTGGATAGCCTCAATAGATGAACACTTTTACCGTAACGGTATTTAAGCTCTGCTAGGAAAATGGAAAAATGTTGTAGCTAGCGATGGCCAATACTTTCAATGATTCATTTGCAACAATTTTGTTACAATAAAGTTGCATTTTCATAAAAAAGAGAAACAGCGAGAACTTATTTGCGCACCTTTTATATTTAACTCACCTGTCTGTAAAATAATTCCGCTGGTAGAATAAAGCCTCCAAAGTACAGTATGGAGTAGATCATAGATACCATTGAGAAGAACGTAATCGAGTTATACTGAGGCGCAAATCCCGATGCTGCTACAACCATCACGAAATTAAAGATGTGTATTGTAAGCCAGTTGAATAACATAGCGAGTAATACCAACATTCTAACCGATACCGCCCCGTTAAATTGCCTTAGCAGACTAAATGTATCTTGTAAAACTGTCGAGATCTTTCTAATGTTGCCAACATCGTAATCAATTTTAGTTGAAAGTTCACGTACTTCACCATACTTCTTCTCAAGGGTAGTGTGTATACTTTTAACGATGTCTCTTACAATAGAAACGGTGTTGATAAAGTTCAAGATAAAAGCAAATTGCATTAAACAAAATGAGAACAACAAGAAGGTTTTGTATAAGCTCCATGCAATATTGTCAACTACTATGTAATCAAGATAAAACAGAGTTAGGACATGCGTAATTACTACACAGGCAAATACAACTAATAGATATCGCTGTTGGGATTTTAGAGTAAATTTAATATTGACATCGATTTTTCCCAGTTCTTCTTCGATTCTAGCGAATCCATTTAAGATCATAATCATTCTCCTGTTATATAACTTGCTCAAAAAGTGCTCCATCAAGTAAAAACCAAAATCAAAAGCTACGTAGAGTATATACACTAGCTTTTCCAAAAACGAGGATATCTTGACGAGTAGATCTGATGATTTGGAATATAATATGCATACTTGTAGAGCCAATGAAATATGAATCAAGGACGCTAAGATTAAATGTACTTTGGCCTTCGATGTGAACTCAATTTCATTATCGTTTACGAATTCATAGAATAGGAAACCAGAATACTTTTGGAACATGAAAAACGGCCGCAGTTTCTTAAATAAATTCCCTCTTTCGTTAGCCATTGGCACTTTTCTTTTAAACGCTGCCCACAGATGTCGAACATATGAGCCCATACCGGGCGTACAAGCATATCGATTGGATATATTCAATTACATTACAAATTTTGAAGTACAATGCAATTGTAAGAAGAGTAAGTGCGTAGGTACTTGAAGTATTGCATGTCAAACAAGTCGACATTATTATAATTAATGTAATGGTTATTCCATGTTCCTATTGACGGCAGTCTATTCCTTCAGTCGGAGGTGATGAGAAATTTTCTTATATTTTGTCCAAAAACCGTCCAATGTCTATGGATGTAATGAATAACCTCTAAAATTAGTTAACGGATCTGCGGATGCTCCATCACAGATATACCGGAGTTGCGTTGATAACACTATCGAACTTTTCTACTACGTGATCGTCTTTTGCGTCGATTATGTTGCGTAGCATTGTATTTACTTTGTTCACTGTTTGTACTGACTCCACTAACGTAATCCAATATTTTCTAATTTCTCTACTGCGTTAAGGATACATACTCAGCCAAATTTCTGTGGTTCTATATAAACTTTTGAACAGAATATTTAGTTTTCTTAATATCTTCGGCAAATTACGCATCGATATTAATGTTGAACTACAGAGAAACATAAATGCAAGGGAAAATAACATTTAAAAAATGTATGACATTTTATACAGACAATATTTACAATGATAGTAACACAAAACAGTGAAATTTCCAAAGGTTCATAGAATGAAACAGGCATCCTACGAAATCAGGCATTACCTTTTAGTGTAAAAATCTAAACATCCTAAAAGATTATTTATTTTTAAATATGATATATAATGTAATGGAATTTTCTGAGGGCTCTGTTCTCCTCAAAACATGCCAATTTTTTTATTGCATTTGCTAAACTCACCTTTAACTTTACTCATTTACCATAATTGTAGATTTAAATTAATTTTAACACATAGGCTGAAAAGTCCCGGGCCTAACACATAGATGACGCTAGTTTTATTGCAGTCACCTTTCTCTCAGTTAGTACTAACCTTCAAAAGACAGCTGTTAAAATTTCATGATATTCTATTCATTAGTTTGTGAGTTATCACGCTACTTTTGTTATTTTCAAAACAATGGATCAAAAACAATTTCGTGTTTTAATTTTACACTGCTTCTTGATCGGAAAAATACCGTTCAAGCGAAGCAATGGCTTGAAAAGTATTATGGGGACTCCGCTCCATCAGAAACAACAATAAAACGTTGGTTGGCTGACTTCAAACGTGGTCGTAGAGACACCGATGATGCAGAACGCAGTGGACGTCCAAATGTGGCGGTAACACCAGAAAACATCAAAAATATCCACAAAATCGTTTTGAATGATCGAAAAGTGAAGTTGCGTGAGTTAGCTGACATCGCAAAGATATCAAAAGAACGTATTGGCTTTATATTGCATGAGCATTTGTCTATGAGAAAGCTCTGTTCAAAGTGGGTGCCGCGTTTGCTCACTGTTGACCAAAAACAAGAACGTGTTGATGATTCTGAGCAGTGTTTGACCATGTTTAAACGTAACAAACCGGAATTTTTGCGTCTATATGTGACAATGGATGAAACATGAATCCATCACCTCACTCCGGAATCAAAACGATCGTCATCTGAGTGGACAGCAACTGGTGAACCTCGTCCAAAGCGGCTGAAAGCACAACAATCGGCTGGTAAGATTATGGCCTCCGTATTTTGGGATGTGCGTAGTTTAATATTCATCGACTATCTTGAGGAAGAAAATACCATCAACAGTGAATATTATATAGGGTTATTGGAGCGTTTGAAGGTCGAAATTGCAAAGAAACCGCATATGGCAAAGAAGAAATTTTGTTTCATCAAGATAATCAAAACAATGGCAAACCTACATGAATTGAACTTCGAATTGCTCCCACGTCCACCGTATTCACCAGATTTGGCTCCCATCGGCTACTGGCTGTTCGCAGACCTCAAAAAAAATGCTCGCCGGTAAGAAATTTCGCACGAATGAAGAGGTTATCGCTGAAACTGAGGCCTATTTTGAGGCGAAAGATAAATCGTTCTACAAAAGTGGTATTGAAATGTTAGAGCGGCGCTGGAATGATTGCGTTGCTCTTGATGGATATTACGTTGATGAATAAAGCTAATTTTGAACCAAGAACACCGTGTTCTCTTTGTTAGGCCCGGGACTTTTCAGCCCATGTGTTATGGTATCGTTAGGGAAAATGCAAGGCTGAACTCCCCGTAAGATTGGATAGGACTTTAACATTATATTTAATCACTAAATATCTTGAAGTATTCGCAATATACAGTTTGCTTGCGATGTATTTGCATTTTTTTACAATTTCCCAAAATTTTCATATTATTATATTCCCTTTTTTGTCAAAAAAGAGAGTCCCTTAAACAACAGGAGACGAGAATAATGAAATTATACTATCAAAAGCCAATATCACCAAAGTCAATATAATTAATGTAAAATTTTATCCACACCGGAATTAGCGAAGATCACATCCAAGACCTACATCTCCATCCCTGGAAACACGTAGGAGATATTCCCATTGCCATGATGACCCTACTGCAGTCATTTGTCGCCTAACATCCTGATCTAGTAGCGGTTTATGAGCGTTAACGGCAATCGACGCGAGAAACAATTGACTAATAGCGTGGGTATTAGATTTCTAAGCATTAACAGAGTTCGTGAGCTCCCTATTTAGCGAATTTCGCATATTATGATGAGGAAAGTACCTCAGAAAGTTTTATAAAGTTGTAGTGGACTTGTCACCACATTTAAAATATTCGACTATGTAGTGAAACACTACTGGTCTAGCAGTGCGGCCCTGGCGTTACCTTGGGCCTTCCGTCGCCAGCGCGAAGATAGGGAAATACACCATCCTATAATAGCAAAGTGCGTATGTGAGTAAAGAAAGTAAAGGACTTCATCCTTAATAACATCATTTATTATTTAAAATGATAAAATATAGATTTTATTAGCTAGCTAGGGATTGCAATAGGCATTCTGTCGAATACATCCCCGATGTAAGTGATATATTCTAAATTTATCATGTATTGTTAATTTCCTTACTTCAATTTAATCTACTTCTCGTTCAATTTATTTAATTTCATTAAAATTTATTTCATCAAAATTTTCGAAGCCTGAGAGAAAAATTCTTTACAATATATTATCGAAGTATACATACCAGTTGCTATTAGAGGAAGAAAAAACAAAACTAAATTGCTATAAAAAGGTATGGTTTCAAACCGAGCCATAGCTAAGAAAGTGGGACGATCCCATCACCTCATCAAACATTTTATAAACTTGCGAAATTCCTGCGGCAAAAATCGCGCTAACGGGAATAATTAAAAATTAACTCGAAGGCGGCGCTAATCGACATGTCGGTTAGCCTCTTCTGGTAATGTTACCACCCAGCAAATAAAGGTAATGTAAATAGGTAAACAAGCAAGACTGAAATTTGCGCAAAATCACATGAGATGGAATCGTAAGCGGAACAACGTCATATTTTATGATCAGAAGCTTAACGATTTGCGTAAGAACGCTGAAGTTACACTGAGCCGAAATTTTGGTGGCGGTAATATAGTAGTTTGGATTGATTTTAGCCATAACAATAAAACCACTAAATATTTTATTTCTACACGAATGAATTCTAATTCTTATATATAACTTATGGAAATGCTTCTGATAGACTTTGGTGAACTATTCCTTAAATTTATTGTTATATAACTGTAAATTCGTGTTTCTGTGCATTCTGAAGTAATGGCGCATGATTTTAATATTCCTACGCGTTTCCTTAAAGAACCATGTAGGAAACACACCCCTAAGTTCTGTCCTTGGAACAGTCTTATTAAAATAATCAAGTAGTATAGTGTAAAGTTCATTATAAGCATCATCAACAGAACCTCAACTGATCACTGAATTCCATTGTGTGTTTAGTAATAACCCATACAGGTGTACGACATCAGCACGGCTGAAACTTGAGCATCATTGAAATTGCAGCAATGTCTGTTTACGAAAGTCAATACTGAACAACAGGCTGCAACTCGTACCGGCTTTCGAGTGGCTCTTGAAATCGCAAAATTCTGTGAACCATTCACCGATGGAAAAGTGATCAAAGAATGCGTAATTGCAGAAGCCGAAGGCGAAGATGTACCTCGAAAAGGTAAATTAAATTAAAACTGTCAGTTTGTCAGCAAACACCATGGCTCTAAGGGTGCAAGACATCGCAAAACATATATCAATTCAACAGTCTGACAAAAATGGACGTCTTGAATGGTTTCCCCTGGCCTTGGATGTTTATTCCAGGAGTAGATAAAAGCTATCACGTGTATTGCTAGTATCTACGACACATCTACTGGACAAAATATTTATAAGGAAATTGGAAGTGCCATTAATAAAAAGCATCTTCGATGGAAAAACCTAAAATCTATTACAACTGATGGTGGCAAAAACAAGCGTGGTAAAAATAAAGAAATGGTTGCACTCGGGTCAAAGGCTGTAGGAAATGATGGTGGTTCAAAACAATTAGCCTTACATTGTATCATCCATCAACAATCCTTATGCGGAAAATGTTTGAATATGCCTGAAGTTCTAAAACCAATCATATTAGTTGTTAATTTTATCAGATCCACTGAAATCACCGACAGTTCCGCGAGTTGATTGAATAGATTGGAGAAAATGACTTACAATATCATACTGCCGTACGCTAACTTAGCTGCGGGAAAATCCTTCAGCGCTTTTTTGAACTTCGAGCAGAAAATGAAACGCATCGCCCTCTTACCGAATTACAAAATAGCGAATGGCAGTGGAAGTTAGAATTCTATGTCGATTTGACAAAACATAAGTGAATATGACATTGCAATGAGAAAACCAGCTTCCCTCTGACTTATACACTAATATCAAATCGTCATGGCAGAAAATAATACTGTTTCAATCACAGTTACGTAAAAAATGCTTCATAAATTTTAAAACATGTGAAATATTCAGCCACGCTACTGAGACTGAGGTTCCCGTCGATTTTGCAATCGGAGCTTTGAGTGCTTTGAATATAAATTTTGATGCTCGTTTCTCAGACTTTGATGTCATTACGAATGAAATTAAAATTTTCCAAGATCCTTTTTAACGGTATACTTAAAAACAAATATCAGAATTCATCTTTGTTGAAATTTTGTACGAGGCTTCTACAAGTACAGTTTGATAATTTGCATAAATTTGCTGGTCGACTAATTTCTGTATTTGGTACAACTTATTTTTGGGAGAAAACACTCTACAAAATGAAGTATATATACAACGAATGTTTACAGACCTAGGCGATGAGCATCTTAAGCCTCTTTCAATAATTAGTGTAAGTAAAATTGATCCAAAACTATAAATTATTAACAGCGAAAAATCACAATTTCATATGTGCGATTCGGGATATATAGGTTCTAAACATCGATATACATACATATACGATACTCTTTATCCCAACATAACTACCGAGGCCGAAGCCGCTGAATGTTCATTAGTTTATAATGCTAGTGGGATTCGTTTCAACTATTTCTTAGTTATTATGCTTAAGTTAATTTTTCTGCGTACTATACTTGTCATTAAGCTTTACTTAGCAAGTAAATAAACGCGAGCTATTATCATTCTGTATATTTTTATCCAATTTATAACAGCAACAATAACAACAATAAGGAACTAACTGTCGTGGGCCAGATTGATGACACTGGCAGGCAGCGTGGGGGAATTCGGCCTGCAGGCCGCAGTTAGGAGACCCCTAATTTAAACTATGGCAGAAACTTATTTGATACCTTAAATTTTCACAGCAGCTCCTAAAACTCGAGTGAAATAAAGAACGCAAATACTACTGAAGGTTATAATTGAGAATTGTAATAACTAGGATTGCTACTATGCGGATAATAAAAAAGAACAGAATATTAGAAGTTAGATTTTAATTGACAGGATTATATTCATAGTTTACAATACATGATGCTGCATATACTCCTGAAAAACTCCTGCATTAGAATCGAATTGCATCAGAACTATGGAGTACACTGCTATGGCAGCTATTATCTACAAATATAATAAAGTTATGTAAGACAGTTTAAAATGAAGAAATGCTAAAACCTACAGAAAATACCAATTTCATATCGATTACGAAAAATCCTGCAGCTGTTATCTCGTAGTTTTCATGGGATATTTGTAAAGATAGAGCATTCATCTGAAAGTATACAAATTTTCATTATCCTGAGCATTTAAAGAACACTATTTATATCAAAAATACATTGAAATATTTAACATAACAATGCTATTAGATACAGGATGTAGCTACTTATAATATTGATGGAACCATTCACGGGAAAGTCGATGTGAGGAAAGAAAAAACGCTAACACATGGGCATGTTTCTGCCTACTAGGCGTCATCAACATGGTATCGAACAATTTTCAATCCAAACACTGCAATTCCCACTCGGCTACTATCACGGTATCTAAACTAACAGCTTAAGTGAGCATTCTAAGTGCTATCTAGTGTCACAACAATAAAGCACTCATCTGCCAGTCCAGTAGTAACTGTATTTAACAGCATTATTCTGTTAACTGCTGTTTATATCAGTATATCAGTGTCAACTCTACCTCTTTTCTTGTAATATCATCTTTGGTTCCAGCCACCACCTTAAAAATCGTCTCTTTCAGGGAACCCACCTAAAACGCAGTTTAAACAAATATAATAACGTTTAAAATAGCTCAGCTTTGGATTGATAGTGAGGCAACTTTTAAACTACTTACTTCTTTATGGTACATCTCTGATATCATAATATACAATACAGTGGTACAAAGCCCATCCATCAAAAGGCATACAGAAAACCAAACAGTTCTCACGTATTTCATATCAAACGTATTCTTGAAGATTAATACTATTAAATTGAACGTATGAAACGTTATTATGCTGAAGATTAATCCTAATTCGAAAAGTATTTGAGAAGACACTATTTCGGTGAATTCTTTAAAGTACCGGAAAATATTTTCGTATAATGAGGGTACATTCTGGATAAATTCTTCTTCGGTAAACGTGTTCACGTTTCGTGCATTTCCCAATGCCTTTCTAGGTTTTTTGGAAACTATTCGTTCTAAATAAAAGCTCAGTTTTCTGAGAACGTTTGTAGAAATAAGTACTACACTGTAGAACTGCACAACGTGACTAATTCGGGCGTAATCAACAAAGAAGGTTAAGCAAATCCCATAGCAACTACCAAACAAATTTCCAACTGACAGATAATCCATGTAAGCCAGTGTTATTATATGAATTAAATTAACTGTAACATGTACAATAACAACTGTAATAATACGGGTTTTCAGTTGGAAGTAATCTAAATGGATCCCAATAGATTTTAAGTCACGTTCTATAGCAGCTATTCTATTTATAATCTTTATTATCCGCTCATTATAGGCTTTACCATTTACTACACTAATAGATAAGAGTATTATATCCAAGACGTAGTACATAACATAATTTATCCATTCTAAAATTGACTTTAGATCACTGTAGTCCTGAATGGTCCTCCAATATAAATCGACTACCATCACGAGGATACACGCCTGAGTTACAGCGGAAATGCCGAAATGCAAAGCGGATTTTTCCACGGATCTTAGTCGCGTAGTTTTATTTACTTTAACGGATAAAAACCCGAAATATTTTCTGAGATACAAGGCCGGTCGCAAAATTTCAAATATATCGTTTTCGACCATAGTAACTTGTGTTATGAGCATCGGCTGTAACTGAGTTGAATAAATGAAATGAAAGGTCAAATTGAAAGTTTATTTATCGTAATTTGAGTGCATCGTGGCCTAGGTGTCACTTAATAGAGATTATAATATTTCCTCACTTTACTTAATTGATTTTGGGACTTGATAGTATTTTCCAATGTTGAAAATGTCTTTAACTGCGTCCATACAAAGTGTACTTGCCACTTCAAGAATATTATTGCTGGCAAATTAATTAAATGTTTGATGTTCTAAATCAGGGATCTCCAAACTTTTCGGCCTTTTGGCCATACTGATTACTCCAGCAAGTTCGAAGAGCCAAAACCCTTTTAATTTTCCTGTCATTATCTATTTTGTAGATGTCAGGAAAATTAGAATTGAATTGAAATTATAGATTCTATAATTTTTAGACTAGTCGCCGAGTACACTTACTCAGGGAGCATTCACTTGTCAAATTCGCTAGTTGAATTACTATCGTGCGTTGTTACATCCATGGCGCTTGACGACATCTGGTGGTCAAAAGCGGAAATATGTACTGGTAGGTACCCTCTAATATTAATAGATGGCGCTAATAGTACTTTCGAAACCGCAGTAATAATTATATATTGGTGAATAACCTCATTGGTTCGAGAAAGTTCTAGTGTATTCCACACACTCCCAGATGGCCGTAATTGAAGTATAAAAAGGCTAGCGGTGTGACCGACGCCCGTACGTAATAGTACTTTCATTTATCTTGTTGTTTTTGTGTGTAATTTACTTGTATGAAAAAAATGCGTAAAATAGACAGCGAATACAGAACTTTCAATATTTCGCGATTGAGTCCTGTCGTAAGGCGCTATCTTTTTGATTCACAATGAAACAGCTACCGTTCTCAATGAATATAACATTAAACGTCATTATGGAACGAAACATTTTCAAAATTACTCCAAATATATAAGAAGTTTGCGGACAGAAAACTTTGAAACTTTGGAGCTCGTATTGAAATCGCAGCAATCCTTGTTTACGAAAGTCAATACTGAACAAAGTATCAAAACTCATCTTTGTTAGAATTTTATAAATCTTCCACTGGTGCAATTTGACAATTTGCATAAATTTGGTGGTCGGCTGTTTTATGTTTTTGGTATAACTTATTTTTGTGAGAAAAATGATTCAAAATGAAGTACGCAAAGAATGTTTACAGATCTAGGTTAATCGATGAGCATCTTAAATCTCTTTTTAATAATTGGTATAAGTAAAATTAGTCAACAACTACAAACCATTATCAGTGGAAAATCACAATTACATATTTGCAATTCAGAATATATACAAAACAAATATCGATATACATAACACATGGGCTGAAAAGTCCCGGGCCTAACACATAGATGACGCTAGTTTTATTGCAGTCACCTTTCTCTCAGTTAGTACTAACCATCAAAAGACAGCTGTTAAAATTTCATGATATTGTATTCATTAGTTTGTGAGTTATTGTGCTGAGTCACGCTACTTTTGTTTTTTTCAAAACAATGGATCAAAAACAATTTCGTGTTTTAATTTTACACTGGTCTTTGAGGACGTGCAGGTAAATCTTGAGGTTCATCTACAAATTAACTCATTAACGTCATTTTAATTTCAATAGATCTCATCAAAAATGTAAAGGAAATTCCAAATTTAAGATTACTCCTTAAATTCAGTGCCATTAATATTAGGTAACCCAAGTTACGATTACACCATAATATAATTTTTTTAAAGTTGTTGATCGATAGCATTTGTTTGTCATCTGCCATCTACTTTAATATGAATGCTTCTCTTGTTGGATGCATGCATATTTGGTGAAAATAATTCAAGGCTGTTATTGTATGGGTATAAAATTGGTGCCAAAGCTGCAGTGGCGGCGCGAAAACTATGTACTGCATTCTAAGATGATGCCGTTAGTGATGAAACAACACAGAAGTGGTTCAAGAAACTTTCTTCGGGAGATCTCTGCTTGACCGTTGAAGTATGTTCAGGGAGAGTGCACAATATTAATAATGAGGATCTTAAACAGGTTGTGGAGACAAATTCCCGTGCAATGTGCTTAGAGTTTGCAGATAAGTTCAATGTGAGTGATGAAATCATTCGTTTGCACCTTCATCAGTTAGGAAAGACGTGAAAGTTAAGCAAATGGGTTCCACATGAATTGCCAAATGATAGGAAATTAGCTTGTCTTATCATTTGTTCGACAAACATATCTTGATGATTGTTAACTTGCAAGGAAAGGTGGATATTGTACTCAAATTCTACATGTTGTTTCCATTGGTATCATTGGTTTTCGCTTACTGATTCGATATCGTGCATTCCCAAGGTTTCCTTGTACCCAAATAAGATTTTATTGTGTGTTTGGTGGACATCAACCGGAATAGTCCATTATGAGCTTATGGAAAGGGGTCAAACATTTACTGCGCACTTGCATTGTGAGCAGCTTCAACGAGTACAAGCAACACTCATTCAAACACAGCCTTGCTTAGTCGATCGAAAATACGTGGTATTCTTACAGGATAACTCTAGATCGCATACCGCAAGATTGACCGGGCAAAAAATGTCTAAACTTGGCTGGGAGACGTTACCAGACCCTACATATTCTCCCGACAATTTGGCAAGTGATTACCACCATTCATTGTCTCTTGACAACTGTATGAGGCATAGACCGTTCAAAACTCGAATTGATTTAATAAATGCAGAATCCGTAGTGTTCTACAAAAGGATATACAAAAATTGGTGTGACGTTGACAAAAGGTCTTTGAGGGCAATGGTAATTATTTTAATTAATAATAATGTATTAGTGTTCCTTAATAAATATATATTCTTTACCATAGAAAACAGCACGAACTTCTTTGGTTATGTGATATTTCGTTTGTATTAAAGTAGCATAGAGAACATATAACACATGAGCTGAAAAGTCACGGGCCTAACACATAGATGACGCTAGTTTTATTGTAGTTACCTTTCTCTCAGTTAGTACTAACCTTCAAAAGACAGCTGTTAAAATTTCATGATATTCTATTCATTAGTTTGTGAGTTATTGTGCTGAGTCACGCTACTTTTGTTATTTTCAAAACAATGGATCAAAAACAATTTCGTGTTTTAATTTTACACCGCTTCTTGATGGGAAAAAATACCGTTCAAGCGAAGCAATGGCTTGAAAAGTGTTATGGGGACTTCGCTCCATCAGAAACAACAATAAAACGTTGGTTTGCTGACTTCAAACGTGATCGTAAAGACACCGATGATGCAGAACGCAGTTGACGACCAAATGAGGCGGTAACACCAGAAAACATCAAAAAAATCCACAAAATCGCTTTGAATGATCGAAAAGTTAAGTTGCGTGGGTTAGTTGACATCGCAAAGATATCAAAAGAACGTATTGGCTTTATATTTCATGAGCATTTGACTATGAGAAAGCTCTGTTCAAAGTGGGTGCCGCGTTTGCTCACTGTTGACCAAGAACAAGAACGTGTTGATGATTCTGAGCAGTGTTTGGCCATGTTTAAACGTAACAAACAGGAATTTTTGCGTCGATATATGACAATGGATGAAACATGGATCCATCACATCACTCCGGAATCAAAACGATCGTCATCTGAGTGGACAGCAACTGGTGAACCTCGTCCAAAGAGCCCGAAAGCACAACAATCGGCTGGAAAGGTTATGGCCTCGGTATTTTGGGATGTGCGTAGTGTAATATTCATCGACTATCTTGAGAAAGGAAATACCATCAACAGTGGATATTATATAGCGTTATTGGAGCGTTTGAAGGCCGAAATTGCAAAGAAACGACCGCATATGGTAAAGAAAAAAATTTAATTTCATCAAGACAACGCACCGTGTCACAAGTCAATCAAAACAATGGCAAAACTACATGAATTGAACTTCGAATTGCTCCCGCATCCACCGTATTCGCCAGATTTGGCTCCCAGCGACTACTGGCTGTTCGCAGACCTCAAAAAAATGCTCGCCGGTAAGAAATTTCGCACGAATGAAAAGGTTATCGCTGAAACTGAGGCCTATTTTGAGGTAAAAGATAAATCGTTCTACAAAAGTGGTATTGAAACGTTAGAGCGGCGCTGGAATGATTGCGTTGCTCTTGATGGAGATTACGTTGATGAATAAAGCTAATTTTGAACCAAAAAAAGCGTGTTTTCTTTGTTAGGCCCGGGATTTTTCATCCCATGTATTACATATACGATACTCTCTATCCCAACGTACATAACTATCGAGGGTGAAACCGCGGCATGTCTACTGATTTATAAAGTTAGTAGGATTCATTTCAATTATTTGTTAGTTATTGTGCTAAGTTAAATACTCTGCGTATTATACTTGTTATTAAGCTTTATCTAGCAAGTAAATAAAACCGAGTTATTATCACTCTGTTTTTTTCATCCAACTTATCAAGGCACTAGCTGTCGCGGACCAGTTTAATGACACTGGCGTACAGTAGTTTGGCAGCCCCTGGTTTAGACTTTAGCAAAAACTAATTTGATTTCTGATAAATTTGGATGAAATTTTGGAGATAAGCTTCTAAGACTTGGGTGAGATAAGCAACGCAAGTACTACTGAAGGTTATAACTGAGAAATGTTATAACTAGGATAGCTACTAAGCGGATTATAAATAAGAACAGAATATTAGAAGTTAGATTTTAATTGACAACATTATATTCATAGTTTACAATACATGATGTTGCATATACTCTTGGAAAACCCCAGCGTTAGAGTCGAACTGCATCAGGACTATAGAGTACACTGCTATGGCAGCTATTATCTACAAATATAATAAAGTGACGTGAAACAGCTTTCACTGAAGAAATGCTAACGAAACCTACGGAAAATACTAATTTCATATCGATTACGAAAAAACCTGCTGCTGTTATCTCGTAATTTTCGTGGGATATTTGTAAAGATAGGGCATTCATCTGAAAATATACAAATTTTCAATATTCTCAGTATGTAAAGAACACTGTTTATATCAAAATATCTAACATAGTAATGCCATTAAATACAGCTATTTATAGCATTGGTGTAATCATTCACGAGAAAGTGAGGAGAGAAAGAACACTAACGCACGGATATGTTTCTGCCTACCGGGCATCATCAGCGTGGTTTTAAGCAACTTTTAACCCAAACATTGCAATTCCCCCTCGCTTACTGTCATCGTATCTTAACTAACAGCATAAGTGAGTATTCTATGCACTATCTAGTGTCACGAGAATAACGCACTCATCTATTGATTCAGTACTAACTGTATTTCACAGGATTATTGTGTTAGGTACTGTTTATATCAGTATCAACTTTACCTCTTTTCTCGTTATATCATCTTTGATTCCAGCCACCACTTTAAAAATCGTCTCTTTCAGGGCAGCTACCTAAGGTCCAGTTTAAACAAATGTAATAACAAAATAGCTCAGCTTTAGATTGATGTTGAAACAACAATTACACTACTTACTTCCTTATGGTACATCTCCGATATTACGATGTACAATACAATGGTACAAATCCCATCCATCAAAAGGCATACAGAAAACCAAACGGTTCTTATATATTTCATATCGAATGTATTCTTGAAGATCAAAACTATTAAATTGAACGTATGAAACGTTATTATGCTGAAGATTAATCCAAATTCGAAAAGCATTTGAAAGGAAACTATTTCGATGAATTCCTTAAAGTACCGGAAGATATTTTCATATAATAAGGGTATAATCCGAATAAATTCTTCTTCGGGAAACGTGTTCACATTCCGCGGATTTTCCAAAGCCTTTCTAGTATGTTTGTAAACTATAGCTTCTAAATAATAGCTCAGTTTTCTGAGAAGGTTTTTAGAAATAAGTACTACGCTGTAGAACTGTACAACGTGGCTAATTTGGGCGTAATCAACAAACAAAGTTAAGCAAGCTCCATAGCAACTATCAAACAAATTTCCAACTGACAGGTAATCCATGTAAGCCAGTGTTATAATATGAATTAAATTAACTGTAACATGGACAATAACAACTGTAGTAATACGGGTTTTCAGATGGACGTAATCCAAACGGATCCCAATAGATTTTAAGTCACGTTCTATAGCAGCTATGCTATTTATAATCTTTATTATCCGATCATTATAGGTTTTACCATTCACTATACTAATAGATAAGAGTATTATATCCAAAACGTAGTACATAACATAATTCATCCATTCTAAAATTGATTCTAGTTCACTGTAGTACTGAATGGTTCTCCAATACAATTCGACTACCAACACGAGGATACACGCCTGAATTATAGCGGAAATGCCGAAATGTATAGTGGATTTTTCCACGAATCTTAGTCGCGTAGTTTTGCTTACTTTAACAGATAAAAACCCGAAATATTTTCTGAGATACAAGGCCGGCCGCAGAATATCAAATATATCGTTTTCAACCATCGTAACTTGTATTATAAGCATTGGCTATAACTGAGTTGAATAAATGGAATGGACGGTGAAAATGAAAGTTTATTTATCGTTATTTGAGTGCATCGTGGAGTGGGTGTCACTTAGTAAAGATTATAATATTTTCTCACTTTACTTAATTGATATTGGTGTTTAATAGTATTGTCCAATGTTGAAAATGTCTTTGACTGTGTATATACAAAGTGTACTTGCCACTTCAAGAATATTATTGCAGGTAAATTAATTAAATATATTATGTTCTAAATTACAACCACGTGTGGATTTAAAAACAAGAACGAATCTATTATACTATGGAAATTCTCTGGTTTTCTTTAGATTAATTACTGTATACAATAATCCGATGTCGATATTTGTCTTAAAATATGTACATAATTCATTTTTCTTTTGGTCTGTGTTAACGTTTTTGTGTCAGTTCCTTATGTAACACATGGGCTGAAAAGTTAAGGGCCTAACAAAGAAAACACGTTTGTTTTGGTTCAAAATTAGCTTTATTCATCAACGTAATCTCCATCACGAGCAACGCAATCATTTCAGCGCCGCTCTAACATTTCAATACCACTTTTGTAGAACGATTTATCTTTTGCCTCAAAATAGGCCTCAGTTTCAGCGATAACCTCTTCATTTGCGCAAAATTTCTTACCGGCGAGCATTTTTTTGAGGTCTGCGAACAGCCAGTAGTAGCTGGAAGCCAAATCTGGTGAATACGGTGGATGTGGGAGCAATTCGAAGTTCAATTCATGCAGTTTTGCCATTGTTTTGATCGACTTGTGACACGGTGCGTTGTCTTGATGAAACAAAATTTTTTTCTTTGCCATATGCCGTCGTTTCTTTGCAATTTCGGCCTTCAAACGCTCCAATAATGCTATATAATATTCACTGTTGATGGTATTTCCTTTCTCAAGATAGTCGATGAATATTACACTACGCACATCCCAAAATACCGAGGCCATAATCTTTCCAGCCGATTGTTGTGCTTTCGGGCGCTTTGGACGAGGTTCACCAGTTGCTGTCCACTCAGATGACGATCGTTTTGATTCCGGAGTGAAGTGATGGATCCATGTTTCATCCATTGTTACATATCGACGCAAAAATTCCGGTTTGTTACGTTTAAACATGGCCAAACACTGCTCAGAATCATCAACACGTTCTTGTTTTTGGTCAACAGTGAGCAAACGCGGCACCCACTTTGAACAGAGCTTTCTCATAGTCAAATGCTCATGCAATATAAAGCCAATACGTTCTTTTGATATCTTTACGATGTCAGCTAACTCACGCAACTTCACTTTTCGATCATTCAAAACGATTTTGTGGACTTTTTTGATGTTTTCTGGTATTACCGCCTCATTTGGACGTCCACTGCGTTCTGCATCATCGGTGTCTCTACGACCACGTTTGAAGTCAGCAAACCAACGTTTTATTGTTGTTTTTGATGGAGCGGAGTCCCCATAACACTTTTCAAGCCATTGCTTCGCTTGAACGGTATTTTTTCCCATCAAGAAGCAGTGAAAAATTAAAACACGAAATTAGTTTTGATCCATTGTTTTGAAAATAACAAAAGTAGCGTGACTCTTAGCGCAATAACTCACAAACTAATGAATAGAATATCATGAAATTTTAACAGGTGTCTTTTGAAGGTTAGTACTAACTGAGAGAAAGGTGACTGCAATAAAACTAGCGTCATCTATGTGTTAGGCCCGGGGCTTTTCAGCCCATGTGTTAAGTCATAATTGTTAAGGTATTCTTCTAGCCTTTATCTAGCTGTTTTTAAGCAACTAGAAGCCAAAAGAAAATCTACATCCTGTAGTTGTACATTTCAGCACATTTGAACTTGAAGCGAAAATCCTTAAGCAGATTTAATTGAACGAGGATGAATTTAAAATTCTCTAAATTTGATAAAACTACGATCTTCTTGTATTTTACCAACATTTTAAATTTCTGAAAAAAATATCAGTCTCGGTAGGATTTGAACCCACGACCTCTTCATTACCGGCAAATCCTACCGAGATCAATATTTTTTCAGAAATTTAAAACGTTGGTAAAATGCAAGAAAATTCTAGGTACAGCTACAAATTAAACGCCAAATTAGGTGGCGAGCGGTGGGAGTAAATCTGCGCAGCATTAGAAATAGTGGGAAGCTTTGTAATAGGTTTTACATAAAGTTGGAAGAAACAATAGGTCGCATAAACTATACATCTATCACTTAATAAATTAATAATTTATTACCGTAAAATGTATACAAACTTATTCTTTTAACAGTATGAATTTATTGTGAAATCAATTAGACGTTACAGAAACAATTAACCATATGTATAATGAGATACACGCATACACATTCACTACCAAACGAAATAATATGAGCAATGAGATTTTAACGTATAAACAGATATTTAGGAACATTTTTAAAACAGTATAAATTTACAGAGGAAGCAATTTGATGTATCAGTTAATTGAACAATTTACATATGAAAACTCAGAACTCTAATGCTGTTAACAATAAATCCTCATAATAACTAGAGTTGTTGTTTGAGCTATTTCCATTGTTCGGAAACACCTCTAGCAATAGTCAAAAACAGACTATCCAGAGGCACCACACTGCGCGAGAGAACATCGTTAAGTGTAGAAGCCATTATAGAACTGTTGTCCACATGCGCGAACTCCACATATTTCCAGGTGGATAGCAAGTTCTTCCAACAAGAATTTGGCATGGCAATGGGCTCCCCTCTGTCGCCAGTCCTAAGCAACATCTATATGAAAGAGTTTGAACAAAGAGCGATGGATTCATTTGAACTAAACCAAATATGACACCTTCGTAATTTGGCCCCATGACCCCCACTATGGAATTGGGAGTAGTTAACGGGATTCCTAGACGTCCTGGTACATAAACAGTCCGTTGGCACATTACCAACGACGGCATATAAGAAGCTGACACACCTAGAATAATACCACCATTTGGACTCTAATCACCCACACAACGCCAAATTAGGTGTCGCGGAATGTTTGTTTAATAGGGCCCCAGATGTATGTTCGGATGATGAAGATAGAGAGGAGGAATACTGATCCATCACAAATACACTTAAATTAAATGGATACATAGAAAAACCACAGCCGAAGTCAAAAGCAATACATACAACTCGGAATAAAAATACAGAACGAAAACCCAATGTATGTACTACAACAATTCCATAAAGGCCTATTAGATAAAATCAGAAAAATAGGCAACGATTAAAATATCAGAACGGCCATCAAAACTTCAAATAGGAACAGGTCTAAGTTAACAAAAACAAAGCCCGACAACGAAAATCAGAAAACTAAAAGCCGTGTATGCAAAATACCGTGCGAATGTGGAAGGCCAGACATAGAAACCGGCAGACCCCTGTCAGTCAGAACGAAAAAACATCAGAGACTAGTTTGTATGGGGGAAACGGATAAGGTACGGTTGGTTCCACATGCTTGGGAAGAGGATCATAGGATTGCATGGAACAACGTAGCAATCCTGGAGAAATAAAACAACGCCGCAAAAAGAAAACCGTTGGAAACAGCATATATGGCCATTACACCGATCGCCATTAGCAGACCAAGCCTGGAGATAAATAACGTCTGCGCAGGTTCAACACGCATCCCCTGCTGCGCAGAAAATTATAGCTTAAATATAAGTGTAACATAGTATATTCTGAACCCCCTATTAGCTTGGTGATTAAGTCAGGTGAAATATAGAAATCGAGAAAAAAAATAAATCGAGTTCGATGGTGTGATATGGTGGAAGTCCCAAAACTGTGAGTCCATTGCGTTGTAGAATTTTGCCGAATTATATATTGACTCTTACAGCGTTCGATTAGTTGGTATAGTTGTGGTTTTAACATGCTAGTGTCAAAAGGAATATCTTTTAAAGGTAATCATTCAATCAATTAATTTTTCTTGCTATTACTTCTTGGAACGTGATTTTTTTATATATTGTGATACAGTGCATTATCAATTACAACGACAGAGTTTGTGGGCAAGTTTGGTATAAGCTTTTGTTCTATCCATCTGGCATAATTTTCTACGTTCATATCCGGAATGGTAATCAGCAGTTTTTACGCCGGACTTAAAAAGCAATTGGGGCTTAGGGATATAGCCCGCGTAGACTATTATTAGTCTGGGTCCTTTAGATATGTTCTTCAAAAGACCTTTTGCACTTTCATCACCCCACATATTGGAAGACGTATGACTACTACGAACGTAAGTCTCATCTATATATACAATGGCTCGATTTGTCTCACGCAAATGTTTAATCTTTTGCAAGTGATCAATTCTTAATGCTCGTATATCCAATCGCTCTATCAACTTTGCTATTATTCTGTGTGCATCGAAACTTGAATCCTATTTTTTTTCTTAATGATGTGTTTGATCCATTCCATTCCAATTTATCGTGCATCTTTTGGCGTAGAGCTGAAACCGTAACTTGTCGCTTGTCTGCTCTATGAAAATCGTAGATCATATCTCGCATTATTTTTATTTGATACTCCGGCGGACTTCTAACACTCTTTGTTCTTTCTCTCTTCTTATTAGAACTTTTTTTTCATCGCGATTTGATGCTGCAGTTCCCTCTTAAATAATTCGTTCTATTGTTCGCACCGACACACTAGTTGCTCCATGAACACACTCTTTTATTTCACTTAATGACACTGATGTATTTACGTTTATAAAAATAATTGTAAACGCAAAATTAGCACAGAAACTAGGGCATATACTACTCAGTCAACCATTTTAAATTTCGCGGACAATTTAAGTTGGTATTATCGGAAAATGGTCATATTTTTTTAGAGCAATACGTCTTTATATAATCTTTCCTAGAACTACCAACCCAAATTGTCCGCGAGATTTAAAAATGGTTGACTGGCTGTAGACGTATAATAAATAAATAATAATAACAAGGGTTATATTTCGTTGTAATTCGACACAAAGTTGGTGATCCGTTCTTTAATGATATTAACCACTATATTAGGGGACCTGTTTCTTTTTACCAAATAAACTTACACTTATTTCAATAAATCTTCCTCAAAATCAAGTTTCATCTTCGCAAGTTACCAGTATAAAATCATAACGGAAATACTTCAAAATGTGGCAACAAAAAAGAATGCAATCGCTTGCAAAAATAATAAACAAAAATAACAAAGAGTAGCAAAAGATAATTAATACTAAATATTCCAGGAGGATTTAAAATTTCAAACTATCTAAAGTGATCAAATCTTCTAAAGTGTATATTTCGATTTCCACATCACAATTGCATCAACATCGCTTGTTTTTACTTAATCTTACAGTGGCATCTAATACGATGTATGTGGATATTGAGTTCTTCATAAAAAAAAGTTTCTGTAATTCAAATAAATTACAGTTTTACTGAAGTATCATTAGATTATTGCGGTGGATATTCCTACGGGTGTTCTACACTCATACCTATGGCATCGCCTTTTAGTTTCTTTACTTATAGGACCGTTATATTAAAATTTTGAATGTATAATTTAGACTGCAATTGCAATTTTTATGTGCGTAGTTTGATAGTAATTTCTAGAGATTAATATCGCTAAGAAATATGTGGACTATCTATGTCTATAACCGATTTTCTTAAGCAAACTGCCAAAGTCAACTTTCGGTCATTGTAACAGCTATAAAAACAAAAGGGCACGGTACACTCATATTTTTCATTATTTAGTCCAAAGAGAAACGTTCCAGCGTAATAACGACTCTCAACAGCGAAAAATAGAAAAGCAAAACTTTCGATAACTATAATAATCAAGATTTGCGAAAGCATATTCTAACTTAGAGAATTACATAGAATCCGAAAATGCTAAAATATAGGGGGTGTTCCATTTAAGATACTATATTTCAAGATGCTCTCTGCAAAACCGGAAGTGCCAAAAAGTTGTTAAATTGATGAAAAAATAGCAAATATAGCGTTAACGAAATAGTCCTATAAATAAAAAAAATGAAAGGCTGCATCTACGGTAGAAAACAACCAGTGTATAGAAAGCTACATTTATTTTATGATACAGGGTGTCTCAAGACCTGAGAATATTATTCTTGGCAATGATACTATAAGCCAAATAGGAATAGGATAGTCTTTTACAAAACTCAATTTTTTTTTTTTGAAAATTGTAGATATAATTGTAACAAAGATTTGGGTATTATCTCTAATGTTATAAATACCGTGTTATTGCTATATTTTATATTTCTATTGTTCTAGCTTTTACCGTTTTAGAGATTTGGCACAGTTATATTATTCAAAACTTAGGCCATCCTGTAGAAATTAGGAAATTTCTTCTCAGATGAAGTTGAGTCCCTTCAAACGCAATCCTCATCACTGGATTGCGACGCGTAATTCAGCTGTTCGCTCCACCAATCCCTAATTTCGTTTGTAGCACTATTGATTTTCGGCAAAGACGTTTTATTATTGAACACCTCCCTCTGTATACGGTTTATTTGCTCGCTTCCAGTTGGTAGCTTGTTCTTTTTCTTAACGGACAACCTTTCCTTCTCCGTACGAGCGGCTGGATCTGATAACGTTGGGGCTAGGAAATTTTTCTTACCGGAACCGCTACCTATGCTATCTGATCTAGGAAGATTAACTAGTTTTTGTTTTCTCGCTACGGTTTCCGTTTCCTGTAATAGAAAATATTATCTAAACTATTTCTACCGAATATGTTTAAAGATAACTTACGACTTTTGGTTCTGTTTCAACCGGTTCATTGACCGGTGTTCCTGTCTTCTCCTCTTCTTTCTCCTTATCTAGCAGTGTCGTGGCAGTGATGGTCTCATTAGTGGCTCTTAATCCAGCGATTAGACTATTTTGTTGTCTCTGAAAGATCATCGAATAATAGCCACATTTTGACAGATTTCATTCAAATAACTTTACATTGGTCGAGCGGATTTTCTTTAAACAACCTTCCAACCACGTCCTGATAGTTTGCTTGGCCACCTCCTCTTCAATGACGTATTCAAATTCCTCCCTGGCCAGCAATTCTTCTAGTTGGAGAGCTTTCCTAATATCGACAGATCTATACGATAACATGCTGGAAATGAACAATGTTAATTGGGTGACCTTTCTGAAGACCAGTGTTAACGTACTTAATTACGTCGTGGAAAGTAACATCTTCGCCGTTGTGCAACCGCTCCAATTCGTAACACATGTGTTTGAAAAGCAATCGATCTCTTTGGGGGTCAACTTCCAGACGTCCTTTTAATAGGCGTAAGATGAATTTCACTCTTTTCACGGGTATGACTCCTCTTTGATGAATATCAACAACGTTCCACGTATTTTGGAAGTTTCTAATATCGGCATAGGAAAGCAAAGCGTCTTCTTCGTTTGAATAGAATAAAGAGAAGTTTTCCATAATGATAGCTGTAAATAACAATAAATGTGAATAGTTTTATTGCCTGGGGTCTTTTATTGTTTCTTTTTAAGCATTATAATACGAGGAGTGTCTTTTAAATTTTCCATAGCGGGACGTAGAGGGCGCCACTAATCAAATGTTAATACTAAAAATTAACCTCAATCCTAATTTCAGTGCAACACGTGTGGTGCTGTAGCTACAGCGAACTGTCAAAGTTGACAAGTTAGTTGAAAAATGGTATTAAAGCGAGCACATTTTCGCACAATAATTGTTTATAACTTTTGAAGACAATTGTCTCAAAAAGAATGTCTCGCCGAGTTGGTTTCTGTTTCCAGCAATGAAGCACCGCATCAGTCAACAATTTCTTGTTGATATTGAGAATTTAAACGTGAACGATTAATCTTATTGACGATCTAAGAGCAGGTGCACCAAAGACGACAGTTACTGAGGAAAACGTCGATGCTGTGCGCAAAATCATCAACAAAGATCGATGTGTGACATGTCGTGAAATTGAGGCATTATTGGGAATTTCAAAAATCTCAATTCAAATAATTTTGCACGAGGAATTGTGTGCAAAGATATTGGTATTCCGTCGGATACCGCATCTGTTGACTGAAGAACAGAAAGCAGCTAGGGTGAATTGGTGTCAAAAACCCTTTTCAATACCGGAAACTTTAAAAACGCGTACAACATTGTGAGGCGTGATAAATCTTGGATTTGATAAATTACAATTTCCCTGTAATTACCAACGTCTCTATTCATATCTCTTTTCTGAAAAAGTCAGTGCCGGCGGCATTTGAACCCACGTCCTCTCCCTTGTCAGGGGAGCGACTTACCGCTAGACCACAGGATCCTGTAAAGTCAGTCCCGGTGGGATTTGAACCCACCCCATCTCCCTTGCCGGGGAAGCGTCTTATCGTTAGACCACGGGATCCTGGGACTGCTTCCAGAATACTTTGAAAAAGAATTAGGTCTTTAAAAGTTATCTACTGTTTTATTCCAGCTCAATATGCAAAACTTAAAAGATAACCTTCGTAATATCTATTAATTTAGTTAATCTTCTGAAGTATTTTTAAATTCTATTTTTACAAGAAAGGGTGTAAACTGTTTTCCTATATTTAGTCTTTTTTTTTACTTTTATTTAGAAAATATTTGAAGTAGTACGAGGACGACCTGACACGTTTCCGGAATCGACAAGAAAAACACGGTATTGGTGTGGTTTTCTACTTTTATTTCTCGATGTAGTCTCCTAGAAGATCGATACACTTTTTCCAGTTTCTTCAAGCCGTCGGAAAAGTAGGATGTTTCGAGGTCTGCAAAATAGCGATCTGTAGCGGCGAAGACCTCCTCATTTGAGGCAAATCTCTTTCCTCCGAGTGATATTTTACAGGTTTGGGAATAGGAAAATGTCGCTGGTGGCTAGGTCCGGGGAATATGGAGGATGCAAGACTAATTCGTAGAGCAGCTCATTCAACTTGGACCCGACGATGCGGTATAAATGAGCCAGTGCATCGCATCAGGTCAATAAATCGGTGTAGTATTGCCCAGTGATCGTCCTTCCCTTCTGCAGATAGGCGATGAGGAACATACCTTGGGAATCCCGAAAAATAGTCGCCATGATCTTTCCGGCAATAACTATTGGCAGTAGATGTCTGAAATTTTGACAGTTGCTATAAAAACCTTAGACTTTCGTGCACCATATCTTGCCGATTCCGAACACACTTCAGGTAGCCCTCGTATGTCATGTGTTAATAATTTTTTTCTCAAGAAAAAATGTCTAGAGAAATTTGACCTCTTTGCTTACCTACTAATAGGTTCAATACAATATACGTTATAATCACATAAAAAGTACAAAAATATATCAACGATCCAGTAAAATTTCCACAATCAGTCTCCCAGTAATTATCAGCAGGCGTACAATATGGCGGCTGTATCATACAGTCATGCATGATCTTATTCCAGTCTTCTCCAGTAACTATCCTGAACAGCATGGCGACTCCAGTTACAGGCGACTCAAAATTGGCCCTTCTGCCAATACCTTCGCCGTATTTAACGGTTCCAAATAAAATGGTACCGGCTAAAGCATAGAAGAAGACCAATAAGAACATTCCGAAGATAATGAAGAAGCTCTTGCAAACCGATACACCAACGGTGAGCATTAACATCTTTAAAGTGGCGTGTTTGCCAGTTATTGTAAAGAACCGTAATATAACAACCATGAACCCAATGAAATATGATAGGTCGCTCTGGAAAATTGAATTCATCCAATTATTTTGAACAAAACACTAATTAATTTTATTTCTACTACCTTAAACATAATATGTATGCAAATCCAAACCACTCCCAAGACGGTCACAAATAAGTCGTACCTATTTCTTCTTGATTGCAGGTAACCTCTTGGAGTGAAAGCTATATTCTTCATTACCACTTCAACGACGAAAACTAAGGTGCAAAATATGCCTACAGTAGCTAAAATTTCTGTGTAACTCTCGTCTTTGTTCCACTTCCATGTGAAATAATTTAAACTTATATTAAACCAAGTACGTTGACATCAAAAGAATTACTTACAGTGACACTCAACAAGGAACTATTAACCAAAACCATTATGGCGACGCAACGTTTAAACTTGATATTTTGCGTTATATCGTAGATAAATGCTCTAAATTTCTTCCCGTCTGGTCTTGGTGGTAAATGTAATGGTTGAGCAATTTTTAATCTCTTTTTCAAGTCACACCTGTAAGGATATGAATCAGAAGCTTCAAATAACTGACCAATAATGCTTATGAGCACGTACCATCTTCTCTGGTCAACAGTTAAGAGAGCAGTACCTTTATTCTCTGAATAATTAGCTATGACCACGCCTACAAATAACGTAAGACCAATCATACATCCTAGAAAGATGTAGATGTGAATGTATATGGCGTGCACCTAAGAGGTAAATGAAGGATGAAACAGTTACTTTCAAGCAAGGATTGGTAAATTTACCGGCCCTAAGGCTTTGATTAACACATCTCTAACATCTAACCATCCTTTAAACGACAGTACTTCAAACAAAGCCAACATTGCATCTCCAATATTATCAAAATTAAATCTTCTGGGGTTCGCCCTAAAACAGTCGAAATGTTTTAAACCGATGAAATTCTTTTGGTAGAAGAGCTTACCAAACTCTAGGGACTAACATGGACGGATATGATTCATTTTCACCAGGTTGCAGTTTCATTTTAGTGACAAACACTCTTCTCATAAATACTCCAACGCAATCCTCCCTTTTTAGAATTGTAGGATCATTACACCTAGCTAACCTTCCACCATATAACTGGACTCCGTAGCTGGCAAAAACGAACATCAACAAAATCAGCAATGTAGACACCTTAAACATGCATTGATGGAAAAATTCGAATCACGTTTCGTAGCTTCAAGATATGCACCAATAAAATTTCTTTGAATCCTCTACACAGTTCGTAAACAACCTTCCTCATATGAGGCACAAGCGTGAAGATTCTCAAAGGTCTTAGACAACGGAGAATCATGAGAAGTTGTGCGCTGGAGTTTGGCGGTACTTTCTTCGGCATCCAACAGAGAAATGTCAAACTTACCTTAAATTGAGGAATGATCAAAAATTTTTCAACTATTTTCCAGAATACTTACCAAATATATGAAAACGTCTAAAATAGCAGCGACATCTTTAATATAAGCCTTCGGCGTGAAAAATAACCCATCAGCCAGAATTTTTAGCGCTAATTCTATACTCATGAATATGACGAAGCAATATTCCGCTATTTGTAGGGTTACATGCTCCATGACTCTGTAGTATGGCGTCTCAAACATCATAGACAAACAGGAGAGTGTTGTCATGGTGATCATAACCCAATCGAGATAAGTTACCAAACCGAGAAAGTTACTGCAGGGAATAAGTCTAATGTAGGCCTTAATTTTGAAAACGAATTACTTACTGTAAGCTTTTATATTGGACTTTTCGTTCTTTACCGGTTATAGGATCCTTAAGCCTTGCATCGTATCTTGCGTAAACTATCAACTGGCATATTTTTCTAAATTTGCTTTCTCTTGGTACTGCAAATAGAGGGGTGTCGAAAAACGGATGGTTTTCCCTTAAATCTTCTTCTCGCTGGTTCCTTTAAAGACAGCCAGAGAAGATAAATAAAATTTCTTTCGATAACCTAAGCTAACCTCCTCATTTCAGCCTGTTGTCGTTTAGCTTGTAATAGTTTTATATCCAAATCGTGTGGTCTTGCTCTGGCAGAGCTCACCCGATTAACACCAATATCACCATTCTCCATCAAATGCTCGTAAGTTTGCTTTAATTTTATTGAACCACTTCTAACGCTTCTTCGTATGGAACGGGAGCCAAATCTGACAGGGACACAAAAAGTGAAATATTTTAATCGGAACAATTCTCTTTTTGGATCAATTTAAAGCACTACTTAATAGTCAATTGTCAAACTCACTTCTCAGGGTCGATACGTAACTGTTTCATGCTGTTAATCGTTCCTTGCGGTTTTAAAGGACCTTTGCTACCTGGAACTGGGATCATTGAGGAATCGCCAAGCATCAATCTTTGATTGTTTGAATCACTGTAAATGATCGCGATGAGTTATATCGTAGGTTCTAAAACTTCAACGGTCTTACTTGATGATGTGAGATACAGATGTCTTCTTTAACTTGGAGTTAACGGCCCTTACTTTGGGTAAGTCGTTCAGTATCTTTAAAGGTTTCTGTTTGCGATATATGATTTTGGTATCGAAAACCTCCTCCGAAATTTTCTTCACGCTATTTTCGGTATTTTCTTCGTCTTCGGTTTCATATACGAATTGCCTCATGAAACTTTCTCGCACCTACAACGAAAGGATTTAGAAAATATCGTTCTTGCAGTGGATTTTAGAATTGAGTTCTTACCTTAGGCAAGTTGAAATCTGACGGCACTTTGTGTAGAGTTACCATTAGAGGACTATCGGGGAATTTTTCGAAAATTCTCAATCGAAATGGTAAAGTTTCTTTAATTTCAGCACTTTGTTCCCTGTACTTTAACTGCTTTAGCTTCTTGATGTCCTCATCAAGCTCTAGGTTATCCAAAATTACTGCTACGAACAAGCTTAACACAATCTAAAAAAATATTTTGCTACAATGTAATTTCCTTTAATGAACACCTATATTCAACGGACACCTGCATTATAGATAAACTGTTAACATTGCCCATAGTTAAGTTTTTAACAAAGAGAAGAATAATTAGACATCTTTACATATAAAAAAAGGTTCTCGCATTCTCCAGCTTAATTAAATTTTGTCGAGCCGAAACATTTCACTAGACCTATTACATTTACATATTACTATTCTTCACGAAATATATACTGTAAAATGTTTTTCTACATAATGAGGTATAAATACACTATAACGCATAATACGATGCAAGGAAACGCAGACAGATTGCTTCAATGAACTCGGTCAATTTTCGAATCAGTCGTTCGTGTGAATCCGGACCTGGCGCACTGAAGATTTAGCCAACCCTATTCATAAATCCCTAAAACGTGTTTTCTTCGCTATACAAAAGAAACTTTCATAGAAACCTACTGTAAAGAGACAACTATATTTTAATCGTTAAAAGATTTGGCACCTGATGAATGCACGTGCGTATTTATGTAGCTGGTTGTGTTTAGAAAAACAATGAATGCGTTTATCGCATTTTAAGTGTTGCACCAAGAAAAAGAAGGGACACAATTTACAACTATAATTAAAAATTATAAGGTAGCAATTAGTAGTTTACAAGAGTTGGATAACTTTTTTACCGTAGAGGAAAACCTTTACGAAATCCAATCTATTCCTTAAATAATAACAGGAATTGAAAATAAAATACTAGATAAAATACTTGCTGAAACTATTTTCCAGAGCTAGTTTACTCTTATTCGCAGGCTAAGAGGTATAGCTTCATAATTTTTGCAAGAAGGAATTTCTGCAGTATAAAAACGCTTTCTTGCTTTACTGAAGAGGTTTAATGAACCCATATTGCTTTTACCGTATAAACGTACGTAAAGGAATTAAATTTTATACCTAGTAATTACTCGCTCGTAAATTTAGAGTGCTTCCCAGAGTTGAACTTCCTTTAATGTAATTCCTAAAGTTTAGTAGAATGGGGGAATCCTCTTGGATTGGAGTCTCTGTAGTAATTCAGTACTTTCAAGCTTCAATAATGCGTCAGTGTTTTTCTGGCCAAAGTCGTGGCAAGTCCTCTCATGATATAGACAAAATTTATGTATTCATAGGATTGCGGTACTCAATTTACTATTTCAATTTTATCTTTCTGGAATATATCAGGTAAGTTTGATATGTTCGAGTTTCTATAGATTTGGTTTTGTCCATCACAGAAAATGACACACAGAAAAAATGCAAATCCAAGAGCAGCTAAGGACGATAGTAGAAGACATGAGCAACATTGAGTGTAATAGTGAGTACACAACTTTTTATGATTATGGAGACATCTTTCGAACATCTTCCCAATGACAAAACTAACAAAAGGTCTACACAAGGGGCTGATAGTGAAGAATACAGAGTCATAATGAAGGTAGCTCTTTTACCACAAAAATAAACAAATTGTTTGGTATCAAGATTTTTTTACCTTCCTTACCTCATCAGAAAAGACAGCCGCAACACAATGTTTCACGGGAACGCTCAGATTCGACTCGTTTTGCAAATCGAATGATCGAAACCTTGGCTTCTTCTTTTTTGATTTACTTTCGTAAACCTTTTCTTGAAATTATCCTAAATGGAACAAATGCGCAAGGAAAGATTGTTTATGGAAAAAGATATATTTTTCGGACCTAAAAATATTTTTTGGAATTTTAATGCTGAGAGGCATACAAATTCACAAATTTTGGAGCAAAAATAATGGGAGGAAAATATTTAGTGTGATAATTAGCCGAAACAGATGCCAAAACATACTTCGTGTGCTAAGATTTGATAATGCAAGAGGAAAAGGAAAAGAAAGAAACAGTGACAATAAGAGAATGTTTTGAGTTATGGAACGCTTCTGTGCAAGGTGCGTAAGTAACAAATAGGTGTATGACGATTGATCAAAGGAGCAATATATTCCATCAGAGAAAAAGGTATCGTCTCAAATTTTGGGCTATTTGTGATACTGTAGCAGACTGTGCATTAATTCGAGAAATTGAAAATCGCTGGAAAAATATGATAACCTTTTTGCTTCCGAGGAAGTACTTGTTACCAACAAAATCTAATAGTTTGTACGATTCGCAAAAATACGCCTAAATTACCAGTTTTCTTCACAGAATTTAATAATCGCGAAGCATGTTGCACAAGGTTTGGTTTTACTGACGACAGAATGGTTATTTCTTATTGCTCAAAGAAGTGTAAGCTTGTAACGCTACTTAATACTTTGTACAACGAGAAAAAGGTCGATGATGGTCAGAAACATAAATAATAAAATGAAAGGAGATGTGAATAGTATGGACAAAATGAGACGATAGTGTACTGTGAAAAGAAGATGGCTTCTTCGAGTTTTCTACAACATACCTGATATCAGTGCTATAAATGCATACATTATGGATGTCATAGAAATCTACTTCATATTGATAAAAAAGAAAAGAAACTTTATAATCGTCCTAGGAATTAGTATAATACAAAAGCGCCGGGGAGGGAGAAGAATTATTTACTACTGCGGAGCCTTCAAAATAGAAGAAGAATCATTTACTAGTACGGAGCCCCCAAAAGAATAAGAGGTGTAGTATTTATCCACCTTTAAAAGATAGAAGAACAAGAACATTTTTTGCACGCCGCAAAAATAATGTGTGTGAGGAACATTAATAGTATGTAAAAAATATACCTAATCAACCTATTATATCTGTAGTTGTAGTAGGTTTGCAATATTTACTATTACTATCATTTAATACCAACGCCCAGGTTTGTTCTAAATGTCTTAAATGTGAAATAAAATATCAGTGCAAATACGTGAAGGAGCCATATGGGTCCGCGTTAAATAGTGATATGCTGATATCCTGGTAAACTCAGGGTTAAGGAAATCCAATCTATTCCGAAAATAATAACAGGAATTGAAAATAAAAGACTAGATCAAAAATTTTCTCTTGTGCAAAGTAAAATTACCGATTCTTTATGATACTAATATTTTTCTTTACTTGACTCAATTTTTCTATTACACTGACTTCTTCATTTGAATTGATAATTAATATACATATAACTAGTGTTTGAGAATGTAAGTTATAGAAATTGCAATCTGAAAGTGGTGAGCGGCCCAGCGAGGTTATAAGCTATTTCGCCTTGTCATAGCCCCAGAAGCCTTAAGGTGTAGGAAAGGGTGTGTAAAGTGTTCCATGACCTTGTTACTGCACCGCTAATTATTTTTCCAGCGATCAATTGCGACTCGGAAGCATACTGAACACAACCGCAAAAGTACGCTGTCACTGTACTTGACAGACGTTAGTTTCGAACGCACGACACCTGAGTTGCCAAATTCAAGTGCAGAGCTTCTTACCACTGAACTACTGAGCCGTTGATATATTAAAAAGATATAAAAGTATACATAGCGGAAACCTCTAAATAGGTGTCCGTTAAATAAAGGTTGAACTGCATATTATGGCGCTTCCAAATATTTTCCAAAGTCTTGTCCAAAGTCTCATTACCAAGGTAACAAACAGATGATATAATATGAAGTATAACGCCACCAGAGGTGCTAACGTCGGTTGTGTCCTCCACATAGTTTCATCCATAACTTCTACCCATGCTTCTTGCGTTAGGATTTGAAACATGGACATGAAAGCTTCAGTAAAGCTTTCGAATTTGGTAAAATCGCATAGAAAACAGAACAGTTGCATCGAAATGCTCGAAGAAATAATCAACAGGCACATGGTGAAGATAATCAGGCTGCCCAATTTCTTTCCTGGACCGAATATCTTGTAGACGAAGTCTTCTAGTAACGGTGAAGCTTTAATCAAACGCACCACTCGTAACACCTAGAACGTATTTCGATTAGGAAAGGTTTAGAGATTTATCCAAAGAAGAAATACTTGAAAATACGTAAACCCGGTCATGTAGAATTGCGGTATTATATGAATTGACGTCCCAATTGCCAGTAGCAATTCGAATTTATGGATGGAATGTCTCCAGTATCCCCTCCAGCCCAAGCACCATACCTTGAATATCGTTTCAAGATTTAGAAGTATAGTAAATCCTACTTCTATGTAGTAATATTTCTCATAAAATACACTTCTTGGCCTTTCATCATGTTTAAAGTGCATTGTGGCTGTTACAATGCCATTAGCTAATATGATACACATCACCAGTAACCGGAAATGAGGGGATCTCAATATAGTATAGCAGAATTCCGGTGCTAAGCCGCCATGTTTGTTCTCGTCTAAGGTGACCAATTTCCACCCACGATCATCGCCGGTTAGAATCTAAAGTAAATATTGTAATATTTACGAAGACCTGTCAAAAATTGTTTTTAGAACTCACTTGAGAAGCTGTGCTGCTTTGTATATGGCCTCTAGCTCCCCACATCTGTTGGAATTGCACTCTGATCTCGTTGAAAGTCTCCGTTATCACAGCTATGAAAACGTTCTTTACCAACCAGGCCAAGAAGAAGATCATCGTGCTAAAATAGAGTACAGCTCTCCAGCCTGGTAAGGAGTCTATGGCCCTGTACATGATGAAAACCCACCCTTCTTGGGATGCTGCTTGGTATACCGTGAAAAAGCTCGTTACTATTAAAAGAAGTAAAGGATTAATTCATGGATGAAGAACCTTTCGTGTGGAATACGTACCAAACTCGTCGAATCCATTAAATCCCATGGTGTACCTCGATAATTCCAGTTTCATACATTTCATTCCAGGCGGGCACTGATATCCGGAATTTGGATCTAATGAACAAAAAGTATCCGGAATTGCTAAATTATTAATAGTTATAGACCTGAAAGGCATATGGCAAAGTTATAAATAAACTAAATTACATGTTGGTCTAAATACCACCTACGTAGGGTCGGTCGTATTTAAGACACAATGGTTTTTTAGCTCCCCAAAGAATTGGACGCCAAGCAATCCGTAGAGAGACATGAAGAATAGGAAGAATAAGGTGACGTTGTAGATCTGTTGGCTCGATCGCCTAAAATGTCCCTTAGTTAATATTTTCTTTCATAAAAGAGGGATACCTTACTTGAAGATTTGGTTTATCCTCGACTTGGGCATGGAGAATTTCAGAAATACTCGTAGGAAGCGTATCATTATCAGCGGTCTCGGCACTCTTAATATTGAGAGGTAACTAAACCTAGGGACTATACCTAACATTTCGAAAATTTGCAGGATAACGGATATCCAAAGGAAGAATACCATGCTAGCATCGAATTGGCACCAGTGGTCCTTTAGGTAAGGCTTCTCTCCCTTAATAGGAAGAAAACATATACTATCTTATATACATACTTTGGATTTTAGCTACACGTTTACCTTTAGAATTCCTCTAATGTGCATTTTAGCTATCATTTCTGCTGAAAATAAGATTGTTACTAAGATATCACATCCGAAAGTAATGAACTGCATAGGTGGGATCTTTTCGAAGGTTTTTGGTGTATTGCAGCTAACTGATGCAAGACTAATCAAAGCGCACATTCTCATCATTCGACGAACCCATCTCTAGAAGGTATAATTATATTAATAATAATAGTAATATAACAATGATAACAACATAATAGTAATAATATTCTTTATTGCCCAACAGGAACTATTTGGCACTTGCAGAACAATGTGACAATAATATAGCATAATATAATATAATATATACAGTGCGGAAAAAATAAATTAATATTAGAATAGTGGTACAACTGAATCATTAACAGAACAACAGCTGTAGCACAAAGCAAGAACAAAATGGGACGACAATGTGACCCATATACAAACGTCACAACAGGAAGGATCCCCAATGAGTCCATTAGCGTTTCTACTCATATGCATGATGGGTGCTTTAAACAATACATTTGTTCCATACGACGGGACCTCAATGGTAGTGGAGGATCTCGTACCGTACAGACGTACCACAAAATTAATTCTGGAGATAAGAGATAGAGCATCGATGATGTGCTTAGTCCATTTAAATAGAAAATGGCTGCTAAATTCCTTTCTTCGACCCGACAAAGATACAAAGCCATGTCTCGTCAGCAGACTCGCATAATCAACATCGCGTCTTGGATAGATTCCATCAATTTTAAAGGAGAGGTATTTTAAAAATCGTTTTTGGACTCTTTTACGTAGCACTTGTAGGTGAAAATAGTAAAGATACCAGATTAAGGAGGCATACTCTAATTTAGTACGGACAAGCGAATGATATATGGTAACAGTTTTAGGGACGCAGTGTTCTTAAATAATCTGCAGCATCGTATGAGGAATCCTAAGGATTCTATGGCAAAATTTCGCACAGACACTGTGTCGTCTGCAAACGACAAATTTGCATCCAACAGCGCGCCCAGGTCCCTTATAAATGAATGCCTAGGGATACGAGGTTTACTCACAGTGAGTAGCTTACGGCAGCACACTCGATGCTACGTACACCATATAATAATAGTATCCATTCTTGAGAAATAGACAATCTGTCAGGGTGGTTATGATTTTATAAATCTTAAGATCGTCTGCAGAAGGTTGTCCAAGTAAATATTGCATTAAAAACGACCCAAATTGGATCCTTTACATACGACAGGGGAAGCACAGAATGTGAAGAATATGTATTCGTTATAGTGAACATAGCATGAACGATCAGTTAGGTATGATCGGATCAATTTTATTACACTTAGAGGAAAACCAAAATTATTTGGTTTAGATATCACAAGTGAATGCTCGATAGTGTCACATACTTTACTAAAGTCAATACACAATACATCCACTTAATATCCATCCATATATTCGGCAATATACTGCGCTAACTCTGCAAGATTGGTTGTAGTTGATCTCCCAGTAATCAGACCAAGTTGTCGCGTAGATAGGTAGGGTTTAACACTACCGTAGATTCTCTGAGACACAAAATATTTTCAACAAAGTTTGCAAAGTTTGAAAAGTTTGATAACATATTTATTTATTGGTCTATAATTTTGAAACTCTCAGAGATTACTTCTGTTAGACACGGGTGTAAATCTACTAATCTTCCAAGCGTCAGGAAAATCGAATAACTTACGACTAAGTTAAATATCCTAGCGAGAGATTCGGACAGCACTGTGCAACAATCACGCACAAAAATGCGGAGAAGCCTTTGTGACCAGCAGTAAAATTAAAGTAATATCTTTTATTGGCTTCACTAAGTAGGAAAATTATACATCACGAAATATTAAAAATTAATACACAAATAAGTGCGGAAAAGAACTACATCATAATTATATAATGCATAATTATCAAATAATTGTTAGTGTTGTACCCATAGTTTACGATTACAAAAAAAAAAAAACAAAAAGAAAAGAAAATAAGGTATGCTTATAAAATTAAATTAGTGCGGAAGATATCAAAGGAAACAGTTGATTTAAATTCATTCAAAGTTTTGCAGCATTACATAAAAAACTGCATGTTAGGAATTTTTCTTTATGTCCGAGAAAAGCTAACAACACTTCATTGTGGATATAGATATTATGCATCTAATAATAATTGCGCAATCTACTAAAGACATTCTTTCATTTGAAGGAATTGTGTTCCGATCCTATTCGCTATAAGACTAGCAAAGTACACGGTTGCTCTGATATAACAGGGCATAAGTGACTACCTATTTATGCACAGTATATGGTTTTGGTGGAGCATGGAATGAAACTAAACATCCACAAAACAAACATAATGACGGTAGCGGAAAATCAACAATAATTGAATGTTCAATTTGATGGGATTAGAGTACAGCATGAACAGAAAAAGAAATATCTAAGAAGACAAAAATGAATAAATATAAAACTATCTTTAGACCGATACTAACGTACGGACGTGAGACATGGACACTAACAAGAAAATTAAAAAGCAAGATCCAAGCCACCGATATGAAATATGTTAGACGTGTACAGAGAGTAATCAAATTAGATAAAATAAAAGATGAATAAATAAGAAAGGATCTGGGAGTACAGCCTGTCCTCGAGTTCAATGAGCAGAGACAGTTGAGCTGGTGAAAACATCTGCAAAGAATGAAAAACCGAAGAGCTGTAAACAAATATGGAAAGTCAGAACTAGTGCAAGGAGAAAATGTGGTAGATATCAAAAATAAAGTTGGACGTGCATATCAAAGAGTTGGGAAGAGAGAACAATTGCAATTTATTTTTAGTGTAAGTTTTGTTGATTCTAGTATCAAACACCAAAATAGTTTTCAAAATATCAAACGAGTTCTGTATTTTTTCTCGACTTTATGTATATATACGACTGCAGTCGAAATCACGACCTCAAGAAGAAGATGTATGCCATTACATCGAAACGTCAGGACGTATATGGTTCTTCTAAGGCAATGCCGAACCCGGGACAAAACCCGAGAGGGTAGCAAGACATCCTTTACCCGCGAAAACATACGCTACAACACACACATATATATATATTTAGAACTAATTTACTATTTATGTTTAATATATGTAAAATGAGGAAGTTACTCGGGGTGTTAGTCCATAAACAAACTATCTATTCACAATCATGCATTGACATAATTTGCTGGAAGTGTAAGCACGCTGTAATAAGGTGTTTTGAAGATAAATATATTTTGAAGCATCGTATGTAGCCCTAAATTAAATATTTACTATAATTAAACTTCAAGCTATATTCTCTGTTATAGTTTCACTTTCCCATACATTTTACTAACGCAAAAATATAGTTTTGCAATTTATCTGAAATAATTTCCTTATATTCAATTTACCTTATTAACCCATTCGATATCCGCGCTTTCATTGAAAGCTTCGTCCGGACCATAATCTGCTAGGGCAGGCTCCCCCTTCAAGCTCTGTTTCCTCCCTAGCATCATCTTTACGGCGATGTAGTTAAACCTAATTTGGCAGAGATATTTGTTGAAAATTGACGATCTGAAAACATACGGGAATAAAAAAGAGTATAATTTCGCTTTGTTGAATTGTACTTGTCGATCACATCGTCGTAGACCTTAATTTTGTCCGCTAAATATGCACTTTAAAAGTGCAATTGGTCCGAGAGCAAGCCGTACGGTATATAAACAAGCCACCGACTAACTTTCGCGGGAGAAAATCGATAGGATGCAGAGAGAGGTTTGCCAACTTTGTACGTATGACAGAAACTTGAAATTTAGAGTATATATATTTTATTCTTATATAAATAAGTTATGGTACAATTAATGCAATTATTTAAGATTGTTTTAAGAAAAGAAGAGCTTAGTAGGAACAATAATTTGCATCCTTTGTTTCCTCGATAATCCAATCCAGATAGTACGAAATTTTACTGTAAACTCCTGGTGCTCCTGAGCCACATTTTATCCCCCACGAAACTAAACCTAAATTCGAAAAATTAGGCTGGTTATAGTTGTATAAATATTAATGTGTACAGGATGTCCCAGTTAGTATGTTCAGGAACTGATTGCGAGATCTCGGAACTCAATGTGTTGTACATTCTTATAATATCCGAATTATGCTTTCTGATATAATCACAGCTAATCTACTACTTTTATTTAAAATAAGAAGGTTTGTATAATAATCACGAGGCGTAAAAGTTATAAAGGATGTATCAGACATAATACGTATTAGTTCTGTGTACAACAATATGCGCCAATAAGAAGGAAACACCAATAAATACGGGTAAATTTTCTATTAGATCTGCGTTCTACAAATAATCATATGGTCACAAACGTGAATTGTATTTCTTTTAAGTTAGAAAATAGAGACTCTGACTTTATTAGATCAAAACTATTGATAGTGAAATAGCAGAATGTCATATAAATTTACAATTAAGTGAATATTTTTTGTTAGATCAAATTACTAGCAGTAAGACAATTTTCTTAACTCCTCTGTATGACACATTTATTGGACCAATTGCATACGGAAAGATAGGCGAAACGCTAACATAAAATATTCGATATCGTATCTTTTTTGGACATATATGCAGGCGTTCATCCAATCCATCACTTGCTACGCAACATCTAAGAAGTTACATACAGGACGAGAAACCTGTAACGATCCTCTACCGTGCAAAAGCGACTTATTTAACGTTTTACTCTACCAAATACGGTAAAATAGATTCGTTTTTAAACATATATTACTTTCTTATCACTACAGCTGTCACATACTCAAAGGGTTTAGGTTATATCAAATACACCCTGTATGTATACCTTATTTTAAACCTACGTAAAAAGGGAGTTTTTAGTTTTCTCCTTTGTAGCACATTAATTTTTTGTTATTTTCTTTATTTAGGAAAGAAAGTTCCTGTTAGCAAGTATACTATTTGGGACAACCTGTATTTGTGAACCAAAAGAAACTTACCGACTAATTCATATTTTGGTGATGTATCAGGGTGCGGATTGTAAAGCAGTGGTCCACCACTATCTCCCTAAAACAAAATATAGATACGAGTGCGGATCCTCATGCCGTACCCCTCACCTACTTTTAATTGGTTGTTTGACTAATGTTTTTGACATTTAGTTAACTAACATTTGTAGATCATATCTACATATTATGAAGTGTATCTCAAAGTGTTATTGTGCTGCGGCTAATTCTTCAATTGTGTGTCCTGATTGTTGATAAAAATGGACCCTGTAGAACAAAGAGCCGTAATCAAAAACCTCCAGAAAAGGAACACGACGCCAACTCAAATTCATGAAGACATTATGGCAACTATTGGCAAGTCTGTACATTTTGTATTATAGTCAAGCGCTGGTGTCGAGCTTCTAATGCGGAAGAGTATCATGTGAAAACTGACATGCCGGTGATCCTCCCATAACAGTAACAACAGACAAAAACATTAAAATGATACGCGATATCGTACTGAAAGACCGACGAATACAGTTCAGAGACATTGTAGAAGATACTGGCTTATCATAACATGTAGTGTACAATATACTGACTAAAGAATTAGACATGAAAAAAGATAACCACTGATCAAAAAGGAAATCGGGTGTTTATTTGTAAGCGTCTTTTGGAAAGGTACCAAGCAAACAAAAAAACTTTCTTAGTCGGTATGACTCACCCATGGATGAGTCATGGGTGCCCCTCTATGATCCCGAGGGCAAAGTGCAAAGTGCGATAGAGAGTGGAAATATCACGGTTCTCCTCCTCCACGCAAACTTAAGGTCGTGCGTTTGCTGGAGAGGTTTTGCTATCTGTGTTTTGGGATGCTGAAGGAGTCATCCTGATTGACTATTTGCAGACAGCTCTAAGCACAATTGATTTCTAAATTGCGAGACGCGATTAAAGAGAAACGCCAAGGAAAGTTAAGCCACGGTGTTCTGTTCCATCAGGATAACGTTCTCAGCTATACATGGAGTGGAGCATCTGCCATCTTCGTTGGATCGGGCCCTTAGTAATTGCAAGCTGTTCCCCAAATTTAAAAAAAAATGTCCTAATTATGAAGTGATGTAATTTGTAGAGAAGTGATTTGTAGAGCTTGGACAAAAATTTTTCCAGGAGACTGATGAGATGTTGGAGCACCGATTGACCACATGCATTAGTGTAGACGCAGACTATATTGAAAGATAAAAAATATAATGCCACATCAGGACCCTGTTGATGTTTCGGCGGCATCGCAGCTAGCTTCTTCCTGAACGCGCTGTGTCAGTTGATCGCTAAACATCATCCAAAGAATTTACAAACAAATTAAAGTTGGTGGTTATAATTTTCAAGAAAGCTATTAGTTACAATTTATTTAGAAAGGCTTAACATTTATGGAGTTATGTAAGGATCGTAGATGGCGATCGTAATTGTATAGAAACGTGTACATCATACTAACTTGACAAGCATCTGCTTGACTTCCATAAGCGCACAACATCAAATCTGAGTTGTAATGTAATCCAATACCGGATTTCTTACAATATTCGTTACTCATTACTACCAACTCGGCTTTCCTTAAAAAATTAGAAACGGCGCCAGAAGCAGTCTTGCCCCAACCTAATACGCTGACGTTTAAATTTGTATATTTAGAATCTACAAGGAAGGACGCTTTAACTTCTTTTTTTAGACAAGGTAAAAGAAATTTGATTAACTTGGATTCGGTAAGCATACAGGGACCATATATTCATCTTCAGCAGTAACTTTTCTATCCAACTTAACGAGGGCAACATCTTTCCTTTTAGCCGGTCCCAAAGAATTTTGAAACCTAACTACATGTATCGGACGATATTCTATGCCTTTGTTATAAGCTCTATCACTAGTGCGAAGATAAACAGTGAAATTTAGACCCTTCGCTCTAAAAAATGGAAATATTACTATGTTTCAATTAGATAAAGAGCTATAAAATACATACCTTTCCATGCAATGGTCTACCGTTAGGATGTATTGGTCATTTATAACGACACCTCCGCAAAAATATGGTTTCTGTAATTGGATGTAGGCTACCCATGGATAGTTTTGCGAAACTACAGTTTTTCCGCCAAATATTCGATTCTCTACAAAGTCTCCTTCACCACATTCTAAAGAAATACATACATAAACAGGCTATATGCAAGAAAAAAATGTTGTAGGACCACCCACTACAATTTGTTATTAAAGATGATGCTATTTCAGGAATTGCAACAAAAACGATATAGGCAAGTATAAGAGTGCATAAATCGATTTTCATATTTAAGTTATAACAGACACAATTATCACTTTTATTACCTGTAACTTTATTGTCTATGGCGGATAAGAATTTTGCCAATAAAACAACTCCTACATAAGTAATAATAATATTATTTATTGCTCACGCTTACATTATACAGGGTGACGCAGGGGAACGGGAAATTTTGAACGTTACAGTTGTCAGCACTGTAGAGCCGGTAGTTGTTCGTAACGTCGCACAATTGTTGTGAACGCATTGCCATTTAGTAATGATGGATCGTTTATCAGGTGCGGAACGTGCAGTAGCTGCGAGAGCGTTCTATAAAAATGATGATAGTGCGACTGCCGCGCAGAGAATATTTCGACAGCATTACCAGTTTGGACGTCATGGACGTGTCCCATCTGCGCATGCGATTACAACGTGGGTGCGTAATTTTGAAGAAACAGGATCTGTCTTCAAAAAGAAAGATCCAGGTGGCATTCGAACGTACCCCAGAGAACATTGAGACTGTTAGAGCTGCAATCGAGGGAAGTCCTCGCCGCTCCGTTCGACAGCATGCATCTACGCTAGGGATTAAGCGACGAAGCTTACAAAGAATACTGCATGAATTACATTTCCATCCCTATAAGTTGCAGATTGTGCAACAATTACATGAACGTGCTTCAAACATTGGTTACAGCGAGACTGTACGAGCTTAATCTTAACATGGAAAACATGTGGTTTCAGCAGGACGGAGCCAAGTCACACACTGCTCGTCATTCGATGGCGCAGCAGTTCGTCAATTGTTTGGAAGACGCATTATTTCACGTAACGGTGACATTGAATGGCCTACGAGATCCCCTGATCTTAGTGTGTGCGACTTCTTCCTGTGGGAGTATCTTAAAGGCAAGATGTACCGTACACGACCTGAAACAATCCATGAACTGAAGGAGAACATTCAACAGGAAATCACTGCCATTCCCCAAGATTTGCTACACCGTGCATTCCAGAGTTTTCATAACAGGCTGATAGAGTGTGAACGCCGAATGATAGGACATCTTTCCGATGTCATCTTTAAAAAGTAAAGAGACACATTTGGACATTTTGATTGTAAAAACATAAATGGCATGCTGCATGCATGCACTTTCGTTAATAAATTACTAGTTTTATGAATTTATTCGTGGAAATGACGTTATTTCAAAATTTGCTGTTCCCCTGCGCCACCCTGTATTATACAAAAAATAGACCCTGACCTAGAGGTTGTAGGGACAGATAAATATCCCCACTGGTACATACAACAACCGCTAACAATCACAACTACATATATAAAGAGGTTGTGGACGCACACGAATATACACAACTGGTATAATTCATATACAAAAATAAAAAAAAACTGACTAAACTTCTGTTTCACTCTTGGTTAAAAATACGCACACAGCTTATTCCGACAAGGAATTGCATAGAGAAAGTATTTCATATATGAAAGAACGTGGTGACAAGAGATGTTTAAACCGTAAGTTTAGATTGTGAATGCCTGTTTGGAAACTGTCTGTTTTAATTTTATGGTATAAACACATTGCATGTAAAGTTCTTCTGTAACGTATATTAACCTATCCAGCCTCTTTCAGTGTGTAGGTAATTCTGCTGTATTTCCTGATTCCAACCACTATTCAAAGGCACTAGTTCTGCACGAGTTCATCTAAAGCAAGTATGGGCAACCTTTGGCATGTTGTTGGCCAAACTTTAGTGTGCAAATACGTTCGCGGGTCGCGTTTAAACCCATATCACTCGATCTTATTCATTAGTATGAGTAAGTAGTGTAATATTTTGTTAATTGGGTTTTTCAAAATGTCTCGCCGACTGGATCCGGCCCATGGGCCGGTTGCTGCTCACATATAATCTAAAGCGTCAATGATAAACCATACAGACCGTCACGATTTGAAGTGGGACAGAACCAAGCTCTTGCAAAGAAAACCGAAGACGTTTTTGTTCAAGACACTCTCTGCATCCATGCATGACTTTCAGATTACAATAAGCTGCTCTTATCATGCCATCAACGTGGTCTCTAAATCTTAGTTGTGTGTCAATCAGAACATCTAAATTCTTGTCTGTTTCAACAGATCCTTAACAATAATTGTGGTCTCATTAGCTAATATCTTACTTTTTTCTTCGGCAATAAGCTGAAGAATAGATTTCTTAGGATTTATCTTTAGGCAGTATTTAACACTTATGATCTTCGTTAAGTTGCTGTACACCTAAATTGATTTTGGCGAGTTGTGAGGAAACATATAGGCGAGTATCGTATCATACAAATGGTAAGTAAAGGCAATGTTCGTGAAAATATTCCCATTAAAGGTCACACATCATCATTTCCGACCAAGGTAAGACTTAAAGGAATAAACTGCTTGATCATTAGCCCAATCCAGTGTAAAATTGCAAGCATGATCCCCAAGTTTAACGTATCAAACGCTTTTGAATAAACAATCAGGACAAGTAGGGTAGCTATACGGCCAACACTTGCTCACAAGATATCATCAACAAAATGTAGTAATGCTATCTCACAATTATAATGCATTTGGAAGCCAGGTTGCAATTAAGGTAAAATATTGTAGGTAACTAGACGTCTTCACAATTGAATTTCAAGCATCTTAGATAATACAGGTAAAATACTAACTGGACGGAGATCACTGTACTGTTTTGGATATGAGTTTTTGTGTAAAGGTGTTACACATGAGCTCTACAGATTGGGATAGTATGATGTAATGGCACTGCTTGACAACATGAGTTATGTACAGTCGAAGAAATGGTAAGCAATGCCTGATACTATTATACAATGAATATTTGCGAAGGGTAACTTACTGATAATATTCCGTACATTACGTGCAACTCACTGAGAGGAATAGGGAAAAGTATTATATTGTCTATGGTAAATTTATTTGAAGAGCCCCAACATCATAGGATATATACTGATATTTTCTTCGCAAGTCATAATTTACTTAAAAAAAAGGAATACGATGCACTAGAACAGCTCGTTACGATGTGTTTTTCTAAAACTGGTAAAATTAATAATAGTAATAGTACAGTCAAAATAATGTCTAATCACGAATATATTAAACAAGTCATTTTAGAAAGGTGGTGTTGCAAGAAACAAAAACAACATGCAGATACACCTATCAATAGCTATAATAAATATACGGGCCGGCCTAGATTGGAATGTTCAAATTCGTGGAAGAAAGTGGTACTTCCAATTGTTTAGAAATGCAACAGACATCGTAGTATATAACACATCCATATGTAACATTGTACGAATCTGTGGCTGGAGTTTTTCACCTTTTTTTGATTATTCATTCGACGAATAAAACACTGCACGTAATATAATAAGTATATTGATATTTTCTACTGAGCTACAGGTTGTCTTGACTTAAGTTCCATTGAACTGTATTCAAATGATTTACAACTTGCACTGACTTACATTGTATACTGACGTTATTTATAAGCAACTTCGGTTTTACCTTAATGAGCAATCCTAAGCTGCTTAGATTATTCTGGAAAATGACATGTTTAGATATTTGGTAATTAATGATTTAAAATAATAATAGGAATGAATATAATCCCAAAGATAGCGGTAATTGTAGTGAAACTTAGCAATACTAATTACAGAATAATTAAGATAATAGCAACTATACTAGCAAATAATAGACTAAATATTTCTGTACAAATAAATGGAAAGCAGAAATTAATGTGAGTAAAAACACATGAATTACTTTAATGTGAAAAACTAAATATAAATTAAAACCTCGTTCGGATGTATCCGAACAAACATTCTGTTTTGTCTCGAGGCAACATCCCGTTCCTAATCTTCAACACTACTATTGCAAAACATGCTTAACGCTACCTTTATACTCAAGTCCAAAAAGTGCACATACGGTTAATAATATAGGTACTTATTAGGCGAAACTTGGCTGTACAATGGAACGAACTGAAAAAACAAGCAAAGAAGATGTGGCCTCAGCAAGAAAACTACATATGGGAATACATGTTTCTTATTTTGAGAAATATCATGCATTATAATACTGTAACGTAAAGTTATTTGCTACTGCTGATAATATAAAACTTACTTTATTTTGTATTAAACTGCTTAGAAGAGTATTACTTAAAGCAAAAAAATGCGGTCACGAATGAATTAACCCACTTACAAATTAGGAGTAAACATTTAGAAGTTGCAGATTAAAAAGGCAAAGTTATTATTAGTGATATATGATTGAGGAATAATAAACAAAATATAATTATATAGAGAATATAATTTATTAGAGCAAGTCACTAGTATAATACGTATTTATAGTGGTAGAATAAATTTAACAATGGTATTACATACAACAATATTTAAAGTCTCGTTTTAAATAATATTAAAGCATCCTCTTCTTATGATGGAACCTATTCGCACGTCCATCTTCTTTATCCTGACTCCTTCTCTTGGCACTTTTCGCCATTTTATGTTTTTTCAAAATATTAATGACAATCATCACTGGCCTTTGAGGACGTGCAGGTAAATCTTGAGGATCATCTATAAATTAACTCATTAACGTCATTTTAATTTCAACACATCTCATCAAAAATGTAAAGCAAATTCCAAATTCGAGATTACTCCTTAAATTCAGTGCCATTAATATTAGGTAACCCAAGCTACGATTACGCCATAATTTTTTTAAAGTTGTTGATCGATAGTATTTGTTTGTCATCTGCCATCTACTTTAATATGAATGCTTCTTTTGTCAGATACACGCATATTTGGTGAAAATGATTTAATTCCTAATTTGAATCGTTGAATATGGCAATAAATACAACTTTAATTCAAGGTTGTTTATTGTATGGGTATAAAATTGGTGCCAAAGCTGCAGTGGCAGCGCGAAAACTATGTACTGCATTCTAAGATGATGCCGTTAGTGATCAAACAACATAGAAGTGGTTCAAGAAATTTTCTTCGGGAGATCTCTGCTTGACCGTTGAAGTATGTTCAGGGAATCATTATTAATAATGAGGATCTTAAACAGGTTGTGGAGACAAATTCCCGTGCAATGTGGTTAGAGTTTGCAGATAAGTTCAATGTGAGTGATGAAATCATTCGTTTGCACCTTCATCAGTTAGGAAAGACGTGAAAGTTAAGCAAATGGGTTCCACATGAATTGCCAAATGGTAGGAAATTAACTTGTTTTATCATTTGTTCGACAAACATATCTTGATTGATTGTTAACCTGCAAGGAAAGGTGGATATTGTACTCAAATTCTACATGTTCTTTCCATTGGTATCATTGGTTCTCGCTTACTGATTCGATATCATGCATTCCCAAGGTTTCCTTGTACACAAATAAGATTTTATTGTGTGTTTGGTGGACATCAACCGGAATAATCCATTACGAGCTTATGGAAAGGGGCCAAACATTTACTGCGCAATTGCATTGTGAGCAGCTTCAACGAGTGCAAGCAACATTCAAACACAGCCTTGCTTAGTCGATCGAAAATACGTGGTATTCTTACAGGATAACTCTAGATGGCATACCGCAAGATTGACCCGGCAAAGAATTTCTAAACTTGGCTGGGAAACGTTACCAGACCCTACACATTCTCCCGACAATTTGGCAAGTGATTACCACCATTCATTGTCTCTTGACAACTGTATGAGGCATAGACCGTTCAAAACTCGAATAGATTTAATAAATGCAGAATACGTAGTGTTCTACAAAAGGATATACAAAAATTGGTGTGACGTTGGCAAAAGGTCTTTGAGGGCAATGGTAATTATTTCAATTAATAATAATGTATTAGTGTTCCTTAATAAATATGTATTCTTTACCATAGAAAACCGCACGAACTTCTTTGGTTATGTGATATTTCGTTGTATTAAAGTAGCATAGAGAACATATAACACATGGGCTGCTGTGTCATCGAATTTCGTAGCGTCACGGTAATGGTATCGTTGGAAGAGGGGATGGGACACAATGGGGATACAAGTCATATTTGTGTTGAGTAGTAACACATGGGCTCAAAAGTCCCGGGCCTAACACATAGATGACGCTAGTTTTATTGCAGTCACCTTTCTCTCAGTTAGTACTAACCTTCAAAAGACAGCTGTTAAAATTTCATGATATTCTATTCATTAGTTTGTGAGTTATTGTACTAAGAGTCACGCTACTTTTGTTATTTTCAAAACAATGGATCAAAAACAATTCCGTGTTTTAATTTTACGCTGCTTCTTGATGGGAAAAAATACCGTTCAAGCGAAGCAATGGCTTGAAAAGTGTTATGGGGACTCCGCTCCATCAGAAACAACAATAAAACGTTGGTGTGCTGACTTCAAACGTGGTCGTAGAGACACCGATGATGCAGAACGCAGTGGACGTCCAAATGAGGCGGTAACACCAGAAAACATCAAAAAAATCCTCAAAATCGTTTTGAATGATCGAAAAGTGAAGTTGCGTGAATTAGCTGACATCGTAAAGGTATCAAACGAACGTATTGGCTTTATATTGCATGAGCATTTCACTATGAGAAAGCTCTGTTCAAAGTGGGTGCCGCCTTTGCTCACTGTTGACCAAACACAAGAACGTGTTGATGATTCTGAGCAGTGTTTGGCCATGTTTAAATGTAACAAACAGGAATTTTTGCGTCGATATGTGACAATGGATGAAACATGGATCCATCACTTCACTCCGGAATCAAAACGATCGTCATCTGAGTGGACAGCAACTGGTGAACCTCGTCCAAAGCGCCCTAAAGCACAACAATCAGCTGGAAAGGTTATGGCCTCGGTATTTTGGGATGTGCGTGGTGTAATATCCATCTACTATCTTGAGAAAGGAAATACCATCAACAGTGAATATTATATAGCGTTATTGGAGCGTTTGAAGGCCGAAATTGAAAAGAAACGACCGCATATGGCAAAGAAAAAAATGTTTCATCAAGACAACGTACCATGTCACAAATCAACTTTTCAGCCCATGTGTTACAACATACCAACGTGTCTTTGTTATTAAAAAAAAATGCGAAAGCTTTGTAGAAATTGCAAGAAAATTCTGTGCAGTATATGAAAATGAAAATTGTACATCGTATGTGATCATTAAAAAACTGTGCAAAATTTGAAGAAACTACTAATAATCGTTTATTAAACGATGGAAATAGCCCAAACAACTCTAGTTATTATGAGAATCCATCGTCAACAATATCACGTCAAGAATTAATAATTACTAGATTAAAGGATAAGAAAAGCTGAACGTAGTATAGTAGTGGTCCTTCAGGTCATTGAGAATCCAGAAACATCAATTTATTATCGATTTCAGCAATTCCAAAAGCCACCTTGTTCAGAATTTTGCACAAAGTTCTCCATTTAAAAGACTTACACGGTCCACATAAATCAAGGCTTACGTTATCAATTCGTAAATTGAACCATAAAACAAATGTTAATGGTGTTAATTTTCCAACTAAATCTTCATTGCCAACGAAGTACATTTCCAGCTTTGGGCATTTGTAAACAAATACTGGAAAACTGGTGATGCCTGTAAGAAATTATGCAAGAGGAAGTAATGGGTAACTCTTAATCTTCTTAATGACATTCGAAATTAGACCCTATCAACCATAAAACTGGACAGGTGAGAAAATAAAATGCTACTTAACTTTAGTTCTTTATTTCATAAGTATATATCATAAAAATGAAAAAGAGATCTAAAGTTAAGCAGCGTTTTATCTTTTTGCCTGTCCATTTTTCTGGTTAGTGGTCCAATATATTTGATTGGGATTTATAAAGAGTAACACTTTAATGAGGTTTCTAAGCTAGTGGAATACTCTGGTCGCATTTCTTTGAGAATGAAATTGGCAATGCTTTTACTATTACTAGAGCTCGATATAAAGACATGATAACAAACTTTTATTAAATCAATTGATAGGTACAGAAATCGATAACATGTGAATTTAGTAAAACTAATTTCATGAATTAGACGGTTAGAACATGCGATTTAACACCTCCGGATTTCTCTATTGGTATTACTTAAAGCTACCAGTTTACGCCAATGATCCAGAAACAATCGAGGACCTTAAGGACAACATTATTGGTGGTATTCTGTAAATTGGGTCGCAATTATACCAAAATATTATTGAAAATTTTAGAAAGCGAATGAAAAGCTGCTGTATTGCAGCAGGAGGCCAAATTATAAATTACAAATTTAAAAAGTTATCTCAAATTGAAAGACCTTTTCTAAGTAGATCGCTACAATTTAAACGTTGTTTTAAAAGATTAAGATTTACATGGAAACGGTGTGATTGCAACTGGTTCCCACGGTGTTACCGGGTACACACTCCAATTGGTGCTGCTTCCCTGTGATGGAACAGAGGTCGTACCTTCAATGTATGTGTAATCTCCATCGCCTTCGTCTGGAGGCATAACGATGGATGGTGCTGACGTAGAACGAGTTGTTGTTGCTTTAATCGTGGGCGGAGTGGAAGGTGGGTTATCCCCCATTTTACCCCTTATCCACTCCAGGTAATGGGTAACGTCTGTATAGAGGCCAAGAGTATCAGGTTTGGCGCATTCAAATCCGAAAGATGTTATTCCTGAAACAATAATGACGTTGGTGAAAACAAAAGGTAAAGAACACGATGTGTTCAATTTTCGAAGTCAATATATTCGATAGAACTTATTACTTTAGTCTTAGGTCACAGCATGGAGGAAAAACAAACACCCAACCACCCACCAAACTTAATCGTATTATATTTACCAGTTCATTTCGACGTTGACGCTTCAACAATCCTTTAAAATTTAAAATAGAAGTGAGCTAACATTACCTTCGGCAAGATTTATTTCACACTGCTGTCGAAAAACCTGCTGTAATACCGTGATAATATTTAGGAAAAAAAGAAAACATAGAATCAGCGTTATAAAGACAAATACTATAAGAGGTTCCAACCTGCAAGTACTTAACCACAATAGGAGAGATAAATCAGAAACACAATTTAGTATTTTCAAAAGAAACACATAATAAGCAAAGTAAGAACACAACTATACCAGAAAGTTGTTAGGCTAACTACCGTAGACGAAAGTGAATCCTGGACTTTAATAAGAGATAATAAAAACAAAATCGCTGCTATTGAAATGTGATAAAACCAACAAAGACAAACTAAAGAAGTTTACGAGATCAGTATAGAAGAAAAGAATAAAATAGACCGACTAAGATAGGAAGAAGTTAAAAAAGTAAAAATCTTGTGGAATGATGTAAAACGATTAACTCAAAATAGCAAGTTTTGGAAGACTGCTACTGTAACCCAACGACTTCTTAAACAATATCGATGGGAAGCTGGGAGCGGCAGTGGTATAGCCTGAGTTAGCGCTTCCGTCTCTTTCGAGAACTGTAAAAATGACTAGCAGGGCAGAGCTTGGAGAATACAGAGGAACTTCAAAACAACGTCACGGACCATCCCAACTCACTGGCGATAACATTCTATGTACAGGGGATTAGAAGGCTAGTCCATAAATATGAAAAATGCACCAATCGTCCCGGTGAATATGTGAAAAAGCAATCATGTTTGTACATAACTTTTAGTAATAAATTCATTTTGTTATTTACACTTGTTTTTACGAGCTATCGAATGTTGAAAAAAAAATAGTCCCCAATTTTGCCTTTCTTAGTCCTGCACTTAATCTATATGGAACTTACTACATAAATTAATATAGAAAGTTTCCCGACTTTTATCGCTTACAGCGCCCTCTCATCGAAAAACACCACCAAGAGAACCAAATAAAATGTTTCAGATAAAGGTTATGCACATTTTTGATGTACAAAGCGAAACTACAATAAGAAATGGACGTTTCCACTTGAAATATCAAAATTTCATTGCTTCTTTCATAATAACCATCTGTTACTATGCCGATTATTATAGAGATTTATAGAACATATTCTTAAAGGATTCGCAAAGAATTTTGGATCAATAGGTAATCTGCAAAAGCAATTATTCTACCATAATATAATTTGTAAAACGATTGGAAAATGTTGAAATATCTTTAGATAATAGTACTGCAACAATGCAAGATGTTAAAACATATTTAGGTTGTTTGGAAGGCTGACCAGGAAGAGCAGCTTGACAAAAAAACAAGACAAGAGAACAAAGATTTTGGTTATAAGAGATGTATAACATGAATAATTGTTTGAATTCCGCAAAGCTTAAATGAAATCGACATTTTATAAACATTCACTTTTAACATCGATCAATGTTGCAAACTCCTTTTGAACACTAAAATTCATATTTGATGTTTGAAGATAAGCTACATATTATCGGCTTATAGTAGCGTACCATAAAAAAGAAATTATAAGCATCTTACCCAATAGATTATAATGTCCAGACGGATCGGCAATTATCAAAGGTCCTCCACTGTCACCCTACATTTCACAATTTAAACGAATTATTGCAATTTAACCCTTAGTATATTTGCCAACGCACTTACTTGACAAGCATCGATACCACCTTCCATATATCCGGCGCAGAAAGCATGGTTCAACAGTTTTCCTTGTTCCCCCTGAGAATCCAACATCTTTTTGCATACATCGTCGGGGTAGATCAATATTCTAGCCTCGTGCATTGTGCACGTCATACTCTTTGCATTCCACTGTTGATCACCTAGGCCAGATACGTAACCTTCTTTGGGTCTTGTGCGACTATCCAATGCTTTAAATATGAACAAGCCAAAAAGAAAATATAACCGAAATTGAGCAATTTTGAATGCGAAATACCTCTATCCAATAAACAGCACGGCTGAAAGCCTTTCGCGTCCTGTTTGAGTTTCATTAAAGCGATGTCGAAATAGGGATCATGTTTTCTATACTTTTCGTGGACGTAAACTTTTGCCACGCCGAATTGTTTTTGGGTATTTTCGTGGCGGCAAATGTTGTAAACTCCAAACCGTGGTTGGAAAACTTCCTCCAACGTCATGTGACCGTTGCTGAAAGGTATATAGAGTAAAGTCGAGTGAGTAATAAAAGATCAAGAAACCGTTTTGTAAGTTTAGTGTTTAGGGCTCACTTATGTAATATTCATCATACCCGCAAGTCAACTTTAAACAAACATAATAGCTTCTAATCAATTTTTAGTTTGACTTCAACTTGGCTACCCTTGAAAAAGATATTTATTTTAATCTATTAAAGGAAATCAAAAATATTTTAAATCGCCATTACTTATGGAAGATCCTAAATCACGTCATTAAAAGGAATAATCTTTAAACACATCATTGCTTTTCGAAAAACTCCTCAATCAAATCAACTTTGTTTTCAACAAGCAGATATTTCTTTGTACTTGACTACATTTAAGGGTTCTGAACTTTAAATAGTACTCTGATCGATCATTTTGTGCAACAACAAAAAATTTTGTTCAGATTACATAGCAGTATTTTCGAAAAAGTAGTAGAATTTAAAACGAATCTTTCATAGTTAAACAAATATGGAAATCTATGAAAAATAATGCTTATTAAATCTGGTAAGTGATAAAAATTAACTTTTCCTAATGCTATCAGTAATAATAAAAGATTTTCCTTTAGATTTTTTGACTAAATATACCTGTTTGGTAATTTGCGGAAAAAAAACAAGAATCAATATTTTGATTACCAATTGTATTCTAACAGAATGCATCCAAGCAATATGCAGTCTTGGCCAATTGTATTAGACACCTTTCACTTTTATAAATTGGGACCAAATAATAAGAAATAGAATAAAACTAGAAGAATAAAAATGTTCCCGGAATAGGCAAGAGATGGCGCACAAGAATTGAAGTGGATTCATTAGACGGCAAGGCCAACCATTTTTATGACTACTGTCAAAATTTCAGATGTCTACTGTCAACCGTTGTTTAAGAGTGTGTTTTGTGTAGCAAGTCAGACGGTTTCGTTAAAATGGATCAAATGGAATTTCGTGCAGTGATGAAACAGCTCTGGATGGCTGGGAAAACGGCCACAGAAATTCGAAATACTTTCCTAGAGGTTCATGGCGGATGTACTCCATCATTTTCGACCATCAGTTTCTGAGTGGGCAAGTTCAAATGTGGCCGCACAAGCACAAGTGACGAACCACGCAGTGGACGCCCAAGAACCGCTACCAACGATGAAATGGTCGACAAGATTCATGATGTCGTGTTAGCCGATCACCGATTGAAGCTGAAAGAGATAGCAGAGACAACAGGTATCTCAGACGAAGGCGTTGGCCGTATCCAGCACGAAATTGTGGGTATGAATAAGCTTTTAGCGCGATTAGTACCGCGTTTGCTCACACCGGAACAAAAAAGAAATAGGGTAACCGTTTCCGAGGAGTGTGTGGCCAGGATCCAACGCAATCCAAAGGACTTTTTCATGCATTTGATAACCGCGGATGAGACATGGATCCACCACTGCATACCGGAGAGAAACAACAGTCGAAGCAGTGGACTCTTCCGGACGAATCGGCTCCCAAGGAAGCAAAAACCGTTCCGGAAAGATCATGGCGAGCATTTTCTGGGATTCCCAAGGTGTGATCCTCATCGACTATTTGCAGATGGGAAGGACGATCACGGGGCAATACTACAGTGATTTATTGACCCGATTCGATGCAGTATTGAAGGAGAAACGGCCTTGTTTGCAGCGGAAAAAGGTGCTTTTTCACCACGACAATTAACCGGCTCATTCATCACGCATAGTCTTGTCCAAATTGAATGAGTTGCGCTACGAATTAGCCTCTCATCCTCCATATTCACCGGATCTAGCCGCGAGCGACGTATTCCTATTCCTAAACCTGAAAAAATCGCTGGGAGGAAAGAGATTTGCCTCAAATGAGGAGGTCATCGCCGCTATAGACGGCTAGTTTGCAGACCTCGAAACATTCTACTTTTCCGACGGCTTGAAGGGGCTGGATTACCGTTTGAAAAAGTGTTTTTCTTGTCGATTCCGGAAATATTTCAGGTCACCCTCGTATTTTTAGTTTTACTCACAACGTAAATGATTAGTTTTTAGAGGGTAGAATAGGAAAACAGATCTCTCCATATCCTAGAAACAGTTGCGAATTCTTTTTGTACAACTTCTTTATTTATTGGAATATAAGTATTGTAAGTAATTAAATTGACATTCTGTATATTAAAAAATTGCATATTATTTCCTTTTAAACTTCCTAATAAAAACAATACTTACTCAACGGCCTTGAGAAATGGTTGAAAACAATGAGCCGCAGTTACGACAAACTTCTTCGCAATCAAAGTGCCACCACAATAAGGTACATCGTCTCTGATCAGAGCAACATACCATGGATATTTGTAATACCCTACGTCATAGCCACCAACAATTTTTCCAGTCGAAAACGAACCTATTGGATGGCCGCATTCTTCTTGACTATCTGCGTTAATGCAAGGCAATAAATGAGCAAAAGAAAAACTAATATCCAGAAATAATTTTTAGAAAACTTTCAAGAGGTTATTGAAATAAAAACTTACCAGTTCTCGATGCAACGATCCACAAAATAAAACCGAATATTCTGAACACAGACGACCTAGCTACCACCATGCTAGCTGCACGCGAAACAATTTATTGACGCAATATTATCAGTTGGAACGAGGCTAACGATTAGCACGAAAATTCCAACTATGACAGCATATCTTCGAAGTAAAATAACAATGTCTTTGTACATTTATTGTTTTTGCATGCTTCGTATTAAGTTCAAGTACATTTTCGTGTTTAAAAAAATAATTAAGTATATTCTACGAATGTACATATATTGTTTATTAAAAATTGTACTAGATTAACGAAACTAAAGTGTAATTTAACAGTTTGTCTCTATACTAATGTATAAATATTGCAATTCTTCGAAACGTATACTATAATGAGACTGAATGAAGGTGTTACAATGCCGGGGAAGAGTATGTCAGATTGTTATTGTGATTAGACGAATTTTTAGGATAAGGAGTATTCACCTGTAAAGTGTTACAAATAAAAAGAATGTATTATTATTACGACCTGAAATGTTTCCGGAATCGGCAAGAGATGGCGCACGAAGATTGAAATGGATTCATTGGTCGGTAAGGGCAACCTTTTTTATGGCAACTGTCAAAATTTCAGACGTCCACTGTCAATAGTTGTTATTTAAAACTGTGTTTTGTGCAGCAAGTCAGGCAATTCCGCAAAAATTGATAAAATCGAAACTCGTACAGTGATAGAATACTTGTGGATGGCTGAAAAAACCGCTACGGAAATTCGTATTTTTTTTGAGGTTCATGGTGGATATACTCCATCATTTTCGACCATCAGCTTCTGGGTGAGCGAGTTCAAACGTGACCGAACAAGCACAAATGACGAAGCACGCAGTCGTCACCCAAAAACCGCTACCAACGATGAAATGGTCGACAAGATTTATTACATCGTATTAGCCGATCGCCGATTGAAGCTGAAAGAGATAGCAGGGACAACAGACATCTCAGAAGAACACGTTGGCCATATCCTACACGAAATTTTGAGTATGAAAAAGCTATCGGCGTGATGGGTACCGCGTTTGCTCGCACTGAAGCAAAAACTAAATCCAGGATCCAACGCAGTCCAAGGGATTTCTTCATGCGTTTCGTAACCGTGGATGAGACTTGGATCCACCACTACATACTACTACAGTCGAAGCAGTGGACTTTTCCGGGCGAATCGGCCCCGAAGGAAATAAAGAAAGTTTCATCGCTCAGGACGGTCATGGCGGTCATTTTTTTGGGATTCCCAAGGTGTGATCCTCATCGACTGTCCGTAGAAGGAAAGGACGATCACGGGGCAATACTACAGCGATTTATTGATCCGATTCGATCCAGTATTGAAGGAGAAACAGCCTCGTTTGCAGCGGAAGAAAGTGCTTTCCACCACGACAATGCGCCCGCTGATTCGTCCATTTTGCAGTCGATTCCGAAAACTCCGATAGCTCATAAAAGCAAGACAAGTGTAGATAAGAAAATGAATTTATTACCAAAAGTGATGTACAAATACGGTTACTTTTCAGCATAATGACCATGAAGATTGACGCAGTTGGCATATCTATCGACGAGCCTTCCAATCCCCTCTGAATGGAATGTTGCCGACAGCGAGTTGAAATGGTTCGTGTAGCGATGTTCCGTTACAATTGTATACACAATTGAAACTTGAAACTTCAACAAACTCCACATTCAACTCTGACGGTAAACCTCCGTTTTTCCATTTTGTCCACTCCTTGAACAATGACTTCCAATGCGACGGACTTACGTCCTTGTCCCCCTTCATCGTGAATACACCATCCGCCATAAAGCTTTTACCGTATACTCGGCTCATTCTTCGATGAATTTCAGCTGCATTATTCCCTTCTGCTTGAAGGAATCGAACTACACTACGCAACTCACACTTGGCGGGAGAATCAATTGTAACAGCTCACGTGCCTGTAACTGAGCTGAAAATGGCGTAATGACGTCGCAAATGGCAGTTACAATTAAAAAAATTGTTAGTGAAGAAAATTGCATACTTAGTACGCTACATGAAGGAAGAAATAAATGAAACATTTGACCTACCGGATGAAGGAAAGCTCAAGTATGGGCAGGAAATCTTTCTAAAATTTAACGTTTCAAGAAATTAAAAAAAAAATGTTGTATTGAATCGTCACATCGCTTATAACTTTTTAGAATTAACATTTGAGTGAAACTGTTTTATAAGTCATTTATTAAATTAGAAAGCGCTAGGTTTTATTTTATGATCTATTTAAAGGGTGAAAACGGCGTAATTGACACTGTCGCCGGCATTGGCCATTTCTCTACGTTCACGCCTAATTGTTATTCGAACACCTTCTTGTTGAATTTACTTCTACCGTATTTTCATTCTCCAGATGTCTATTCGAGGAACTGTTGTTAAGCGTTTCTGTCTCCGATGTATTTTCAACTAATGACAAAGTCTGAAGTTTACCTGGAATTAACATTTATTTAACGAATCTATTCAAAAATACAAAATCTAAAGAAAGAACTTAAAGCTTAAAATTAACATCTAATACTCACTACAGTTTTCCATTTATTTATATTTAGTCTTTAAACGATTTTATATCAAACGGAAGAAGATTGAAGTTTTGAAGTTAATTACACGGTATACCAAAATTGAACAAGAAATTTCAAGATTTAATATATATGGAAAAATAATACGTAAAGTTTGTGGTAATACGTTCCAAATAAATACATTGCAAAAATGTGAAGTTTCAAATCACCATCTACCTGCTTTCCAGCATCACTATCGGATAGGTATTAATTAATTGTAACAAGATTAGTTATTGTAGATCGTTAAGCAACGAAATCGTATTGGTCACCTCAAATCCAGGGTCTAACTTGAGCATAAATGTACTTGTATAAACATTTCTCAAAAACTTTAGCGAAATTAGTTCATAATGTTATTGGACGATAATTGGAAATAACACACTTTTCACCACTGAAAACAGATTTCATAGCATACAGCACGTCCATTTAAGCCACGGAAACTTGGTCAACCATATTAGCACACGCAATATATAATAATTTATATTTCTCGCAGTGGCATTGATTTTAACAGTAGTTCAGATCAACTTAATTGGATTTAGATTGGGGTGATGCGGTGAAGATCTCAAGACTGGATACGCATTACGTTGTACAATTTCGTAAAATTTATGCGTTATATATTGACTCCTATAGCGTTCGATTAGCTGGTTAGTTGTGACTTTAACATTCCACTGTCGAAAGGAATACTTTTTAACACTAATCATTCAATCATTTAATTTTTCTTACTATTACTTCGTTACTATTATCTTTATATTATGATACGGCGCTTTAGTATTTACAACATATGTGGGTAATAACCGGCCCGCCACGAGACATTTTGAAAAACCCAATTAAAACAAAATTCACGATTTAATTATAATGTCCTACTTATTTTTTTCATTTCATTTGCTTATTTTAATAAATGCATTGTAATGACATTCTCGTATTATTTCATGTCTGATATCTATCGCTAAAAATTATGAACACTACTTTAAAATGCACTACTTTTAAACGCGGCCCGCGAACGTATTTGCACACTAAAGCTTAGCCCACAACATGTCAGAAGTTGCCTATACTTCATTTACAACAGTGTTTGTGGCCAAATTTGGCATAAGCTTCCATTCTATCCATACGCCATATTCAAATGGTAAACAGCAGTTTTTTTACGCTGGATTTAAAAATCAATAGGGCCTTGGGATAAAGCCTGTTGCCTGGTCTGAGTGCACTATTATTAGTCTGGGCCCTTTAAATATGTTCTTGAATAGACTTTCTGTACTTTCATCACTCCACAACTTGGAAGACGTATGACTACGATAAATATAAGTCTCATCTATATGTAGAATAGATCGATTTGTTTCATGAAGATGTTTAATCTTTTCCTAGTAACCAATTCTTAATGCCCTTATATCTAATCGCTAATACTTTCCAATTATTCTGTATACATGAAAACTTGAATACCAGATCTTTTAAAATTCTTAATGATGTGTTTGATCCTCTCCATTCCAATTCAACGTATATCTCTTGCCATACAACTGAAACCGTAACTCGTCGCTCGTCTGCTCTATGAAAATCATAGATTATATCTCGCACTATTCGTCTTTGATACTCCGTTAAACGTTATTTGATGCTGCATTTCCCTCTTGAATGATTATGGTATTTATATTGTCCACAACGACACATCAGTTGCTTGATGAACACATTCTTGTATTTCACTTAATGACATTGACGAACTTTATGTTTGTAAAAATAATTGTAAACATTTAAAACTTCTTCCCGCGTTTGAGCGTGTATCATTTTATGATCCCCTAGAAAGATATTATGATCCGCCAGTGACAAACATACTCTGACTATTACTTCAGTAAGCGGGTGTGCGAGCTTTTAAAAACGACTACGGCGCATCCCCACCGTTTACCGTGAGGTAGAGCAGAAGGCGAACCTGAAGAAAGTTGTGTTAGTTTAAAGTTTTACTCTAGAACCAACTTCAGAAAAACCTAAAAATAGGAAATTATTTTGTGTTGTACTGTATAAACATATTTTAGAAAAATTTCTAACTACAAAAGAACATTTCATAATGAAATCTTACATTTTGTACTTTGAAAATCTCCAGGAATTCGATCGTTCCGGGGCAATTCGTTACCTATTTTGCTTCTCACCCAATCTAGAAAGTGACTGACATCTGTGTAGAAGCCGAGTTTATTGGGTTTGGCGCATTCGTAGCCAGTAGCTGTAATGCCTGTAAAGATGCTATTCTTAACAGCAAACATTGTCATTTGAGTATAAACCCAAAATCGTATTGTTGGACATATTGAAAGAGCATTCCAATTTGGAACTACTTTTCAAATTTATCGCCAGTTGATTTCATAAAAATTAAAAATGAGCGTGCATTATTAAAGATTATCTTAAATTTGGTGAAAATTATGCAAAAAGGTTTCAGACTGAATACGAAAAAGAAAACTGCCATCATATGTTGTCATTCGAAAGATTGTTACAAAATTTAGGGAAACCGGTATGGTTGTATGTTCGAACATTTGCTTTACAAACAATACGCGTCAAAACGCTATATTTAATCATAAATCCTTACAGTAATGTAATGTAAAAAAAAATTCATTCCGACAACGTCTGTCTGTACACTGAGTGTATCACTATATAACGTATCCATGGGCGTCTTAGCGTAGATAACACTTTTCCTCAAAAGACAGTTGAATTTGCAAACTACAGACTAATTTTCATGCTTGGTGCGTAGAAATTCCTTCGTTACTACGTCGGCAATCATGTCATTTGTCCCTACATGAAAACATTCCTACTCGTCACTTTTCAACATATCGCGCACAAAGTGATGACTGACGTCAATGTGCTTGCTTCTGGTGTGATAGGTGGGGTTCTTTGCCAGCTTTAAAGCACTGAGGTTATCGTTGTATAACTTTACATCGGCCAACCTTTCCGCATCTAGCTTGATAAGAAAACGCTTTAAATAAATGACCTGTTTGGCTACTTCGGTCAAGTACATGTACTCTGCCTCAAATAAGCACCCTCACCGACGTACATTTCTTCCTCCAATCCCGCAGTACCGCTTTCACATATATTTTGAATAACGTTGGTGATATGCAGCATCCCTGTCGCAATTCTTTATGTACAATGAATTTATCCGAGAAGTTATTTCGGACTTTCACTCTGCCTTTGTTAGTTTTATATAGTTCTTTAATCACGTTTACATAGTTTGTTTGCACACCGTTTTCCTTCTTTGCCTACCATAACTGTGGGAACACTGTCATATGGCTTTTTCCAATCTATATATATAAGATGTAATTTACGCCCGTGTGCTATATTTTTTTCAGTTAGTTGTTTTAAACAGAAAATATTATCAATACAAGATCTTTCAGGTCAGAAACAACTCTGTTCTTCTGAGTCTTTTACTTGTTCCTCTGTTCTGGATTTTACTATCCGCCCATACAGTGTACACATAGAAGATGTAATACTAATTCCTCTATAATTTTCCTTTGCTACCTTTCTTGTGTATAGAACTTACATAGGCGATTTTCCATTCTTCCGGGAGTTCATTACCCTGCAACAGGATGTAAACAATCTGGCAATTGCTTGTAATGTTACGATTGGTGAATTTTTAATAAGTTCCATGGGCATACCTCCTGAACCCACCGCTTTGTTATTTTTTATAGTTTTCATTGCCTCTATAACTTCTTTCACTGTTATTTCTCTTACGACTTGGTTGACCGATTCGTTTGTGTTTACTTCCCTAAACTTACTTCTGTTTGAAATTCATAAAGACTCGTAGTACCTCTTCCAGCTATCCACTCCTATTGGATTTATAGATTTTACTTCCCTTGTATTTTTCTTCAGTATTCTCAAGGTTTTCCATGCTTGCCTTGATTTCGATCCACCTATAAGTCTGTCTACCTCATGATATTTCCTTTCCCAACAATTATTCATGGCTTTTATTTTTTCTTTCTTTTCTTCATAATTGTATCTCATATAGATTTCTCTGTTCTCCGGATGTTGTGTTGTCATCCACTTCTGGTTATTTTTTGTCATTTGCTAAAAACTTTGTAGTGTCATTCCACCAAATATCATTTGTCCTCCTGATCTTCTTGCCTGTTTGCCTCAACACTTTGTTTGCGGCCTTGTCAATACACTTTTTGATTAAATTATACTGTTCTGCGACTACAGCATCTCTTGAACTTCCCATCTTGGCTGCCAACGTCATTTTATACCAAATACAGTCGATTCATCGGAAAGACTGTCTAAATTATATGCGAGCCATTGGGGTACTTGACTATTTTGATCTTTGATATACTGTACTAATAAAACATTTACTGGTACAGTAAAAAAATTAATACACCTTATTTTTCTACATAATTTGTTCCTTTATTCACACATTTTTTCCACCGTATGGAAAACTTTTTAATTCTATCATCAAAGAATGAATGTGGTCACGTCTGCAACCAACTGCAAACGAACATTTCCGCACCTTCGTCATCGTCAAAGTGGACTTTCCAGTTCTTCTTTGAGTGGTGCTCACACGGTGATAGATCGGAACTGTAGGGCGGATGTTCCAGTATTTCTCAACGAATTCCAACTTATTTTGGGTCAATGCAGTTGTGTGTGGCCGAGTATTCTCATGGAGCAGAATCGCTCTTTGAATGAGCATGTTCGCCCTTTTCGTTGATAGACCAGTTTCACTTCGTCAAGCAGCTGGTAGTAGAACGCAGCATTAACTGTACGACGTTCGTGGAGCAAATCGATTAGCAGTATGCCTCTAGATTCCAAATCGCCACTCCATGCTTGCCTCCTTAGACTCCAAGCTGTAAACTCTGTTTTGTTCTAGGCAATATGAAATCGTTATTCGTTGCGAGATTCCATGTCCCTTTCGAAAATTTTCAAATAGTTTCTTTGTATATTCCGTGTTGTTACCGGATTGTATGTATTTCACATTCTAATTGTGAAAATTTGTGACGTCCGTGGTTCTGAAAAAATCTATATACGACGCTGTAACGGGAATAATCGTCGACAAGATAACGTATCCATAGGCGACTTAGAGTAGCTGTAATATTAACTCAGCCATGCATTTACCAATATCTTAGCGTAACAACAGAAAGCAGTCGATGTTATCTACGTATTTTTTTTTTAATTTGACCGAATTAACCACGCCATGCTACTACAACACATGGGTAGGTTTGATTTCCGTAAAGATTACTTATTGTTAATTGAGTCTCACCTTACTGGAATAAAGCGTTATGTTTACTACATTGATTATACCTGTGTGCTATTTCCTCCAATATCGGGCATTCCTCAAGCTTCAAATCTTGGACATTTTTTCTTCAATTTGTGCATAAACGACTTGCTACCCCTATTTAGTTGTCACGTCTTAGCATTCGCAGATGACGTAATAATATTTAATACAATTAGTGAGTTTTATGATTGTAAGGCAATATTCTACTAATTCATACCTGGAGTAAAGACAATTATCTCAATGAAAAATTTAAATTCTTTCAAATGTCGAGCTACCTGGCTTTTACATCCAGACCTTCAATTCATGATCTTAAACAAGAAATTACTGATGCTATTCGTGAAACTAAGCCGTAGTTATGCTAACATATTATCGCAAATGTTGGAAATGGAGTGAAAGCGGCAACAGAAAGTGACGCACAAGATACTTACATTATATTAAATAATATAAAACACTTTAAATAATTGGTGTGTTCTATTATAAATTTAAAAAATAGCCTCAGATGGAAACACCTTTTATATAACGTGATAAAGTACCGAAACGAAAAAAAATAGTAGTAATACTTACCCAAAAGAGTGTACCCAAAATTGGAATTGTACAGTAGAGGACCTCCACTGTCTCCCTACACAAAAAAAGTGCAGGTGTATTCATATGCTTTATTTCTTGAATTAATTAATTCATAAATTTATAATGAAAATTTAATTTATTTGTTTATGTGATCGTTGTATGACGAAAATTTCAAGAAAACAATAAGTGAATTTAAATTGAATGTTCCAATCTTAGGAGAATATATGGAAAGAATATATTACATACAAATTGGAATTACAGAGTGTAGAGGAGCATGTGGTCTATTTTAGATGGTGGACGTATGCTGTAACAATTTATTTGTATATGTTTTAAAAGTACGTCTACAATCATCGCCACTATCGAGTTCCAATTGACCAATTTTTCTCATACTTTCTACTAACTATTGGATATGAGAAGATGCAAATTGATCGAATCTGGTAAGATAGTTGCCTGACGGTACACAAACACTTTCCCTTAAGCTCGGTATTTATGAAGAAGGTTTCAATAAGAGCGCAAAATTTGAATTGCCCGCCATGTTTGACAATCATAAAGACGTATGATTATGACGTGACAAATCGGAAGTTGGGAGTTATGAGTATTACACGATACAACAATGCATACTGGTTGTTAAACATTGTTATCAAAATCATGTAAGTTTGATTGCCATCATTCATCTATTGTCAAAAGAATAATCGAAAAATTCGAAAGCACTGGTTCGGTTGGTGATATGAAATACACAACACGAGTTCGTAGAGGTCATTTAAAGTTCGCGAGAGTGTGGCCGAAAGTCCAGACACGTCGATTCGTCATCGTGCACAAGAATTGGGCATGACAACATCCACTCTTCACCGTATTTTAACTAAAGATTTGCATCTCCACGCTTACAAAGTCCAATTTTCAGTAGGACGATGCCACATGTCATACCGCCTATGAAACATTCAGTCTTGCACTGATCATATCATTTCCCTGTTTGGTGACCAGAATTAGCCTCCACGTTCTTGCAAGATCTTTTGATTGGAGATCTTTGAAATCCCCAATGATGCCTCAATCTCCCGATAGGTCAGATGTCAACCTTCGTTTCCAGGTTTTCCTGAGTGTCTGCCGTTTTTAGTGCACCGGCTCTTGGGCACTTGGCGAGAGCTTCTTGTTGACATAATTGTCTTCAAAAATTATCAAAAATTATTGAGCGAAAATGTTCTCTATTCAATTCGATTTTACAACTAACTTATTACCTTTGACAGTTTGTTGTAGCTACAACACTAACGTATCGCACTGAAACTCGACATTTGATTAGTGGCGCCGTCTATGTCCCAGTGTGCAAAACTTAAAAGACATTCCTCGTATACTGTGGCCTTCGAATATTCTTACCAGCAGCCGTTTGCACTTCTTACAATTTCATGTGATACTGTTTTTTATAACGCACGGAAGGAAACACTCTTGCTCACTCATTACAAAACTTTGTTTTTATTATATATTTTTTTCAAATAAATAGCTACAGGCTCTTGTGCTACAAACTGTACATCGTTTTTACAGTTTTAAGGGAAACATATATCTAAACCAATTTCTAAATTCGCTAAAAACTGCACTAAAATTTTATGGATCACCCTATAAATTTTCTTCGCCGAAAATGCTCTGCAGAATTGTAATATCAGCAATAACAGCAATGGTGTCACTGTGTCTGTGCGTGCGTACTCATACCGAAATCGAAACGAAATGTTGTCGTATCATTTTGAGTACCTACGCTATTGGTTATTAAGTTTGATAATTTAGGTAAAAATGTCTTCCGATTGACTTGAAATTTAACACTTTCCAATTGTTCATAGGAATGAATAAACCAAGGCGCCCTACATTAAATATCTTCACTTTTGCAATGGATACGTAGGCTTCCACGGCCAGTCAGTAATAAACGAATTACTTCCAGAATTGGACCGTGTTATGACGAGGTTAACACGTCGAGTTACTGTGACCTTCTGCCAAAGTGGTTTTGCCTCTAGCGTGGTTTACAAGTCGAGTTACCGTGCCGCTTTTGTTTCTCTGTTTCTCCTGAAGAAGCCTCCTACGACGGAGGTGAAACGTCGAGATCCCACCGTTCTCTTTTTCTTCTCTTTCTTTTTTCTTTTCTTTCCTTTTCACCCCCGCCTCCCTCCATTTTTCTTCTTTTTATCTCTTTTTCTTTTTATTTTTTCTCCTCTTACTCTTACTTCATTTCTGTATATATCATCATGACAAGGTCCAATGCCGGAAGTAGTTTATTATTTTAACTTTTATTTTTTACTACACAAAAGAAAAGACCACCCACTCTACACCTACCATGGAAAATGAGTAAAATAATACGAAATGTAATAGGAACCCACACGAAGTATTTTATATTTGAAATTATATTTTCAAGTATAATTAATTTCTTTTTTGAATTTCATGTACAACACATCAAATATTTTACATTTTAAATACCTCTTATGCTATGTTTTACCCAGTCCTGTTACTATAACATTAATTATTCAAACAGAAATACAACTCACCGTACAAGCATCTATACCACCTTCTAGGTAGCCAGCGCAAAACGCATGGATGAACAATTCGCCTTTACCTCCGCTAGAATTTATTATGTTCCTACAAGTATCGTCGTCATAAATCTTTACCGTTGCTTCTTGCAGAGTGCACGTTCCTTGTGGTGCGCGCCATTTCTTCTTACCTAAACCAGTGATATGCCCAGCATGAGGTCGTGTGCTACTGTCGAAAGCTTTTATACAAAAAAAAAAGTATTAATAACCATGCAGACTATGGGAATTGTATTCATTAATATTTCACAGTTTTACTGCGCTGTATATCAGTAAGTCTATGAATGTGAAATGAGTGAACGTGTTACCAATAAAGGAGCTCCTCAAGGATCAGTTCTCTTACCTATTGCACTCACAACATTTCTAAATATATTGAACAATTCTTCTAGAACATTACGAAACAATATGATATTTCAAAACAAATCATTTAACCATAAATAAATTCATTAGTTTTCAGTTAAAAAATGGAACCAATAAGAATTTCTTTTTTATTGAGCAAGTGTTTAAATAGGATGGTGTCACTTTCAGAATATGAATATGAATATGAATATGAATATGAATATGAATATGAATATGAATATGAATATGAATATGAATATGAATATGAATATGAATATGAATATGAATATGAATATGAATATGAATATGAATATGAATATGAATATGAATATGAATATGAATATGAATATGAATATGAATATGAATATGAATATGAATATGAATATGAATATGAATATGAATATGAATATGAATATGAATATGAATATGAATATGAATATGAATATGAATATGAATATGAATATGAATATGAATATGAATATGAATATGAATATGAATATGAATATGAATATGAATATGAATATGAATATGAATATATAGCTTTTGTACTGAGTATGATTACGTTTTATTGTTCATTGTAAAATATTCCCTTTCACATATTGTCAAAACATTAGCTTGCCTCATTAATTTCTCATTTGAAGTTATCAACTATAAGACCGCAAAACAAGAAAAAATACACAAATAAAATTTTACAATACGATAGCAGTGCCAACCCTCTTATACGGTAGTGAAACATGGACAACAATGAAAAAACAAGAAAGCATAATTAACAAGAAATAAATCAAATATTTAAAGACTTTTAATTATCTTTCTATTAATCACTATGCTTTTTGACCTAATACATCTTCAGACGCAACAATTTTCTAAAAGAAAAAAATTACAGTAATATAGATGGCAACGAATATTGTCTTGGTATGTTTATTGATTTATCCAAGGTTTCCTATTTAGTTAATAATAGAATTCTTCTGCGTAAGCTCGAAAGGTAGATATATTTTGTTAAATTTGTTTCACTGTTATCTTAACGAAAGAAAACATGGTGTCCCAAATTGATGATTTGCATTCTAATTTTGTAGATGTGAACATTGAGGTACGTCGAGAGTCTGCTTTGGGTCCCACATTATTTTTGTTATTCATCGATAACTTGATGAATTTAATTCAAGCACAATAAGTTATGTTGTACGCTCATGATATCAGTATTCTACTAAATTCAATCTTTCTACTCTTATCTGACGTGCTGCGAAAGACCGAAATTATTTATACCGAATTCAATGAATGCATGGATGAAAAGTAGTCATTTAATGATAAATAAAGAGAAAATATTTTTTTTTATTTTCATAAAAGAATATTATCATGAAATAAAGAAATTTAACTTAATGAAAATGTTTGTGGTATTATTTTAACAATTAAAATTTTAGATTTAGTTTCAAACCATACCTTAAATTAGTCTTCTGACGTGGAATATCTACTTTCAAAAGCATACTTTCTTTTAAAGCAACGCAGAGGTGCTTATAGCCAAGAAACGTTAAAAATATTTTATCATTTGAATTTTAAATAGTGTATGCGCGTTACGGTATTACGAGTTGGCGAATGTGCTAATTCAGGTAAAAGAGGCCAACGATTTTCTACATAAAATTTATAGATGCATGTAGAAATATTTTTATATTCAACAGCCTCTTACCTTCTACAATTTATGTATTTATGAATATTCATTTTACAATTACTTGCATGATTATGCGACCTAATTAAATAATTATTTCCAGCATTTTTTTTCAAAAAAGTCCATATTATGTAAGCTCTAAACTTTATAATCGTCTTTCTAATGATATAAACAACGCCAACTCTTCACATCACAACTACCACATTTTGAAAGTGGTCAATAAGAACAACTTGCGACCTTCGCATTGAAAGAATGCAATCTGTTTGTCGCCTACTTTCAATTAATATTTAGACTATCGAATACGATATACGGCATAGAAACCAAAAAAAATCTCATTCACATGTCGCATACTTACTTAAATATATGTGTGTTAACAAACAGCAACCTTATGGATTTAAGGGTAAAAATTTCCCAGAAAATAACAGTTTCATTTTACGAACTAATTTTTATAGTCAAAATGTGGCGTATTCAATTTTTAAGCACCAACCTTTAAGAGGTAAGCAGGTCGGGTGAAATCCCACGGCATTTTCTTTCAATCTTATCAAAGCAATGTCATAGTAGGGGTCTTCTTTTTCGAACCCTTCGTGAAGGAAAACCTTTTCTACTTCGAACACCTTTTGTGTTGTTTCCGGTCTGCAGCTGTTGTAAACTCCAAACGTCGGTTTAAAAGCTTCCTCTAGTGTCATATATCCGTAACTGAAAGAATAAGTTTGAATTTTAAATACCTAACATGTAGATGCATTTGTTAATCGATATTAAAATCTTTTTTACTGTAGCGTTTTTAGAATTCATTCTATTTGGTTATATTAACAATTTGTTTGGATATTTTCTTATAGTTTTGTAGTGAGTTTAGTAATAGTAAAATCAGAGACTTAGAAAAATAGCTAAACCAATTTCACGTTTCAAAGAGTCCATTTTTTTTTTCATTTGTTCCTTATTTCTAAACATCTAAATGTGTATCCTTCTTCTTCGGAATTTTCCCATTACGAGTTCGCCGTCCTTTTCCTCCACAAGTCCCTCACATCCCAGTCACTCACTCTCAGGTCTATCCATCATCGCCTGTCCAATGTATGTTTTTCATTATAGAGCCGGTCTTCCTCTCCTTCTTCGCGAGGATTCTCATTGGAGAACTTTTGTTGACCATCTATATTGTAGTATTGGACGTGACCGTACCATTGTCTTCGTCATTGAATAGCCTACTCTCGCACGTTGCCATATTTCCTCAGTTCGCATTCTGTCCAATCTTGTGACTTGCAGACATCTTCTCACATAGTGTAGTTCGACCGTTCTTATCCTATCTCTTCCATGCTTTTGCTCCATACGAGACGATATTCTGCACTATGCTTTGTAAGATTCTTTTTTCTCTTTAGTAAGGGTGTTGTTCCATATCAATGTTGTATAACATCCTTACGTACACTTGTAGAACGAATTATCGTTGTATAATCGTTGTACGACTGCCGACATCGTCAAATCCTCTCTGAAGGCCTAAGAACACATTATAAGAAATTGCCGGTTGTTCAACACTTTGGAATCAATAATTATGGTCTATTTTGTATTTGTACGTTCTAAGCTGGAATATATCTAATCGAGTCACCCATTTATGTAACGCATATTAATATATTGGAAGCCGTTCAAAGAAAATTTTTAAGATACCTGCATTTCAAACAATCTGGTTTGCATCCCCTCAAGAATACACTCGCACGGTATTGTTGCAGACATTGTCATGTCACTACATACGAGAACGACCTGAAATGTTTCCGGAATCGACAAGAAAAACATGGTATTGGCGTGACTTTCTATTTTATTTGCCGATGTAGTCTCCTCGGGGATCAATACACTTTTTGAAATGGTGCTCCAGTCTCTTCAAGCCGTCGGAAAAGTAGGATGTTTCGAGATCTGCAAAATAGCCATCTGCAGCGACGATAACTTCATTTGAGGCAAATCTCCTTCCTCCCAGTGATTTTTTCAGATTTAGGAATAGGAAAAAAGTCGCTGAGGGCTAGGTCCGGCGAATATGGAGGATGAGACACTAATTTGTAGCGCAACTCATTCAATTTGACGATGCGGAATGAATGAACCGATGCATTGCCGTGGTAAAAAAACACTTTTTTTCCGCTGCAAACAAGGCCGTTAGTCCCCCGAAACGGTCACTAGATTTCGTTTTTATTCCGGTGTGAGCAAACGCAGTACCCAAAATTTCGTGTAGGATATGGCGAACGCGTTCTTATGAGATGCCTGTTGTCTCTGCTATCTCTGTCAGCTTCAATCGACGATCGGCTAACACGACATCATGAATCTTTCATTTCATCGTTGGTAGCGGTTTTTGGGCATCCACTGCATGGTTCGTCATTTATGCTTGTGCGGCCACGTTTGAACTCGCTCACCCAGAAGTTGATAGTCGAAAATGATGGCGTGCATCCGCCATGAACCTTTAGCAAGTTATTTCGTATTTCCATGGGCCTTTTTTCCAGCCATCCAGAAGTGTTTTATCACTGGTTGCCTTTGCCGACCAATGAATCTACTTCAATCTTCTCTTGCCGATTCCAAAAACATTTCAGTTCGCCCTCGTAAAAGCTTCTAAACTAGAACACTTACCTCACTGATTTAAAAAACGGCTTGAAACAATGAGCTGCGGTTAAAATACATCTCATAGTAATCAAAGTACCACCGCAACGTGGCGAATCGTCTCTCGTAAGTGCGACAAACCACGGGTATATATATTTCCCTACGTCGCGACCGCCAACAATTTTACCATAGCTTAGTTGACCGCATTCTCCGTAACTGTCTACAACTGAAGATGCATATCATGTGGAAACGTAGTAATACTGTAACCTACTATGGGGTTTTCTTTGAAATAATTACTAAGCAACTAAAGGTTTATAATTGGTAACTTAATTTAGACATACGGAAGCGTTACATTAAATTAACAAATATTGGTGAACTAATGGAATACTGTGGAAGTAGTGATAGTAGGTAATGTTTTAGTATCAATAGTAATAACTATAGTGGCACTCACTTAGATGTGGATTGGTACAAATTCTCCTAATTTCCTTCTGCTTGATTAGCAGAGGGTTATTATATTATAGCGAATTCCTACTATTCTATACCTTCTTAGTCACTTTATGTTGATTGGTTCTTTCATTATTAGCGTAATGTATTTTCGATTTAATTGTAATGTCATAGCGTAATTTTTGTAATTATGCATAACATTTTAATCTATGTATATCACTACCTATATCGGAATCTTTTTTTACCATTACACACACATTTTTCCTATGTGTCAAAAAGGATAATTATCAATGAGTTACCAGAATAGTAAGCAACCAGTCATAGACTCATATTAAACGAGTGAGAACCCTCAGTTCCTCTTAATACTAGTTAACAGTGCTACCACAGATCTCTCTTAATACAAATAAAATAACTACTCTGCAAATCTGATGAAGACATTATTTTACTTTAACGATTAATTAAGACAAACAAGACAACATAACAAAAATAAAATCTAAGTTTGTAGTAGGTTTTGTTCTTACCTTTCAAGCAATAAGCGAGGCGATCTTGAAAGCAACGCAAGGCATTCCGAATAAATTCTGGGTTTATTCCATCACATGCAGTACGACGCAAAGTACGTCTTTCAATTCGTCCGAGTTACGTATTTACACGCTACAAATTTTACTTTTAAGGTAACCCCAAAGAAGTAAATCATTTGAAGATAAATCGGCTGATCTTAGAGCCAAACCTACCAATCGACGGTTTTTGAAATGCTTAATTCAAAAAATGTCTAATGGTGTTTGTAGAATGTGGCGTAGCCCCATCCCTTTGAAACCAAGGTTTATCAGTATTCAGTCTCTCAATTGATGGAATGATATGGTCTCGCAACAGGTTACAGTACTCTGCTGGAGTGAAATTATTGCCAATAAAAAATGGGCCGATACGTCCATCGCCTATTATTCCAATCCAGACATTGACTTTTTGAGGGTACTGCGTTCGGGTCAGGTTTTGAGCATGAAGATTTGTACGGGACTCCTACCTAATGGATTAATGAAAAGGAAATTTTGTATAAACCTAAGTTCTGAGAGTTGACTTCACCATTTACGGTAAATGCAGCTTCATCAGTAAAAATTAATTTATTTAAAATGTCTTCATTTTCATTTAAAATCAGTTCGCTTTACTTTGTCTTCTTCGAAAAGCTCTTGATGGCTTGACATCTTATATGGTTTATATTTAAATTCTTTCAGGGTTTTGTACACCGAACTGTACGATACTGCAACAAGCCCAGCTGCCATCTAAAAGCGACCCTACAAACAGTCCCTCTACATAACACAGGATATTCAATTTCGTGTCTTCTATCAAAAAGTGATTGATTTTACTTGTGTTTTTGTAGGAATTTAGAACACTGCCATCTTCTTTGAATTTGTTAAGCTGTTATTCTTCTGGTAACGCATTTATCTTTGTTGAACCTACTCATTATTTAAATGAGTTATCCACCTTTCAATAAAACGTATTTCATTTGAAATTTATGTATGAATGGAAAATTAGAAATAATTGTACAATTTTTTTTCTCTCCAAGGCATCGTAATTGAATCATTGAACTACAGGTAAATCCTTCATTGGTGTATAACTTGTTGCCTACCATGTCTCCAATGCATTGGTAATTATCTTTTTAAAGCTGCAAATAGGAAAAATGTATGTGTAATGATAAAAAAAGAGACCGGTATATAAGCACCTAGATACAAGGTTTAGCAACTTAACTACTGAAGATGTGTAAGCTGTATATAGACATTTTGTACGTAGCAAAGTGTTTGTTATTTTTCCTACAGACTATTGTGGCGACAAGCTAAGCTAAAATTACACCGCTCAATAAAATAATTTTTTGTCGTGGTTCATGGAAAGTACGAACTGATTTAGGGTATCTCTGATGTGCTGGTTCCAAAAATATTGGGAATTTCTTCCTAGCAGCTCTAGTTTTTGAGATACACTTCGGTAAAATTTAGTATTCATACATAATAAATTTCACCGTTATTTAAACTAATATCCATATTAATACTAATATTAATTAATTAATATTAATATCAATACTAAACCACCGTTGGCATTAATAATGATAAAGTTACAATTTTCTTGCAATTACCCAACGTAATTAAATTCCGAAAAAATATGCATCTCGAGGGATTTAAGGCAACTTGAACTCAATGGTCTTTCTATTTGCTCCCCCCCCCACACTTTTTTTTCTGTCTCTATTTCCTTCTTTTATTCTTTTCACCTTTCTTTCTATTTTCACGTCCTCCCACCCTTTATCATTTTTTCTTTTTATCTCTTTTTGTTCTTATTTTCTTTCTCCTCTTAATCTTATTTCTTTTTATATAATTCTCATCATGACACGGTCCAATTCCGGAAGTAGTTCGTTTATTACTAACTCTGGCCGCGGAAGCCTACATATTGATTTTAGTCTACATATACTCGTGCATATGTCTACGAAAAACCATTCTTGGTAGATTTTTTTTCAAAACATTCTAGGTTAAATGAGTGCAATAAATTTGAGTGCCTTTATCTTCTTTTCCACAGCGCAAATTGATAACTTATTTTAGGTATCACGATGATGTTTGAAGCTTAAAACTCATACTCAATAAAAAAAATTAAGAGATAAGAAACTTACCAGCCGATTTGTTAATCCACAAAATGAAGCCGAATACTTTGACCAATTTAAAAGTAACAAACATCATCGCAAATGTCCGACCAAACAATACATACGTTTTTTTTTAATCGCTTAATCTATCAATTATTTCGCTTGCTTCGATAGAGGACATGTGGGAGAAAACTCCAGGGTGGCACTTAGGCATATAGCGAAAGTAATTTCACGTAGGAATAAAAATGTGAATGCTATCGAAAAGTAGAAAGAAAAATTAATATCTCTCACTACAATATTTACTTTAAGTGCTTATATAAACCTTTAAAAACTTATTAAGATAATATTGATATGAGAATATATTTAGGAGAATAAAATGAAGCCGACCCTGTACTTTTTGCGGATGTAGTATTCGTAGGTGAACTTTTCTAGCCGACAAATTGAATCATTGCATTTGTCATCGAACTGGTAAATAATAGAGTATGCACATTTTTATGTTTATTTTTAATTTGCTTATCCAGAATATAATGATCAATTTAATTTTACAGTAATTTCAAAATTCTATTTCTTGTTAAAAAAAAGTCCCTTAATTAACAACAGAAGAGAAGCCATAAGCATCTAGAATATTTGTAACTATAAACTATGTCACTCAGATTTCGAAATATTGCTTTCATGGAGATAGCACTAAACGTTACCAGACTTTTAATACAAGGGTTATGTGAAATGATAGGTTGGTAATTTGTATGACTGTCGCGTCATTTCGACATATTTATAAGTTTCCGTATAGGTTGCTCATACTTATAATGAATTGATTTTCGATAAATTACGTATAAATAAAATGTACATGAAGCAAGGATAAAGAACGAAAATAAGTTAGTTTATTTTTTTAATAAGGATAGTTTTCCTCTGTTTGTTACAAGAAAAATAAATGCATTCATAAGTTACTCAGGTGTATGTATAAGTTTTTTCCGGTTTTTTTTGCTAAAAAGAAACACGTAGTTTTCAAGGCAAATTATTTTTTTTCTTGTTCAAAATATCGACCATCGGCTTTTACACATTTCATCTATCTTTCAGGTAATTTACGGATACCATGCCAGAAAAACTGCTTGCCTTTCGCGGCAAACCATTCATCAGTCTTATCAGCCCATGATTTTGATACAAAATAGCTAACATTCACCCACGATTCATCCGTAAACGCAATATTTCTCCCTATACTGCGATATTTCTTAATGATTCGTAAATAAGCAAGGTGCCATCTTATTATAACATCACGAGCCATTAATATTACATTTTTCCAATCTTTTCGAAAGAAAAATCAATGTCTTCCAACAATCTGTACAATGTACTCGTTGAGAAATTAACTACATCTTCGTTTAATGCGAGTGGAATGTTTCATAAAAAGAAACTGTGGACTTTACGTCTAATAGGCATTTGAATATGTGCATCGTATAATTGCAAGCGAACGTTGCGGCCAGTAACACTTTTATTTTGTGTTTATTCTACAGCGGTAGGTGGATGATTCTTCTCATCGTTTCTTTTTCGAATGGAATACACAATTCCTTCGCCACACGCAAGTGCTTTGCTAGTTTCTCCAACTGGCCTTAAACACATTCATACTTTTTGCAAAATACGTAAAAGCGTCGAAAATCATTTGCTTTTCTTTCTCAATCTAGTTTTCGCTGTAGTGCCTTTTCTTAGAGATTTCCATTTTAGAAAGCTATAATTTCATAAATGTTAAATAAGAAAAAATAATTCTTATTTTACATATAATACAGACACCATTAGAAGTTTTAGTAGTTTTCCGAAAAGCTGATTCACTCAAAAATAAATCTAAATGAACGAAAAAACGAAGAAATAAACTCAAAGGCAATGAAATACCAAACGAGGAACCGAATTTGACAAATGACAGAAGCGATAAACAAAACAAAGGTACAACCCAAGATATAAAGCGCGCCAAATTACTTTGCAACGCCCCTAGTTCCAAAAAAGATAGCGGCATCTGCATCCGTATAAGCTAATAAAAGAGATATATACTCCATAAGATCTAATACTTCAAATCCTGGGTGACATAGGCTGTCATGTAAAATTTATTATAAACACGTTTGACCCTGAGGAATTTCGCTTATATTCAATAAGGTCATGAATTGATGAATGAAATATACTTATGATCGGTATGATGTACCACGCTTTTGGTTAGATAATAATGAGTCTACCCATAGTATATTTAATGATAGAGTGGACACAGTGCAAATATGTACCTAAACGAAGTACCGAAAAAACCTGAGGACATGATCGAAAACGTATCGAGCTTACTATCTGCATGATTCATTTAGTTGTCAGTACGTGTGTATTCATCATCTTGTTAAATGTTAGTTTTATCGTGAATATTAAAAATCAGTGCTAAAATAAATTCTGTTCCATGTACACTAAGCAAGAACAAAATAAATAACTAAATAACATTTGATCAGGAACACCAAAGATAAAGACGCTGTTAAATACAGCTTTTCTAATGGTATTGGTGAAATCACTCACGAGAAAGACAATGTAAAGAGACATAAAACGCTAACACACGGACATGTTTCTGCCTACGGTTTTATGCTCGACACATTGTCATTCCCTCTCTGCTACTATCACCATATCTAACCCTACAATTCAAGTGATTATTCTTGGCGCTAACTAGTACCAAAAGAATGAAACATTTGTCTGCAAAATCAGACACAGCGAGAAGAAGCGGGTACAACTTCCCACCCTTCTCTCGAGCAATATATGGATTGGTAGTCCCGAGAGGGCGCTCGCACCAAGGGCAGTGTATAAGGTAAACTGCACATGTGAATGATTTCTCACGCTTACCATACATATTTAAATCACATCTGAAGGAATGCCTAAAAAATAACATCAAAGATAAAGACGCTGTTAGACGTGTTTTGATCAGGAAGATTTAATTCAAAACAAAAGAAGAAGTATTCTCGATTTCGCTACATATATCGCTTTAGTTAACAAAAATTTGACTTCAATATGTGTTTAGTATGTATGCACCCGATTCATATTTCAATTTCTTCTATGGAACATTTACAAAATTACTTCTATACATGCTGACTTATTCTATTTTGAATCATCCCTTCATGTGTATATCGTAATTGTCGTTTCATCCCAGATAGTGTCTTTATATGATCTATTATCTACTTTTGTTTCATGCTGGTTCAATTTCTTATATACATATTTCTTTATAGAAGACTTTTCCAAGTATGGTAAGCAATGTAGTCAGTAATCTCCTTCGCCATTAAAAAGAACACTGTTCTCATCTACATTTAAAATCGGCAATGACTTTGTTGCCAAACCAATAGTAACTAGTAATCAAATAAATAATTTGAATCATTCACACATTAACACCAGGATATCTTTAAATGTGACGATGCCCAAAACTTTCCTTTGTATCTGTTTTACTTATCCATTTAATATTGTTGCTAATGGATTACATAGTCGAAAAAGGAGCTAAATAAAGAGGTCGAGAGCAAAATGTTCGAAGAAAACAAACAAAACATCGTCCTTTTTCAATATTTATTAGTTCGACACAAGTAGAACACAATTAGCCAAACGATATACATTTTATCAAAATAACATTTATTTAATGCCATTCAGTCAAAGACCAATAAATGAAATTAGTCTATTAAATATGCAAAGCACATATTATCTGTCAATTTACATATCTTCTGTTTTGCAACATTTTGTACATTCAATACAGTCGAAGCACCATAATAGAAAGGAAAGAAGTTAGAATCAGAACTACTTCCTAATAAATAACTTTTAAATTCCAGAACGGACATAATCTATTAAACAAATGACCAGAGCAGTTTTCAAAGGTAAAACTAACACTTCACCTACTTAACTTAAGAAAGGTATAACCTAAGAAACAAAATCAAATTTAATCAACTTAAATGCTATTTATCCTTATCGCTTTCGACGTGTATCTTTCCATTCGCAAACACCTTATCTGCCAAACTTCCATTGGTGAGGTTAGCCTTAACATCCCCGTTTACATGGACTTCTTCTTTGTGATTCGAAAACAGATGTTTATCCTTCTCGATCGGTAAATTGCCATTAACGTCAGTTTTTCCTGGTTGTTCCACGCAGTATTTGTGGCTACCATCGCCACTTCTCATAGCCCTGCGCTGTACCATATCATCAGGAGTCGTCTTCAAATCGTAAGCAAGCCCCATCCAGGCCAATACATCGATGAGAAAGGTCGTGAAGCTGAAGGAGGTGCCGTATTCTGCCGCCCTGTAATCCCATGGAAAAGCGTGGTGGTAATTATGCCAACCCTCTCCTACTGTTAGGAAAGAGACGAAGAAACTTTCGACGGCTAACATTGATCTGTGAAAAAGAAAAATTTTCGTTATTATCTCGAAATGTTTTAAAGAAAAAAATAGTATTTAAACGGAGTTGGTCCGGAATACCCAATGAATGTATCTTGTAATGTCCTTACGCTCTTTACAAAAACCTGCTCTAAAGATTTTAAACTTACCAAGTAGCAGATACACTCACAAGGGAACAACGACCACACCAAAATTCAGATTTCGATGAAGCTCTTGGTAGTGAAAGAGTACTTTGGTATAAGAACAACACAATTTTTTCCAGGATACAGTCCCTTCCAAAAATTTGCATAAGTTTTAAATTATTGCAATATCTAGGGAACTATAGCATATATAAATTTTTTTTAGAACATAATTCGAAATGTATTACGAGGGCGACCTGAAATGTTTCCGGAATCGGTAAGAGATGGCACACGAAGGTTGAAATGGATTCATTGGCCGGCAAGGACAGTCTTTTTTATGCAACTGTCAAAATTTCAGACGTCTACTGCCAACAGTTGTTATTTAAGTGTGTGTTTTGTGCAACAAGTCAGGTGGTTTCACAAAAAAAGGATAAAATCGAATTTCGTGCAGTAATAAAACACTTCTGGATGGCTGGAAAAAAGGCGACGGAAATTCGAAAATATTTTGCTAGATTGCAGATATACTCCCATGAGTTTCAACCAACAGCTTCTGGGTGAGCGAGTTCACACGTGGCTGCACAAGCACAAGTGACGAACCACGCAGTGGACGCCCAAATACCGCAACAAACGATGAAATGGTCGACAAGATTCATGATGTGTTAGCCGATCGCCGACTGAAGCTGAAAGAGATAGCAGAGACAACAGGCATCTCAGAAGAACGCGTTGATCATATCCTACACGAAATTTCGAGTATGAAAAGGCTTTCGGCGCGATGGGTACCGCGTTTGCTCACACCGGAGCAAAAACGAAATCGGGTGACCGCTTCGAAAAAATATCTGACCAGGATCCAACGCAATCCAAGGGATTTCTTCATGCGTTTCGTGACCGTGGATGAGACTTGGGTGCACCACTACATACCAGAGGCCAATAGACAATCGAAATACTGTTCCATCGGCCAGAAAGGTCATGGCGACCATATTTTCGATTCCCACTATCTGCAGAAGAGCAGGAAGATTACGAGTCTATACTACAGCCATTTATTGACCTGATTCGATGCAGTATTGGAAAGAGAAACGGCTTCGTTTGTAGCGGAAAAAAGTGCTCTTCCACCACGACAATGCACCGGCTCATTCATCCCGCATCGTTGTATCCAAATTGAATGAGTTGCACTACGCATTAGTATCTTATCCTCCATATTCACTGGAGCTAGCCGCCAGCGACTGTTTCCTGAACCCAAACTGGAAAAAATCACTGGGAGCAAAGAGATTTGCCTTAAATGAGGAAGTCATCGCCGCTAGAGGTTGCTATTTTGCAGACCTCGAAACATCCTAGTTTTCCAACTGCTTGAAGAAACTGGAGTACCGTAAGTAAAGTATATTGATCTTCGAGGGGACTACATCGGCAAATAAAATAAAAAATCATGCCAATACCGTGTTTTTCTTGTCGATTCCGAAAGCATTTCAGGTCGCCCTCGTACATGATCTCAAGGACGGGGAACTAGGTACCCTATGCCTTCCATTTTTGGTATTTTTTCAGTTTCTAAAGCTTAGGGTTGCCGGTCTTCCTTTGTCAAAGAAATTTCTACAATTCTACATAATTTTAACATTTTGTACTTATTTTGAGAAAACTTTCTAATACCTATTATGAAGGTTAGCTTCGCCTAGAATTGTAATAGCAGAAATATAACAGAAAATAATGGATGCAATACCAAAGTAATAGATCACATGTTAAAGAAAAAGAATTATAAAAAAGCAAGTGACAAAGTTTATCTAAACATAAAAAGCAAAAACCAAATAGCTGCAAAGTGTTAACCTATGCAAGACCAATTAGTGAAAAAACCAAATATAAAGATAGCCTACAAAATTAATATCTCATTAGTAAATCTCATTAAAAAGGACAAATCAAAAAAAGCATAGAAAAAAATCAGGAGTTTATACACTAACTTATTATAGTAAATACCCAAAAACATACATCGGCCAAACAGGGAGGAGTTTTGATAAAATACACGAGCACTTCATAAGCTATACACATAAGAATAAAGATTCTAATTAAGCGCTTCATTTACTAGAAAATAAGTATACATTCAACAACAATTTCGAGTTTTTACAGTCCGAAACTAAAGGTTTAAAATTAAACTTACTCGAGTCTCTAGAAATAAATAAACTTAAATATTCAGATACATTACCAAAAGGATTAGTCTAGTATTAACTTTAATAGTTGCTGAAGTCATTAAAAAGAAATAAACAAATATTCCATTTAACATTCTGCAACGAAATATTATGGAAATTTTACTGATTGTGGGTGTATAAGGTATAAGATAAACAGAGGTACGGGTTTACATTTCTTAGATTTTTTAACATTTACTTATTTCAATGATCATAGCATCTAATACAGATCTTTATGAACTCTAGAAAACTAGAACAGTTCTAATTTCTTTACTTACTTGTCGTAAGGTTTGGTCCCGTAGAAATGAGCAGCACTATTCACTAGCCAGGTGATGTGGAGAAGTACAACGTATCTCGAAAAGTAGCAGATTAGCAAGGAGTTCCAATATTCTTCTTCCCATAACCATACTGGAATCGTAACAGGCAATGCGAGAGCAAATAGAAGATATAAAGGTTTGTAGAAGCTGAAACAGAAATCTTGAATTAACTTTCTTCTTATATAGGCTCGGAAAAATAGTGTTTTGAAATAATTTGGATAGTTGAACTGAATTTTTAGAATTTCAGAATTTTTCACGTTCCATACCGATGCATTAATAGGTCTAATCAGATTGAGCAGATCCAAAAAGGCTGTACATACCACCTCCGGAGTTTCGCATAGGAATGATCTGGCTTCAATCCTATTCACATTCTTTGTTAATGATGGACACCCGTAGAATCTCGTAATTATTTGTCGTATGGTAACGATACAACATTATATAGGAACTTCAAAATGACGTTGTGTAAAAACAATAATGTATATCTGAATTACTTTGTGTAAATTTTGCACAATACGTTAAAAATTTTATTTAAAAATCTAGCACCTCAGATTTTCGATTACTACCTAAATGATAATCTTTACAAAGAGTTTCGAAATTACTCATCTGTTATGTTTGAGAACTCGTTCATATTTACACGATGCATAGATCAATTATCAATCGATCAGTGCACGTGTGCGATTTGATCAATAGAACATGTGCTGACTTCACGACGTAATAGCTATAATCACTAAAGCTCTTAAATCATATCGCTAAACTAATGTTGTCTAGACAAGTGTTTGTATAATACTATGTAGTCTATTCACGGGAGAGAGAAGAATTCTGCTGTCAGTGTTGTAGTACGAATCTATACTCCATTCACGTTAAGAATGCAGACTTAAAGTACATAGGCCTTACAATACGGGCCTGCCATTGCCATGCAAGGCATATGCACACAGGCGAAACGGATACAATTTCTTCATATGAAATTTCTGTCAGTTGATGTCAGTTATCAAATTTCCTTACCATCTGATTCAAATGTCTATTAATATCATTTGCATAATAAATTTGAAATTATTTCTTCATCTTTTTCACGCTACCATTTGATTTACAAATCAAATTCATATGTTTATTTCATTTGTTATTGTATAAATAAAATGCTAACATCTCTTTCTATTAAATTTAATTCAGAGAGAAGAACTATATAAATATTAAATTTTATTCGGATATGAAGAGAAGGAAACTATATAAATTTGTAATATGCGCAATTAAGGGACTGCGATAATTAATTAGTGTATTTGATATTTTATTGAAGTCATTAATATGCATGCAATTATTTATTGTACCGTCGTTAAAAATGTACACTACCGCTCAAAAGTGTTTAGGCACTCTCACTGACAGCAAAAATGTATAAAACGTCGGCAAAAATGTTAGTAATATTTATTTTTTATATACAGATACACTTATATGAATAAAAATATATTTTATAAATGTGAAAATTAAAACGTTTAATTTAAATTTTGCTTTCATCTATGTGACCTCCTCTTGATTTAATACTTGCAGCACACAATCGAGGCATTCTCGCTATAAGCTTTGCCAGAGTTTCTTGTGTTATTGAGGTCCAACTCGATTGCAATTTATTCTACACGTCAGTAGCTGATGTCGGAGCCGATTTCTGTACTTCCCGATCTAGTTCTTCCCATAGTAACTCGATTGGATTCAAGTCGGGGCTCTGGGGAGGCCATTCCATAATTTTGAGACTTCCTTCCTCTTCTAAATGGCGTAAATAGTCTTTACATAATTTAGAGGAATGTTTTGGGTCATTATCTTGCTGGAAGATAAAATTTTGACCCAAAAGTCGAATTCCGAAAGGTATTGCGTGATTCTCCAAAATTTCGCGGTAGCCTTCTTCTTTTAATATACCGTCAATTTTCACAATGTCCCCTACACTAGTGCCAGCAAAACGCTCCAAATGATGATAGAACCTCCATCATGCTTCACGGTAGCAGCAATACACCCTTCTCTGGCACGTTCACCCACAGATCTTCTTACGAATATGCGTCTTCGGGTTCCGAACAGCTTAAATTTGAACTCATCCGTCCATAGGACGTTGTTCCATTCTTCTATGGTTCAGTGTTGCCCATTTAAGTCGCTTTTGCTTGTTTTGTTTGCGTAGTAATGGCTTTTTCATCACAATGCGTCCATGGAGCCCGGCTTTCTGTAGGCGACGTTTGACTGTAGAAACACTGACTAGTTTTTGGCGACTAACATTTAATTCTGCGGTGATTTCCGTCGCTGTTTTGCGTCTATCTAACTTGCTGGTAACCACTATTCTGCGATCATCTGCAGATGTTGTCGCTTTTGGCCTTCCACTCCGTCTTTTATTAAGAAAACTGCCAGTTTTCCGATATTTTTTTACGTTATAGTCAACCGTAGCGTGGTGTATTTTCATTTTTTTGGCAATTTGTCGATTACTTATGCCACTTTCATGGTAAGCTATTATAAGCGCACGTGTTTGCGTACTAATATCTCTTCGCGGAGGCATTTTAAAAAATTGTCACACGATATTTCGCTCACGACGTGAATAGAGTAAATGCCACACTACAACTGACCATAGGTTACAGATTCTACTATAATCTTCTAGGAAGGTAATTTGAACATTATTACCTACAATCTAACAGACGACTAAATTTACCCAGGAAATTCATAGTGATTGTTATTGTAATTGCACCGCAATAAACAGTTTATGGTAATCCGACCAAGTGCAGGTAAATGATAATAAACCTTATGCGATATAGTGGGTGTTTATCTTTCTGAACTACATTTTAAATACGTATTTCATTTTATTATAATGTTTTTTTGGTAAACATAATACTATACGAATAATCCATGAGAACAGGGATGCCTAAACACTTTTGAGCGGTAGTGTAGATGGTATTTACTGCAGTTGGGGTACAATAGATAAGTTCACTTGCAGTGCTGTTTTTTTTACGGAATAGCTTATCTAACTTCACGATTGACAATAACTAAATTCTATACAAGATCTTCTTGTGTATCGGCATGTACTCCGAAACCATTCGATGTACTTAGAGCCCCGTTGAGCCTATTATGTATATATTATTGTTCATAATCAGTAATGCTCTTCCTTGTTTGGGTTTGTTTTGTAGATATTGAATTGCTCACCTTTAACCATATCATTGAAATTTTCTCTTTTAAAATTGATGGAGATTACCAACGAAGAGATTTACTTCATGACAAATGGTATAACACTATACATATAGCCGTTCATGTCGAAGTTATACTTTCAAACTTATTTTAAAGCTTGTCATATTTTTATTTATTTACTTTCTGACATAATTAAATAAACTCTAACTATTTCGCTAAATTAAATAACCGAAGGATACATTTATATTACAATTGACGTTAGTTTTACTTTATTATTGCGGTATTATACTATCAGGTCATATAACCATTATGTATTGCACATAAAGTATGGAAACTGTGCTGTTTACTATACAATATTTTGATAACCAAACTTTGACGTTTACGATGCTGTCATTTGCCAGTTCTATCGGTTAAATTTCATCAGTGTAATACAGCCGCCGATCGTAGCGCTATGTACTGCATTTTTAAAATGAATAAAGTATAGTGCTAAATACATCAGCAAAACTTCATTTTTTACCAAACAAAGTTTTATGGCTAATGGTACTGCAATGAAACTTAATTTCCATTTCGACAAACATCGCTCAATAACTCTATCGAAACCAGTACAGATGCCGTATGTGCATGATCGTAGTGATTCAGTTTGAAAATTTATTTTTTATTACCAATTGAGTATGATATCTTGACCGAAGTGGCAGCTCTAACCTCTATTTATCATAGAAATACCAGAGAAAAAATAAATCATTTATAATAAAACATCTAAATGTACAATAAAATTAAAATTAAAAGGTATATGATATAACTTTTTTTTTAATCCTACGTCCTTGCGGTGGCGGATTACCATTCTCTTATTTTTGTCTTCCACAGTTTCCTGCTCTGAGCCAGTTGTTTGGCTTCAATCCATCCTATACTTCTTTTTTCTAATGTTCTATACATTTGTCCTTTCCAAGTGTTTCGGGCTCTACCTATACTGTTTTGCTCCCTATTTTGGCTTCAAGAATCATCTTTGTTATTCGAGCTTCTTCCATTCTGTGTATGTATCCAAGCCATCCCAATTGTCTCTCCTTTGTGATTATTTGTATTGACTTAATATTTAGACTACTAGTGTGTTTCTGATTTTGTCTCTCCTTGATACTCCTTCTATTCTTCTTAGGAATCTCATTTCCATAGCTGTTGCTTTTGATTCTATTCGAGGTTGTCCATAACTCACTGCCATACGTTAATATTGATCTGAGCACTCTTTTACACACTTCTTATTTATTTTGGTATTTCTTTTTTATCTAGAAATGTACTTTTTAATGTATTATATAGTTTTGCAGATTTCTCTACTCCCTCATTTATTTCTTTCTCTATTCTCCCGTTGTCTTCAATGGTTGTTCCTAAGTAATTGTAATTTTTAACTTGTTACAAGGCTGTTCCTTCGATTTTGATGTCAAGTTTCTTCTGCCGGTATTATCATTGTATTTGACTTGATCGTGCTTATCTCCATGTTTATCTTTGTTAGTTCTTTTTGATATATCTTCAAGTTTTGCTGTAATGTCTTCTCTGAGTCTGCTATTAATACCGTATCATCTGCAAACATTAGTTCCTCTATGTTAATTGCATTCATTTTCCAGTTGCTTTTATATTTGTTCCTTTTTGTTTGGGTTTTTTAATAGCATTATCTACTAATATAAAGAATAACAATGTGATTCTGCGTTGGAGGTTTTGACTTTATTCCTGTTGTATTTATGCAACGCCTTTGTCATCTTTATTATTCCTCTCTCTAGCTTTCTCCTACAGGCTCTGCCTCTTCTCTTCTTACCCTATCAAAAGCTTGTTTTAAGAACTATAAAACATACATATATGTATTTCCTTTCCATTTCCTGTTAGTTTTTCTCCTAATTGTCTGAGTACAAATATTAAGTCTTGGGTGTATATGCACACTAAAATACTAAAGATATAAAAATTGTAAATATTTCGTAAGGTTATGATAGTTCAGATACCACGTAGTGCAAATACTCCTCGCTTATAGCAAATATTAAACAATTGAAATGACCAGAAAACGATTTAGACTGTACTATTTGCTAGTTAATTATGTAAGTACGAAATAGAATAAAATAAGAAATAATAGAAAAGTATTAAAACTTAAGTCAGCAAACAATTTTGTTTTTTGTTCAACCACCTGTTAATCATTATTTATCTATGTATCAAAAGCGACTTCCTTGAAGCTACATTTTAGCTAGCTAAATAGATCTAATACTCTTAAATGAATTTATTCGGACACACTCTTAATTAGTGTGCACACAAAAAAAAACTTCATATTCATTTCTGGATCATCCATGCCCACGTCGTTATGAAATTTTGTCTAAGTTAAAAAGACCAAAACAACATGTTCCTAATACGTTGATTTAATGAATACACGCAATTTGGAAATTATATAACTGTTTCATTTCTTTCTTTTTCGCATGTAATTTAGTACTTATAAAAAAAAAGAAATCGTACGTTAGGCGCATATTATTTAAAAATTATCAAATAGCATAAATATATCGGTATTTGATCATCGCTTTCCCAAATTACCCAAATTCTTTTTGGCGTAATCGCATCGCTATTACAGACTATTATTAATATTATAGTATAATCTATTCTGTTCTGTAATCTCCGTCCGCGTCGGCTCCTACGTTTTACATAACCAGTCACGATTTTCTTTTACTTTGGATACGTGCGAGTTGTCATATCGGCACCGCGCGTTCGTTGTAACTACGAGAAATTCACGTTTAAACGACGTATGTACATGCGTAAATCCTGCTTGCCCGATGTGCGGCAATGCGTGCTATAATCATGAGCTACCATTAAAATTGTCCTACCTAAAAAGCGGGCCGCGGACTTAAAGGAACGAGGAATTCCTGTGGCCGAGAACCGATTTGTCATTTTTACGACTAGCTGCAGGCTCTCAATGATTGTCGCTTGGTACTAACTTATTTTATGAGGAAATCAAATACGTAGAGAAAAGGTGTACACACGTGTGCACGCTCAAGAGGGTTTCTATGCATTTTTTGAAATTGGGGAAAATCTTGTTAATTAATTTTTTTAATAATAATAATGTTTATTATCCAACAGTACAAGTACCAAATTAAGGATAACGTTATAATATCATTTGGAATATTAAATATGTAACACATGGGCTGAAAAGTCCCGGGCCTAACACATAGATGACCCTAGTTTTATTGCAGTCACCTTTCTCTCAGTTAGTACCAACCTTCAAAAGACAGCTGTTAAAATTGCATGATATTCTGTTCATTAGTTTGTGAGTTATTGTGCTAAGAGTCACGCTACTTTTGTTATTTTCAAAACAATGGATCAAACGCAATTTCGTGTTTTAATTTTACACTGCTTCTTGATTGGAAAAAATACCGTTCAAGCGAAGCAATGGCTTGAAAAGTATTATGGGGACTCCGCTCCATCAGAAACAACAATAACACGTTGGTTTGCTGACTTCAAACGTGGTCGTAGAGACACCGATGATGCAGAACGCAGTGGACGTCCAAATGAGGCGGTAACACCAGAAAACATCAAAAAAATCCACAAAATCGTTTTGAATGATCGAAAAGTGAAGTTCCGTGGGTTAGCTGACATCGTAAAGATATCAAAAAAACGTATTGGCTTTATATTGCATGAGCATTTCACTATGAGAAAGCTCTGTTCAGAGTGGGTGCCGCGTTTGCTCACTGTTGACCAAAAAAACAAGAACGTGATGATTATGAGCAGTGTTTGGCCATGTTTAAACGTAACAAACCGGAATTTTTGCGTCGATATGTGACAATGGATGAAACATGGATCCATCACTTCACTCCGGAATCAAAACGATCATCATCTGAGTGGATAGCAACTGGTGAACCTCGTCCAAAGCGCCCGAAAGCACAGCAATCGGCTGGAAAGATTATGGCCTCGGTATTTTGGGATGTGCGTGGTGTAATATTCATCCACTATCTTCAGAAAGGAAATACCATCAACAGTGAATATTATATAGCGTTATTGGAGCTTTTGTAGACCGAAATTGCAAAGAAACGACCGCATATGGCAAAGAAAAAAATTTTGTTTCATCAAGACGACGCACCGTGTCGCAAGTCAATCAAAACAATGGCAAGACTACATGAATTGAACTTCGAATTGCTCCCACATCCACCGTATTCACCAGATTTGGCTCCCAGCGACGACTGGCTGTTCGCAGACCTCAAGAAAATGCTCGCCGGTAACAAATTTCGCACGAATGAAGTGGTTATCGCTGAAACTGAGGCTTATTTTGAGGCAAAAGATAAATCGTTCTACAAAAGTGGTATTGAAATGTTAGAGCGGCGCTGGAATGATTGCGTTGCTCTTGATGGAGATTACGTGGATGAATAAAGCTAATTTTGAACCAAAAAAAAACGTGTTTTCTTTGTTAGGCCCGGGACTTTTCAGCCCATGTGTTACAGAAATACAACATACAATTGTGAAAGATAAACCAAAAATATCCTGAGCACCAACCACAGACAAATATATAGGGCATATGCGATTATAGTTATCATACATTCGTGGCACAGGCGACCTGAACATTAAGTTAGTGTGTGCCGGCAACGTATAAAATGTTAGAATACATCTCGCAGACGGTCGTGGAACCAAAAAACTTAATTTGCTCCACAAGAATGAGCAATCAGCTTTGTTATTGAGCAACTTGTACAAAAATTAACACTTTTAAAGATGTTACTGAAAAGGAGTCCAACAATGTTTTATATGAAAAACCTCGGCAAGGGTAGATGCTACTTTGCTTAAACCATAAGCATTTAAGAAAACGCCTTTGCACGTTTTCAATGGCTTTTATATGAACATTATAATATGGACACCAGACAATTGTGGCCTACTCAAGTTTAGAACACACAAAGAAAAAATAACGCCTTTAATGAGTAAATACGTTAGTAAACATCCTGGGATTGCGCAATATAAAATCCGTAGTCTTCGTAGCAGAAGAAACAATTTCTGTGGCATGGTCAACAAAATCAAGTCGACCATCGAATGTTACCCCAAGATCTTTAATTCTAGTGGAACGAGTTAGTACCTTAGTGCCAATTGAATAATTGAACAAAAAAAAGATGACGTTTTTCTAGTAAAAGAAACTACTTTACTAACTCTAATCTATTTGAGATGCACCAACTAGACATCAATTCCAAGTTAGTCTGCAGTTTCAGTTCATCCTAGTGTCGGGTTATATAGGAGAAAATCTTAATATCATCAGCGAACATTAGAATCTCATAATCCACAACATGAGTGATTTCATTGATGAATAAAAGAAACAGTAAAGGGCCCAAATTGGAACCCTGCGGCACACCCATTATAATTAATCCATCTGCTGATTTAAAACTACTGTAGGACACATAAAACCTGCGACCAATCAAGTACGAACTCATTAGTGTAATAAGTGGATCGCTAAAACCGAAACTGCGCAATTTATATAATAATATAGCCTGATCGATACGATCGAATGCCTTTGATATATCGGTATGGATTGTATCAACTTGGCCCTAATTGTCCAACGCTTCCGCAACATATTCCACAGTTTCCTAGATGGAATATATATTTTTATAAAATGCTATCTGAAAAACTTTCGAAATACTGGATGGTATTGAAACTGGAAACCGATGTCTGAAAACACACCACTTTTAAATACAGGGCAAATCCTAGCACGTTTCCAAATAGATGAAAAAACGAACGTTTCCCAAATAACACAATGATTGAGAAAGGACACTGGCACAGTCCTTCGAAAGGAAACTGGGAACTTGGTCAGGTCTAGAAGTCAGTTTGTTCCCTAACGCAACAGATAAAGCGGCAATATGAATAAATACATCAGAACAATCGTCAGCGTCACTAGCGAAGAACAACGTTGAAGTTTGAAACACATTCGAAAAATTATCAGAAAACTCATCAACTATTAATTGCGGTTGGTCGAGTCGTTCTCCATCTTTATACATAACTCCACGAATTCTTATAGACTTTCTGCGTTGTCCGATCAACGACCAGAAGCTCCTGGCAACAGACACCATGACAATTTAATATTTAATTTTTAACAGCTATATGCTTGTGTTATTTGGGATATAACCAAAGTACACAACCTCCTCAAATTCTCCAAGTCTACGTAAGTGCGTGATCTCTTATATTTCTTATTTAGTCTGTACTTCATTTTAATAACCAGGTCCATCAATGCCAAAGCGCAATATTCACGGGTTAAAGATCATGTTCTGTATCTGGCGGAACATGCGGAGTATAGTCTACTATAAGCTGCTGAAACCGTCCGAAATACGTGGTGTGCTTTCTGATGGTGTTAATGAAAACAGACATAAACTCAGGAAAGTCAACGACAGGAAGGTATTTACAATCCTATGTTCCCCCACTATAATGAATGACTGATAGACTGATTGTATTACAACCGTTATATAAAAGTAGACATGTCCGAGACCTATAGCAATCGCTTACCACTCACTACTAAATCCATTGAAGAGAGTGACGTACCGAAGAGCATATCGCCTCTTCCATACAAGGAATCTACTGGTGCTGATTTAATTTCAATCACTATCTTTAATCTATGTCAATTATTTTCAACTTCGCAAAAGTATTTGAGCACTTACTGTATGTTTTGATATATCCTCGTCTGATATGTTGCATGTCACCGTATCAACATGGCTTTTTGGCTAGATCAACAATCATCAATCTAGTTACTGTACTTATAATACATTTGTGAAAACAAACATAGGAAAGTTCACGCGGATATAAATTACACAGATTTTTCCAAATCTTTTGACTTCATTGATCACAAAATATTACTAAAATTCGTGAATTTAAACAGGCCACTACAGCCGGTATTGGCGAGGTGGTGAACGTGGCTTGAAGCTGTTTTATATTAGCAGAAATTTTTACACATTATTAAATTTTGTATCTTGAATTTAAATTTGTAAGAAACCCAAGCAATTTCAATAAGCCAGCGGCTGGTTTTGGATACCGAAATCCATACTCAAACAGAACAAACTTCCGAAAATTGATGATTCCCAGTTGTACAAATATGTACATCTAATTCGACTGGAACAAATATGTTAATTTAGATGCCGCATGTTAGATATTACATATAAATATCGAATTCTTTGTTAAAATGTTCTGACCACGCCTTAATATTGAACTCATCTAAATATTCTATGATAGTGAAATTATGAATGCGATCCAAAGATATCGAAAAAGAAATTATATATACAAATAAATAGCTGTCAGGTGTTTAGATTGACTAAACTCTAAGATTTGTGCGTCATACTACAAAGCCGATTAAAAATTATCTTCTTCCAAATTGAAAATGTTGTGGCAAAATAGGTATCATTACGAACAGCAGAAAGTTTTATGTAATAGATTTGTCTTAAGTAGGATGAATTATTGTTTATTCTTCAACTTATATAATTTCGATTACTACAGTATGTTGTTGCAATTATTTATAATTGTAGGCTGTTCCTTCTAACAACGTTAAAACTTGATCTCAATCGAAATTATTGCTTTTTCATCTTACTGTACAAACACAACGATTGCGAGGACTGTATGGTTGTATAATTCACAGGTATCGCAAATTAATAATTTATATTAATTGATAAATTATTAATTTGTGGGGTGTGGAGTTCACTGTGATACCTGTATACTGTACAAACACTTAATATATTCGTGCATGCGCCGGTAACATGCTTAAGATCTCATAAATAAAAAAATATTACGTAATATCCTAGTCAAATAGTGATACTGTCGTATCAGGCAGCCAAAATTCTATAGTAACTCGCTTGGTATATTATTAGTCAGTTCTATCAATATTCAGGTCAATTAAGCATCTACTGCGTTGTTTCGGCGATTATTACTTAACACATTCTTTTTTTTTATATATATAAATAGCTCCAATGCTCAGCTGTACGTGTCTAATGTATTTTCAAAACCCACATATAGATGTTCACAAAAGTTGAATGAACTAGATGAACTGGTTGATGTAATAGACGTACAAATATAGAGATACAACGTTATGTTTATATAAACTATTTAATAAAAAATAGATCTAATATGGATATTTTATTTAGAAGTTTGGAGAAAAACCATAACATATAATAGGTTGGTACTACGTATGATTATATACAGATGAAATCACGATAGTTTGTAGTTACAACATTTTTTCATCGATAAAGTGAAGACAATCGCTATATCTAAAGCATCAGAAGCATACGAGATAGAAGTACCTAAGTCGTAGTTACTTAAGATATGCATTTATATTTCATCCATCACCATTGCGTTTTACTATTTGTTTGGGCTTTCTTAGTTTTCAACGCTTATTTAATTCCACAATTTCTTTTGCTAAAAGTTCTTTTCAGAGCTATAGTGAAGTAACTCGTTCAGTTTGTGGTAAGTTTATAGATGTTAAAGAAGTATACGAAGACTTAAAACACTGTTTTAAAGGTTACAGTTCAGATACCCGGTCGACAACTTTGTTGCCAAGAGTTAGTTTTCGTTTACTAGTGTATTTCAAGAAAGAAAAGCGACGTAGTTGGTTAGATTATATTAAAGTTTACATTGTAGAATTGCAAATGCTTTTGGGCATTTCGATGGCTACCGTCTACAGTATAAAACAGAAGAAAGAAGCTATAGCTGCTGTTCCTTCGTCCAGTACTTCAACAGCTCCGTACAAGTCAAGATTGATGCCCAAAACACTTGATGTATCAGAGAGGATTAAAATGGATGTTTGTAAAGTAATTTATGAGATGTACAACGATAGTAAGTTCATTTACACAATTAAACCTCAATTCCAATTTAATATATTTTTATAGAAAAACATGTAACAAAAAAGTGTTGCAAGAACTGCTTGAACATAGGAATATTTTACATAGTAACATTTCCTTACTGCGACATTTACTCTATCTGTTGGGATTTAACTTTACAAAAGATGATAACCGCAGAGCGCTTGTGGAGAGAAATGCTATTTCAGCATTACGATTTGCCTTTCTAAAGGAGTACAATGAAATGTTATCATCTTTAAAAAGAGATATAGTACACCTAGACGAAACCTGGATATTTTCAAAGTCAAGTGAAAGGAAATCATTGCAGGATGACAATATAAAAAGTGCTAGAAAACCCGAAGCTTATGATGGTAAACAATTTATTGTGTTGCTTGCAGGTACCAGAAGCGGTTTTGTACACAATTCAACCTTCATATTTGCGTCAAAATCAAATATAGGTGACTGCTATGATGATATCAATTCCGATTTATTTACAAAGTGGTCCTTAATTTAGAAGAACCATCAATAATTTTAATGGATAATGCACCGTAACATAGTGTTTTACTTTAGAAGTTGCCAAATTCAAGTTGGTTCAAAGGAAACGTTATTGCGTGGCTAAATAATAATATATATATAAAGAGTCAACTTTTAGAAATAACAAAGAGATATAAAAGAGAGAGAAAGTTTATGTTATTGACGAATTACTTCAAGCACATGGACACGAAGTTTTAAAAATTGCTCCCCCTCACCGAGATTTCAATCCTATTCAACTGATATGGGCACATCCGAAAGGATATTATAATAAAGATATTCGTCGAGAAAGTTTATGACGATAGACAAGTATTAGATATGTGGCAATAACGTTTGGACAGCTGTACACTTAACATTTGACAAAATTGCATAAACCATATAAACAAAATAATTAAAGGGTGGTACGAACGTGAAGCAAACGTAGAAGACTTTGTTCTGGCGATTAATCATGGATCAGAAGACGAAAGTGAAGACACATGAAATATATTTTTAATTGTCCTAGCTGATTATTTCTTTCGAGATTGAGATATTTTAATGTAATTTACTTCATGTTACGTTTTGTATATTATATTGTATAGAAATATGTTTGTTGCATAGAAAACTAAAGATATATTTTGTTTAATGAATCATTTGTAGCGTAAATTTGCCTAAACATTTTTATGTTTTTTGTTTCAATATTTTCTACATTTTGATAACAAAAAATAGTTTTTTTCATATAAGATGTATATTATTAGAGTAATAAAGAATTTTGTTAAGAAAACATTTAATAATTAGTTAGCCGGTTAGTTCATTCAGCTCCTTTCCATAAGTAAGAATGAATGGATACACTATTATGAAAACATTGCGAATAGAAGAGGTCGCTATTTGTAATCCTATTGGTTGCAATCACCCATGATTCCTTTCTTAAATGCATCATTGACTAAAATGCTACATAACCAAGGAAATATATTAAAGATGATAATAACCTCATAAAATTCGACAGTTGTTATTTTCGTACAATTTATTGCAAAAATGGTTGGTGCACCTAAATTTGTTTCAGACGTTGCATACGTCATAACCAACTATGACAACTACAAACTTTCGGAGCGCGGGCAACACAGCCTGTGTGTAGTACACAACATACAAATGGCGATGACGTTTAAAACGATCAAGGTACAGCAATTTGTTGCCTATGGTTACCATGCAAACTACCTGAGATGTCGTAGAAGTTTTAACATTAGTAATACGTGATTGATTATATAACAACGACTAATTTCATCTTTTTTACTAACTTTATTATAATTACAATTTATCTCACTTCTTCTTATGTAATAAATAATATTTTTATTGGTATAGAAAGTAGTTTGGTACAGCGTCACCCTTTACGAAACGATATAATAAGATGTTCTTTATATTTACAATAAATTATAAGTATTTTCTATAATTATCACTCCAAGAAGTCAAATAAGATTACACGAAAGAAACTGTATCACTACAATAGGTGATAAAATGCTATATTTGCGTATGACATCCTTAATAATAAACAGAACGAACCGTTAAATAAATAATACTCAGAATATACGTGTAAATAAAAGATATTACATGATAGTGGTTTTCTAAATAACTTTTCTAGTATCAATTGGAAATTATCAGCTCATTCAGGAGAATTACTAAGTTATAGCTACCGTAAACGGTCTAATTGCAACTTTAAAATTCGATTCGCAAAGAAAAATTTAGAATCTTTATATATTTAAAGACTACTGTCGCTATCGTTTCAATGATATCCTTATGTTCGATTGCGTGAACAATTCAAATAACATAATGATAGTTTAAATACACCTAAGCAAGGAATTACACATGGAATTTCATTAGAGAAATTTGAAGAACGAATTCGGAACGTCCCGGTTAAATTGAGATCCCCGAAACGTACACCTCTCCAAAATGCTGCTTTCTTTTTCGATTACACTGAAAATCGCATGGAAAAAACGAATTAAGTACCGCGAACATCGAGCTTGTGCCCCTTTAAACGCATCGCTGGTCATGTTAACCGTTAACATTGCTCGTCATTCCATTACAAATATATGAAAGAAAAACAAACTACAATTTATTATTACGCCGTAAGCAACAAAACCTTTTAATCGATGAATTAACATAAGTAGAACCATGAAGAATGTTCTACATTTCAGAAACCGATCTGATCTAGGAAGAAAGTGTAACTAGTTCGTTTATTGACCTTCTCCACGCTAAGATGCGTTGGACTTGGAAGGATTGAAGAGAAAAACGGCAAAAAAAGACTAAAAAGGAATTGCTTTCAGAAATGGTTGTATACAGTGACGGTAGAAAATATATAACAATACAGTATACTCTCGATTATGCGGAATGATTGTGGATAATGCAAAAGGGGCATGTATAACAAAGACTGACAAGATGCAAAAACTTTATTTTTAAATATATTTTTTTCTAAATTCTGAATAAATATAAAGAATATTTGGAAAAAACCCCTACGAAAAATTTTAATTCGGGTATACCAACCCCTACATTAATTACATTAACCAATTACGCCACGGAGACCCCACTTTTAATACCTTGGTTTACAACGTCGACAGATATATCGTTATATCTAGACAGATACAATATTTTGTGTCAATCAATGTAGCTGCCCAAAGGAGAGCTGTGGGTTCGAATCCTTCCTTCTAATTTAGAAGGAATTTATCGTTTGGAGCCAATGGAAATTGTATTATTTATTTAATAGCATTTACGTTAATCTCTGTATTCTAAAACCAGTACATACGTGGACAACTTGGAACAATATAAGAAATTTTATTTTTCTATGTAATCTCCCCTAACAACGACGAAATGAATATACACTCGTAACAATAATCTGAAGTTTTTCCATCAAAGTGTTCTATAACAGCAACTTGCAACTCACTATCGTCCTTAAAACAACGTCCCCTAAGGTCTTTTTTAAATTCGAAAACAAACAAAAATCACAAGGAGCTATATCCGGACTATACGGTGGATGTTCCAATTCTTGAAAGCCACATTCGCGGATGGCAGCTGGTGAAACGGCGGCAGTATGGACAGGAACATTGTCGTGCAATAATCGCGCACCTTCTGTCAATTTTCCGCGACGCTTTGCACGAATACTGTCCTTTAATTGATGCGATACAGACGCATAATATATGCCGTTCACAGTTGTATTGCGCTCTTTAAAGTCAATTAGCAAAATGGCCTCACAATCCCAGAATATTGTGGTCATCACTACTATCACCTTTCTGGGACGAGGTTCACCAGATCGCCGCCATTCCATGCACTCCCTTTTCGATAGAGTATCGTAAAACAGAACCATTGTTTCATCCCCTATGAAACTGGATCCAAATTCGATTTTGAAGAGTGCCAGTATGCTGAAGATGTCACCACATCTATTTCTTTCCTATTGTTACAAATACGATTAACAATATCTTTTTCTGTAACTGTTAATTGCCAAGGTAAAACTTAGTCAATATGCAACCACTCTTGAGTGTTTTCTATGTCAATATCCTCGTACAAATAATAATATATATATATGAAGGATAATTAATCACTTGCAGGACAATATAGAAACAATTCGTGTTACATTGGTTGCACACCTCGTGTGGAATACATCAAATTTAGAAACAACAATACGTATCATAAACGTTAACAGAATCTTATAGCTCAATAAATATTCTATGAATACATTCTATTAAAGCTGGTGTACATATGAAACACAGGTGGCTTGGCCAAGATATTTGTGTTACGCCTATAGGTTACGGGAGAACCAACCAATCATGTGTAACGTGGCGATACTTGGAAATCCGCAAAAGCCAGCAACGGTAGTGAATCGACCTCATTAAATACTAATTTAAGTATAAATCTATGCTATATTTTTGTTACGACGATTTTTCAGTGAACTATAGTTATGTTGCTGCAGTAATAATATAATATAACATAATAACATAATATAACACATAATCCAAAACCATGATCTGGGTAAGTATTATTAACCTTATAGCTGAGATATTTGCGGAATCGCCTTTTGACACGTTCTATTGAAGTAACCTGATACGTGTAGTACGGATACCATATTAATTTGGCATACTTCAACGTAAACTGAACAAAGGTATAGCATAAAGTTTTTATCGCTCAGATATCATCAAATGCATGACAAATTCTTATTAGGAAGCCTAATCATTGAGCAGCAGAAAGACATGTAGCAGATAGATGATCAGAGAAGCTTAGTTTGGAGCCAAAATATATTCCTAAGTTCTTTACTTTTTGTGTTCTTGTAGTAAGTGTAGAGTTGGAAATCGTAGGATTAGAGCGTCTCGTATAAATTTTCCAACAATTAAAGGCATGCCATTCAGAGTACACCAGTCATTAATAAGGATGAGATAAGTCACAAAGTTGGCACAATCGACTAAGGTCATTATAGGCCATATGCTAAAAACTCACATTGCAATTTATCAAATAAATCATTTAAAAAAATTTTAAATAATAATGGTCCGGGATTAAACCCATGCGGAGCCGCAGATGATATTCTGAAGCGAGCAGACGAATACCTATTATAGAAGACATAAGCATTCCTTCCAAAGAGATAAGAAGAAATCAACTTCACTAATAAAGGAGACAAGCCCATACTCACTAGTTCAATACAAAACGAACGTGGTTAATGCGATCAAAAGCTCTAGCAGAATCAGTATAGACCACATCGACCCGTCCTGGTTCAACGTTCCAGCCATATACTGAGTAATATTTACCAGCTTGGTTACAATGGAGTTGCTAGACATAAATCTGCGTTGATGGATTGACAACAATACTTTTACAAAGTTCGTTAAAATATTTGTAGGTCTGTAGTTCACAATATCAGCCCGATCACTTCCCTTAAACACTAACACTATTGTACTACTTTTCCAAATTGTCGGAAATGTGGAACTTTTAATAATTAAACTATGTAATAAAGACAGTGGATACACAAAGACAATGACACATTTAGGAACAATAAAACTAGGTATGTTATCATGAACTAATGTCATATCTTTCTTGAGTCTTGAAGCACTCTTTAGCACCTCATCTTTAGTAACAAAGGAAACACCAAAAGAAGGACAGTTGGTATTTATAGTTCACGAAGTCAACGTAGTAAAGCTAAATGCGTTAGAAAAATGATGCGCACATCTGCTAACTATGTCTCGAGACTGAGTAAGCTGTTCATCGTTGTGGAACATATACCCAGAAATCCTTGGAGTTGTAATTGTCAAATTATCAATGATTCCAGAATATGATGGTGATCTCAGAAGAAATTAAAGAAATAGTTTGTCTGAATATAAAAAAGTGGAAGCAAAGTTCAGTCTGATTTTCGTTTTTTTTCTTTTGTTTCTTACCAATTATTACTTTTCAAGTGCATATATGACATCTCATTTTCATTTTCTAAACTACCAGAATCAATAAACTATATATCTATCTATCTAATTACGTATGCTTCCACCTGACAGTCACAAATCTAAAATCAACATGATTGGAACCTTCTTTAAAACAAAACTTTGAATCACTAATGATCGTAACAGAAATTGTTCAGTCAATTAAGAAAAGGAATGATACTTTGCTCTAATAACACCGGAACACTACATATGCACTACATGTCAGCATCAGAACAAGCCAAACGATTCATAATTTTGGCCGGCTTTATGTTTCCCATAATTTTTTGCATCTACGTCGCGTGAAACCGATTGAACATAAAGCGGATTAAAAACGATCCCAGATTCTCGAAAGTGAGAGGAATCGACATGCTCATTATAATCTACATAATTCTTCTACTAGAATTATCCCTAAAGTTTTACTTTTCCTAACTCGCAAAAAGTATACGTAATTAATTTCGTCATCAATAGAAAAGTAACCTGACAACTTCAAAGGAGTAAGAGACACCGGCCGCAACAAATTCATTTCAAAATTCTGCGGTAGTAACTATGCTATTTCATTAAAACAAAGAGAACATAAAGAAGAACATTGGCTACTTACTTGCATTATCTGCAAGTTGTCATGTTAACAAGCCTTATTCAATAATTAGAAAGTTATTGATATAATTATCCAGGTATGCTGTTAATCGCTGAATGAAGTTTGAAATATTATACATATTGACAAAAAAAGAAGATTCCGCAATGATCGCTCTACTAATGATCTAGAATTACTTGTGAAGGAAATTCAATGAAAGCTAATTTCACCTTTTAGAAAATTGTGCAAAAAATTGTTTGAGGTTAAAAAATATACATTCGCTTGCGTATTAATTTCATGTCGTTATCGATCTACGATACGTGACTACCTTCAGGAAAGTAAATTTAATATCTTACTTTTTTTGTATTAATAAAGTAATTAGTTGTTTAATATTTATTTGGATGATCTCCTACAGGGGCTGGACTGCAATGTACTGGCTTACGCGGACGATCTTAAGATCTACAATACCATAACCTCCCCGGCAGATTGTCTGTTTCTTCAGAACAGTCTAGATACAATTGTTAGATGGTGTACACAGAATGGAATTCATTTGAATCTGGATAAGTGTGCTGTTGTAAGCTACTCCAGATGTCATAGACTATACAATTTTCACTATGCTGTAAGTCAGGCTATTGTTCCTAGGCACTCGTCTGTGATGGACCTGGGCGTGCAGTTTGATGCAAATTTGTCGTTTGCAGACCACATATTGTCCATACGAAATTCTGCGATGAAATCCTTAGAATTTCTCATACGATCCTGCAGATCATTCAATAATCCTGCCTCGCTAAAAGCATTATACTATTCGCTTGTCCGCACTGGGTTGGAGTATGCCTCCATAATTTGGTATCCTCACTATCTCCATCTGCAAGTACTACTTGAAAGAGTGCAAAAACGATTTTTGAAATACCTGTCCTTCAAAATTGATGGCACTTACCCTGGACGCGATGTTGATTATGCTGGTCTGCTGAGGAGACACGGCTTTGTATCGTTATCGGATCGAAGGAAGGAATTTAGCAGTCAATTTCTACTTAAACTAATTAATCACGCTATTGACGCTCCATCCCTTCTCTCCAAAATTAATTTTGTGGTACCTCAGTACGATACCAGGTCCTTCCCTAATTTTAAGGTCCCGTCATGCAAAACTAATGTTCTGCTTAAAGCACCCTTTACGCATATGATTAGGAATGCCAATGAATTACTCGATGATCCTTTTTGTTGAAGTGTGTGCATGGATTTACAATGTCGTCCTATTTTGTTCTTGCATTCTGGTGTCACCGAGCTATTTTTATGTTCATGATTCAGTTGTATCATTTTTGTAATTTAAGTTTATTACTGCACTGTATATATTATATCATTACTACATTATGCTGTATTATACTATTTTATGTTATTGTCACATTATCCTGTAAATGGAATTATTTTCTGTTGGGTAATAAAGATTATTATTATTATTATTATTATTAATTAGTATACTGTAAAGGATAGTGAAAATAGCTGAAAATTTTTTATCTAACATGATATTAGTGCTACAGTAATACGTCGATAACTTGAAGTAACTAAAACCGTGATGATTCGAAGTATTAACAAATTCGAATTACCGAATAATTATATCTATACGAGCTTTTATGCTTTGTTTCATTTGTAAATAAAGAGCAAATCATTGAAGCCGTTATTTTACATTTCTACATTTTTCTAAAATAATTTGCAAAAGCTTCGTCGTCTAATCTTTATAATGTGTACGTATCTAATGCTCTTGCTGTTCCTCTTGCCTTTTGGCATTTTCTTCTTCAACAGGTTCTTCCATAGGTAGCAAATTCTCACCATCCAGTACCCAATTCAACACTTCACTTTCAGTAACATCTTCCCTACCAACTGAATTTAACATGCTAGAAATCGGCACTAAGTTGTCTTTTGTAGACGAAAGCTTTTGTTTTGAAGCTTCTAATGAAACCAAGACATCCGATTCATACTCGCCAATACTTTTATCTTCAAAAATACTTTTGCTTGGGATTTTGTGCCAACTTCTTTCAACAGTTTGGAATGTAAGATTACTTCATGCTTACGATAACACAAAAACGGCACCTTTCAAGTTAAATTCTATAGGGCACTTAGTGAGATTTGCTTCATCTGAAGATAAAATTATACTTAAAAGTGACTTTCGATAAGCTAACTTTGTTAAACTGGTGCATTGGTTAATTTTGAGCGATTGTGTTTGGTGATAAAAATATGATGGTGAACTGACTTCACAAGCGAGTTCTTCACTTGGATATAATGTCCAGTAGAATGTCTACTAAAAGTAAAGCTTTTTCTGGTAGGTACCGTAGTTTAAGATAATTTGAATATTGCTGAAGTCATTCAGGCACTTTGAGAGAACCTGTAGTCAATAGATAAACTTACATCCTTAAATGATCTTGGTATCCTTGCCTTTCCAATGACGAATGGTTTTAATTTGTAAGAACCATCGCCGTTTGCACAAACTAAAAAAGTTAGTCTTTCTTTAGAAATCTTGCATCCAGGTGCTTGCTTTTCTCCAGAATGAACTACTCCCTTGTCCGGTAGTAATTTCGAGTGCAAAGTAGCTTCATCTGTATTATAAATGTATGCAAGTGCAAGGCCAGAGCCTTAGATTCTTTCTATTAGTGTTTCTAAAAAAGGATGAATTGCACTGTTTGCTAGATAACTTTTCGCCACAAGTTTTTAGTTTATAGAAACATTAAACATCACATTAACCAACAAACCCCTGCTTACAGCAAAAGTATCTTCCTTGTAAATTTGTTGATACAGTACGAGGGTAACAGGAAATGTTCCCGGAATCGGCAACAGATGGCGCACGAAAGTTGAAGTGTATTCATTGGTCGGCAAGGATAACTATCAAAATTTCAGACGTCTACTGTCAGTAGTTGTTATTTAAGACTTATGTTTAGTGTAGCAAATCAGGCGGTCTCGCAAAAATGGATAAAGTCAAATTTCATGCAGTGATAAGACACTTCTGGATGGCTGGGAAAACGGCCACGGAAATTCGAAATATTTCGCTAGAGCTTTTTGCTAGTTCATGGCGGATATACTCAAGCATTTTCGACCATCAGCTTCTGGGTGAGCGAGTTCAAACGTGCCCGCACAAGCACAAATGACGAATCACGCAGTGGACGCCCAAGAACCGCAACAAACGATGAAATGGTAGACAAGATTCATCATGTCGTGTTAATAGATTGCCAATTGAAGCTGAAAGATAGCAGAGACAGCAGGTATCTCAGAAGAACGCGTTGGCCATATCCTATACGAAATTTTGGGCATGAAAAAGCTTTCGGCGCAATGGATACCGCGTTCGGTCACACCGGAGCAAAAATTAAATCGGGTGACCGTTTCGGAGGAGTGTCTGGACAGGACCTAACGCAATCCAAGTGATCTTTTCAAGCACTTCGTAACCGTGGATGAGATTTGGATCCACCACTACATATCGGGAACCAAGGAACAGTCGAAGCAGTGCACTTTTCCGGGCGAATCGGCTCCAAAGAAAGCAAAGACCGTTCCATCGATCGAAAAGGTCATGGCGACCATTTTTTGGGATTCCCAAGGTGTGATCCTCATCGACTATCCACAGAAGGAAAGGACTATCACAGGGCAATACTACAGCGATTTATCGACCCGATCCGATGCAGTATTGAAGGAGAAACGACCTTGTTTCCAACGGAAAAAGGGCTTTTCCGCCACGACAATATACCGGCTCATTCATCCCGCATCGTAGTTTTCAAATTTAATGAGTTGAGCTGCGAATTAGTCTCCCGTCCACTGCGCTCACTGAATCTAGCTCCCAGAGGACTTTTCCTATTCCTAAACCCGAAAAAATCACCGGAAGTAAACAAGTTTGCCTCAAATGAGGAGGTCATCGCCGCTACAGATGGCTATTTTGCAGACCTCGGAACACCCTACTTTTCCAACGTCTTCAAGAGACTGCAGCACCGTTTGAAAAAGTGTATTGATCTTCGAGGAGGCTATTATCGAAAAATAAAAATAAAAAGCCACACCAATACCATGTTGTTCTTGTGGACTCTGGAAACACTTCTAGCCGCCCTCGTACTCTTACATTAACAACCAACACTTCATATGTAACTGGAACATGTCGTGATCGTTGAGTTCTAATGTTCCAGGAATATAATTGAGTTTCCATTCCTGGATGTTCTGCACCATCTAAATGTTTTTGTTGGCTGAGACGGAATAGCAGTAGTTAAAGAAACTCCACAGATGTCTAAATTATTAACTGTTAATCGTACTTCTAACCTTCTAATTCTAGCCTTATCTTTTTACATCTAAAATAATGGATTGTCCAACACCATACGAACCAGCCAAGTCTACTACGTGCAGCACTATCTAGTTTGTCTTAAAGTTTCAGACATTTGCCTCAGTATTTTCGTTTTGAAGCCATTTCTAAAAACGGTACTATGTGTAACAATACCGAACTAATGAACTAACTGAACTAACCCCGCGTTCCTACATACCGCAATTTTATGCAAGCTGGAACTTACAGACACTGTTGATAGCGCACTTCAAATAAGCAGATCGTAAAAAATCGCATAACAAAATATATAATGTATTTTAAAAAGCTATGCGAAATACCGAAGAATTGGGATTATTCGGACTATCAAGGTGTTATTGTATTACATAACGCTGCTTTTGTTTACCTGGCATAAGTTATTTCTTTTTAGTTCTTTGAAGGACGCTGTAATGTTAATTTCCACGTTTTATGATGTACCAGTAGTCCCAATAGACATTCTAATAGCCGGTGCATTCTAAATTTTAAAAAATTTCGATGAACAGTACTCTACAGATGCTAATTCTGCATTTTCAATTTTAGCAGCAAAATACATTTTTCAATGTCAATGTCAAAGCCACGGTTGATACCAATATTTTCTTCGATTAAAGCGATAAAATGCATATATATTTTACGTACAATTTCTGGAACATGACGATAAAGTCGGCCTCCAAATCGGACATGTCTATCGTCTTGCCTTTGGTGATGACCGCCGGATGTTTTCTGCTCATTAACCAGCCCATATGCGAAAAGAAAAAGCCTCTGTTGGCATTGTGAGGATCGGCATCCGAGTCGCTGTACTTGTGATGTAAGCGGTGATCTCGCACCCAGATATACATACAATTCTGGAACAAAAACGACATGAGATACGATGATAAATGAATTTTCGTGAGATGACGTAATGGAATTGCTTTTAACAGACGTATACAATAGATGTAATGTTCCACTTTCAACTAGGTCACTTAGCAAATAATATATTTACGTGATTATGCAAAACTAGATAGATATAACGACTGTTTTGAATTGTCGTTTCTGGAATATTTTAGATAGTACCGAAAGCAAACTGATTAGTACTAAAAAATCAAACTTCCAGTGTAGGTGTAGGTGTAGATACAACAAAAGTCCACTTTCATACTTCAATGTTTTACTATGTGGATTATGTACTTTATGATGGAGGGACTAAAACCGAAGCATTTTGATAACTAGGCTATCGTTACCACAACACATACCAGAAATACCAAATATAATATCACTTATTTCCTCATTCGCTAATTTAATACTAAAATTATTAACAATACCATATTTTTTTTTTTGTATGGCTACAGTAATTTTCTAATAAATTAGTACTACGAGAGCTGTTTTTTTTTCAACCTGCCTTCATTCCTCCTTCCCAGATATTCTTTGGATTAATTTACCTGCATAATATACTATAATATACTCTCTTCTGCCCTAGTAATAGTTCGCTTAGTAAAACATCATAACTCACAAAAATTTCAGATTCGTTATTTGTCTAACACAGGGCCAAAATGCATTGTAGTTTTATATTCGTAGGCAGGACCCTATCCAGAATCTTAACGTAAAAATCCACTCTGAAAGAGATATTTAAGTACTGATAATACTAAAGGAAACTACAGATCTAATTCAACCATTGGAGGTGTATGGATTTCAGATGTGGAATAAAGTTATACGTAATACGATTTGTTTCTTATATCTAATTATGATGGAAAACTACTACACATAAAAGGTAACGTCATGAAGGTATATTCTTTGATACATAATCAATTGTCATCATATAAACATAAAAATCTAGTTGCATATGCATGGTGTAACATACGTATGTATATCTAAAATCGACTAGAGTAGTTTGAATATCCCACTAACTTTGCTCTTTGAAACTAAGGCATTCCATATCCTTCACATTGTTCCAAATGTAACCTCTTGCAATTTATTCGTTGTTTTTGGCGTGACAATTTTTTAGCGACTTTCATTATCATAAATAAATGCATATTTACAATTTGTACAATAAATATTACAAAAACTAACGAATATTGTTTTCTATTTACGCACCATATTTGCACCTTTTATATGAAATATCTTGATTACAATGATTCGAAATGGTGATTAAGATTACCTCTGGAACATCCTATATGTATATATACACTGCCGTCCAAAAGTTCGGAAGCAGTAACGGATTTTCCAAAAAGGCACAGATAAGGTAAAATTTTATTGTGATTATTAATGAATTTATACAACATAAATGACTGCCATCAAATAATTCAAACATAATAATATTTGTGCATTACATTGTTCGTAAGTTTTGTTTTCGTCAATAAGACCTCGCTTAGCTTTGACAAACGTTTCACAAATTATAGATGTTCTCCGAAGCAATTTTTCGAACCAGTCCTCGCCAATTTGTTGCCATGCGTTCTGTAAATATTCCCGAAACGTGTTGAGTGTTCTAACGTTGTCGCTATCGAGCCCTTGAATCAACTTCATCCCATAAGAGCTCTATGGGGGAAAAATCCGGCCTTTCAGGAGGCCAAACCATTTTATTTTAGTTTATTCCTTTATGCTTACTCCTCTAAAGGTTTTTATAGATTCGAGCCATGTGTTTGGAGTCATTGTCTTGCTGGAACATAAACGATTGACCAACAAGACAACTTCCACGCGGAATACATGATTTTGGAAATTATCAAAATACTCCCCCCAAACCATAACGCTACCAACTCTGTGTTGGATGGACGGCACTAAGCAGGCATCACTACCTCTTGCTCCTGGTAGCTGACAAACAAAAATTTTCCGTTGCGTACCAAACAACTGAAATTTGGACTCGTCGGTCCATAAGATCGGGTTCCACTCATACAGTGACCAGTTTGCATGCTCTCTCACCCTTGCTAATCATTCCTCCTTATCCACGTATTTTAAAAACAGTATTTTGCGATCGATGCATCTGCTTAAACCTACCGCTAATAATTGCCTATTGACGGTGGTAACAGAAAAATTTGTTCGTCATTGTGTATTAACGCAATATGCCACATGGGCTGAAAAGTCCGGGGCCTAACACATAGATGATGCTAGTGTTATTGCAGTCACCTTTCTCTCAGTTAGTTCTAACCTTCAAAAGACAGCTGTTAAAATGTCGTGATATTCTATTCATTAGTTTGTGAGTTATTGTGCTAAGAATCACGCTACTTTTGTTATTTTCAAAACAATGGATCAAAAACAATTTCGTGTTTTAATTTTACACTGCTTCTTGATGGGAAAAAAATACAGTTCAAGCGAAGCAATGGCTTAGAAAGTGCTATGGGGACTCCACTCCATCAGAAACAACAATAAAACGTTGGTTTGCTGATTTCAAACGTGGTCGTAGAGACACCGATGATGCAGAACGCAGTGGACGTCCAAATGAGGCGGTAACACCAGAAAACATCAAAAAAATCCACAAAACCGTTTTGAATGATCGAAAAGTGAAGTTGTGTGAGTTAGCTGACATCGTAAAGATATCAATAGAACGTATTAGCTTTATATTGCATGAGCATTTGACTATGAGAAAGCTCTGTTCAAAATGGGTGCCGCGTTTGCTCACTGTTGACCAAGAACAAGAACGTGTTGATGATTCTGAGCAGTGTTTGGCCATGTTTAAACGTAACAAACCAGAATTTTTGCGTCGATATGTGACAATGGATGAAACATGGATCCATCACTTCACTCCGGAATCAAAACGATCGTCATCTAAGTGGACAGCAAATGGTGAACCTCGTCCAAGGCGCCCGAAACCACAACAATCGACTGGAAAGGTTATGGCCTCGGTATTTTGGGATGTGCGTGGTGTAATATTCATCGACTATCTTGAAAAAGGAAATACCATCAACAGTGAATATTATATAGCGTTATTGGAGCGTTTGAAGGCCGAAATTGCAAAGAAACGATCGCATATGTCAAAGAAAAAAATTTTATTTCATCAAGACAACGCACCGTGTCACAAGTCAATCAAAACAATGGCAAAACTACATCAATTGAACTTCGAATTGCTCCCACATCCACCGTATTCGCCAGATTTGGCTCCCAGCCACTACTGGCTGTTCGCAGACCTCAAAAAAATGCTCGCCGGTAAGAAATTTCGCACGAATGAAGAGGTTATCGCTGAAACTGAGGCCTATTTTGAGGCAAAAGATAAATCGTTCTACAAAAGTGGTATTGAAATGTTAGAGCGGCGCTGCAATGATTGCGTTGCTCTTGATGGAGATTACGTTGATGAATAAAGCTAATTTTGAACCAAAACAACCGTGTTTTCTTTGTTAGGCCCGGTACTTTTCAGCCCTTGTGTTACGATGCCGTTAGACGTCGATCTCCTTTCGTTACTATAAATCAGCTCTAGAAGTCGCCCGTGGCTACCCGCTTTGTCTTCTATCAAGATTTTGTCCTGTCACTCTTCTCTGTGTCAATGTGTAGTTCATACCTTTCGGTGAAATCTCTATCCGTAGAGTAATTTCTCTCTTTGGTATATCCTTTGTCGCGAAGACAAAAATACAAATATTACTACGATGATGTACAGTCAACTGTCTGCGTTTTGACATTTTTTCGCTCAATACTTTACCAAATTGTTGCAATTGAGCACTGATTTCAAAAAACTAATTCCGCACAGGATAGCGACAAAATACTAAGGATTAATACCTTTACCAAATGCATTAAACGATTACCCCATCCCCGTCAAATATTACCCGTATGCTTGGAAAAGATCAACAAAACGTATTCCGATGAAATTCGTACCTGAATGTTTGGACTTTACGGATTATGTTGCTGCCAAACGTATGAACGGTAGTATGTAACCTTTATATAAAACATTTTCAGATATTATTACAAATACACCAATAGTTAAAAAGTTGAGCTTAAGAACAACAGCAATACCTTGTATATTTTGCAGTTGTTTCTTGCAATTAGTACCATTAGGTTAGTCGAAGCTTTCGAGTGCACTGTAGGTTTTATTTGGTGTTACTTACTTCTAAAAGACTGTGTATAACTGGCAGCATATATACGATTTCAAATAGATTTAAACATAGAAAATTTAACTAAAACTTCTTACCGTATTGCTACGAATATGCCCATCACACACGTGTTACGTTTAAGTACAACACTCTGTAAATTTCGCGATATCGTGTTATGAAGGAACTTCCGATATCAATGATCTCTTACATTCAAACCATTCAAACATCACCTCTAACTCTTAGCGTTCGAGAATTATATATTTATAGAATTTTATCCCTTCAATGTAAATTTTCGCCGATAATAAAATTTTCCGTTGCATATCTGAATATATTCTACATCCCTACCAAACTTCATACAATTCTGAATTTGACATCTGGAGAGCTTTCCTTTTTAGGTAATCCACGGGAAACTCTGTTTGTGAATGGTAATCCTTTTAACTCTTACATGCAGATCGAGTAATTCTACTAACCTTGATGACAATATATGAACATTCATATCAATATCTAATACATAAACGATATCACCTAGAATTACTCAATTATAGGAAGTGCTGTGTAAATAATTCGCGGTCAAGGTATTTATAGCTACGGTAAGTGATACACTTGTTCTGGTTGGTTGTACTCATAGTAGCAATACCGGAATATACCAAGTTCACGAACAAGAAATATTAATATCTCGAACACCGACATCGTTAATAATACTAAGGTCTTAAATAGTATCTCAGACTTTCACTGCCGTTTGACATAGTTGTAACGGTTGTCATGTTGACATTTTCAAAGGTACTGAAGTACCTTTGAAAATGCGAACCGCAGTTGTTCGCGAAACGGCAGGGACAAAAACCTTGTGACACGGCGGAACTTGACAACCGTTACAGCTAATACTAAGATCTGATACTGTAAGGAAATCTAAGAGGCACGCGCTTTTATTTGTAATCCGAGTTAATTCTATGATAACTTGCTTGAGGCCGATTGTATCAAGATCTTCTACAAGTACAATAGAAGGTATGATGTCGGATTTTAATAGGATCCATGCCATAATCACTTACGCAAAGTAGTTTGTCATACAATGGTAAAACTTTGGAAAAAACTGCTATATGATAAATTTGGAGATCTGTGCATAACAAAACCCTTTGGATCTCTACCAATAGTTATCCAAAGCTACCCAGTTTATTCAGAAGGCTATAATACGGTTCAAAAAGGACTTGTTTTGATATAGTACTGTGTGTGGAAAATTATGGATTTCATTAAATTAGAAGCAAGGTGTTTTTTAAATATATATCACTTTTAAGTTTCCCTCACTTCTGATCTTCAAGTAATAACATCAACGACAATTCTTTAAATGACAACTGCAGATTCTTTTTATTGGATGGCAAAATTTTCGAATAAGAGTTACTTAGAGAGTGAAGAACAAACACTTCATCAATAAGATAAATCAAAGCTAAATAACATTATTCAAAAAATTAAAGGGTTATTTCTTTTAAATCAAATGTTCTAGGACATAGATGGGTAGACCAGAACCGACACTGTGGTCCTCCAGATCATCAGATTTTGCACCATTTGATTTTTCTTATGGAAATAATTAAAATTAAAAATCTACGTTGATAGACCGCAAAATCTAGATTTGGAAAATAGAATTAGGTATGAAATGAATCGAATTAGTCCTGAAATCATTTGCAATATACAAATAAATGTGTCCGTAGATTTGTTTATAGTTAAAAGACCTTAGCACTTCAAAAATGTTACGCCTTCAACTCGAAGATGTAACCGTGTGATGTAGTAAAATTTTGATGATACTGTTTAAACAATTAAATGATTCAAATTAAAAGTTGTCGCTTAAATAATTATCGATGACGTCATTAGTTGAAAACTAAGAATGAAAGAAACTTAACATTTATACAAAGATGTATATTTCTGTAAAATAAAATTTGCCTGCCTCAGAATTTCTTTTAAAAACAAATTGCTTCAAATTTAATGAATTTATTCCATAATTTTGCCAAGAACCATATAATGCCAATACCAGCACCATGCGCATCATGAGTCTTTCTCATGATATTATAACCCCCAATAGCTACCAAAGCAGATGCAATATTTTTCGCCAGCTGCGTTTCACTAATTATTATATCATAATCAAGATCCAAAATATGCTGTACTAACACATGAAAATGGCCGAGAAAGAAACGAATATTTATATGCTCTAATTTTATCAGCTGCTAACCATAAAGCATAGCAGAAGCAAAACAAACAATAGAAAAAAACAAAAAAATAGATAAAGCAACGTTACTAGTAAATGTCAACAAAACATACATATAAAAGAATTATTGTATTTTTTTTGTCTTCAAAAGAAGAAGAAAACATAAATCAAAAACGCCAACTAGGAAACAATTTTATAAAATTAAGTCATTCCTAGAGTAAAAATTACGATGAAGAGGAAAGTCAAAAACTCACACGAAGATCATCGATATTGCAGTTAATCTGTTAACCCGTCCCACAAATGTAATCTCACGGGAAAAGAAGCTGATTCAAATTCACCATTAGAATATGCCCATAACAAATTTTATCGAACAATAGGCGTTTAGGAATGGGTAAAAATGATTTGAAAGATGCCGCTTATGAAAGAAACACAATTAAGCAAGACTAAAACTTGCGCTGTCAAAGATGACAAAACCATATGGAGTGGAATCATTATTTTTATCCGACAAGAAGAAATTTAATTTAAACGGTTATGCTGATTTCAGATATTATTAGCACTATTTGCACAAGAGCATTGAAGTTGCAATAAGTAGAAATGCTAGACACGTAATAATAAAACAACTGCTAGTGCTAGACAAATAAATTAAGATTCGTATATGTGTATGCAGAACTTCTAAAAGCAATTCTAATAGAATTTAACGGACAAATGCCGTCGCAATGTTGGGTATCCCAGAAATACAGCGCTATTGTCTGGTTTCATAAAAAGGGAATTAAGTTATTACAATGGTCAGAGCCTAATTGAAAATCGCTGGAGAATATTGACCAATAATAGGCAATATAATAGCGCCAATAAACTTAAATCTGCGACAAAAAGATGTCGGAATGAGATTCCTGTTTCAACAATGACCAAGTTATTTGAAATAAAGAATAAAACATCCATTATCAATAGTCGTAACGGCTCTTGGGTTCCCCCATGTCATTAAGGTTTTTACCCTTACTCAAGAACGGTTACGACAATGGCAAACGACCGTTCAAGCTTGAAAAATAATTCGCCTATTATCAAATTTAGATAGAATTATAAATTTCGTGTTTCTTTTCTATTTGGGTGTACCAAGGTGAACAAAAGCCGACAAAAATCATCCGTTTTCGAAGTGCCTCCAAAAGATTGCCACGACGTTTGTCCCTAAAACAGGTCATGCAGCAACAATTCCTCTAGAAGATCAAAGAAGTGTTACTGTCAATTCGTATACAAGTTTGAAGAGAGCATGGCAGGCAAATGAATTTTTAACGCAACAAAATGTCGAATTGTTAGACCATCCTTCATACAATCCGGACCCAAGTCCCAACGATTTCCTTACCTTTCCGAAAATCTAGATTAGACTGCATCCAGTCGTCAGAAGAAGCAGTTGATGTCTTCGAAAACGCGAATGTAACAATTACTTCCAGAGTTGATTCAAACGTATGCAAAGATGCATTAATCTTTGTAGAGAGTACTTCGAAAGACAATAAAGTCTTTAAAAGCTACCTACTGTTTTATTTCAGCTCTATATGCAAAACTTAAAAGACAACCCTGGTATAAGTTACGGCGGATATTAAAAAAAACCATATTCTATTCAATAGCCCATGTTCAACCCCAAATACAATGAATACCTCTCAGAACAATCAATTCCGGAAGTTGTTGTATCCTTAACAATATTGATTGCTTAACTAGCGCAATAAGATCGAAACTAGATTAGAAAAAGTAATGTGGAACATTAGCTTTCATTTCAAAGTAGAAGATTTAGTCTTTAACTTTCAATGAAGTAATCTCAAACATGTTAATTATTATACGCGCCGTTCGATTAACCTATTTACTACTGGATATCTTATTTTATTAACGAAAGTAACATAAAATGCTTAAAAATATTTTAACACATCAAATCTGCGAGCTTTTAAGAATCTGAATTAATGATACTACGTTGTTATACACACAAACATTTTGTAATATGTTTACAAACTGAATGGTAATTTCACATATAACATCTATTTTCATATTATTTTTGTCAACAAATTTTAGATCAGGTTTAAATATTGAATAATTACGTAAAAGAATTTTCGGATTCCGTATTAGTAATATTTCATATGATTTCTTTCGTTTAATGAGGAGAAATATTAGAAAACTGCTATTGGATCCTAATCTAGATTTCCACGTGCTTTTACGAAACTTGTTTTGATGTATTAGAAAAATGAAAATTACAAAAACGTAATTATAAAATCTATCAGCTTTCGTTCTTATATAATCATCTCATTTCGCCTTTTACCCTACATATACAGAATGAATTAATTTTCGAAATAGAAATGCCCAGTTTTACTTTTTGCGTAATCTTCATGTATGTATGTAACACGTAAGTAAAACCCACGCAGAACATTAAAATATGTAAGGTATGTTGGTGAAAATTTACACATGGCTACATTTTGCGTTCGATTCTGAATCAAAAATCTGAATACTGGTTCGTTATACCACGTTTTCTCTATTCTCGGGGCGTATTTAAAAGGAACATACATTTGGTAAAAAAACACATGAACTGATCAAAGCCATATAGATAATTATGGGAAAAGCAATTGGGGATCAAGTACGTACTTATCAAAATTTTGCTAGTAATAATAATATACATTTTTTTGGGTTATAAGTTATTTTAGCTTGTCGTAACCTCAGGAGCCTTAAGGCATAGGAAAGTGGATATATGCCAAGATATTCCAGCTTTGCAAACAAGAGTTCATGATGTATGGTATCGAATGCGTGTGTGTACAGCATCACATTGTCTCTGATTATCCATGTTTGGTAAAAGACACTGAGTTATACATGCTAAGTTTATTACAGTACATTGACCATATCGATGCTTAGACAAAAATGCTCATTCCTCTAAATTTCACTATATAATATGTATATATTCTAAGAATTTAGTGGAATTCCACACCATACTTGTAGGTCTACCATTCTCGATTATACATCTGTTTCTCTTCGTAAAGACTAGGATGATCTGAGTTGCCCTCCAAATATATGGAAACATAGAGGTTCTAAGAATTAAGTTAAATAAAAGAGCTATTATTCATTGCCATTATACTCTGAATATGATCTTCTACTGATGTCATATAGCGTAAAGAACTAGCAATAACTTCCCTCCCTTCGAAGGAAGCCAACGCTAAACAAAGGATTATGGGTAAAAGAAGAAGAAGATGGCTTACGGGAAAACTCGCGAACAAACGAGTCGCAATATGAAACATATGTCCAGATATTCTAATTTGTGCTCCCCCACCATTAACGTATGGCCAAAAAGTTAGCACTATAAGCAATACATATTCTTTTCACAAAAGTAAATTGATATGTGATTAATGAATATTATGATATGATCGTAAAATATTGATTATGTTGGTATATGTTGAAAAATGGGAGTTGAAATTGACATTTTGATCCACATAAAGTGACTGTGGTTCAGCAATTACTTCCACAAGATTTTAAGGGACGGATCCAATATTACCAATGGTGTTTGAATAATATTAATAACGATGGCATTTTAGATAAGATATTCCTTAGTGATGAAATTCACTATCGCTTATCTCAAATTACAGAACTTGGTCAGCAAAGCATGTGAATTTGCAACATCCTTTTGTTAAAATAAGTTTACATGTAATTAAAATTGCTGTACTTATACGCAGCAATGCGTCAAAGACGAATTATACAAGTCATTTTCTTTCACGAAGCTATTAATACTGAAAGATATAGACAAATAATTTCGACCTGTTTTTAAATCAGATCCAGAGGAAATATGTGGATATTTCGTGAATGCTACACGTGTGTTACGCTTGTATATTTAGAGTATTTCTCCTTCAAAGAAGATCATTTTATCTCACTACGTTAGATTTTTATTTGTTTAGATTTGTATAAATATAAAATATTTTGTCATAGATTCCAAAATATTAAGTAGCAATTCACAATGAAATAGAAAATATAATATAAACATGGAAACGTTACTGTGTTTGAAAATTTAAAATGAAGTGTTCGAATGTGCTTGGATAATAACAGTCACCATTTCGAAGCAATTTATAGCGAAATGTATTTGCATTCATTAATTTATTTAATCAGCAAGTCCCATTAAACGGTATATGTGGGACTAAAGAAAATAAAACATGTACACAGAATATATTTTATGTATTCGTTTTTGCCGGGTTATTTTAAAATAATTCGTTATTATAATGAATAAAATTTTAAGTTTTTGTTTGATTTCTTTATTAAAACGCAGTCACTAATGCATTTACTGCATATACCTCAATAAATATAGACAATAATTTAAATAACCTAACAATTTTCCATTACATAAATACGCCAATGAGGAATCCCAACTACCAGTGAATTTCATTAATGTTAATACCAATTTCTCAGGTGTACCAATAGAACCAGTATTTTTTGAACACAGTGTACACCAGATACCTACCAGCACTTAGCATAATAAGTTATTTTATCTGTTAGATATGTAAAGAGAAAATTAAATAATCGGAGCAGTTGTAATTATATAGAACTTTTCTAGGCAAGAAAAGAACGGAAAATTATAATGGCATTTTAATCTTAATTATAGGCTTGATGTTGGTAAAAAGCAGTTGTATAAGCATGGCGTTTTATTAGATGGGCTTACACATAGGTAATAAAATTTAAAACAAGTGTGCGACAGTCTAAACACTTTCACAAGTTCAAATGTGACTATAAAGATAAATTATTACCATACTAGACATGTAAAGCAGCGCAAAGTTTTCTTTGAAAATTTTTATAGTATTGACAACTAAGCGCCTATAATTCATTGATAGATTTAATTGCTACTATTTTGGTGAGTTATTTTTTATGGGCTATAAACATGGAAATAAATTAGAATCAAGTTAACCAAGATTGAAGACAGTAAATGTCTGACTTTTAATTTAGTGTGATGTAATACTTCCTATAGATTGCTAATTTGTTTCTCATTAATATTTTAATTATTTCATATCAGAAAAAATTTTAGAAATATTCCAGAAGAAATGTTGGCTCTTAATATACCACGGTGGTTGTCCCTCTAAGTAAGGTATTTACAAATGGAATTTATCGATACGTTCACAAAAATCTGAGTGTTTAATAACAGAATACCCAAGATGGAAGAAATGGATATTAGCAGTATTATTACACGTTTTAATGACTCAAAAAAAAATGAAGAAGGAGAAAAAATGTTTCTAGTGTTTATGGATCTGAAGGCAGAAGATAAATATGAGAAAGTTTAAAGGAAATGGAAATCTCTAAAACCCCTCTAGATGCCATAAGAGTACGTACAAGACAGTATAATTTAGGATACAAATTGCAGGGTAAAAATCGGAAGAATTCTAAATGAAATCAGTCTGACTCCACCCCTACTCGTACTAATGATGGACAGAGTAGTCAAACGAATAAAAGCACAAACCGATAATAGAGTACAGAAATCTAAAACCTGTAAGAGTGAGTAGCTTACTATATAACAGAAGATGTGGGCCTTATTGCAAATTCTAAAAATAAAATACAAAAGCTAATGAACATCTGGACGGAGCAAATAGAAAACGTAAAGATGGAAATAAACAGAGATGTTAATATGGAGACAAACATAAAAATATATAATATTACAACAATCTCCGCAATAACGTATACATGTGAAAACTGGACATTTCGGAAGGAAGATAAAGTAAAGATAAATACAATGGAAATTAAACATCTAAGAAGACTAGCGTGGAAAACAAAAAAGAAATAAGGAGGAAGCAATTAAATTGGTACGGACATATAGTCTGAATGAAGAGAGATTAAATGACAAGAAAAATAATCGACACAGGACATCTGAAGAAGAAAAGAAGAGGAAGACCTAGAAGGAAATGGATGGACGAGATAAGAGAAATGGGCAAAAGATAAGAAAAAACTCAGAAGAAATGAAAGCAATGGCAAGAAATATAAGAGAGTGGAAAAAATGCGTACAGAGAGAACAGGAATCCCCATCTGATACCTGAAAAGGTATAAGGATATGAGAACAAGATGACTTTCAAAATCCCATGCGAGCGTCTTAGAAGGAGAAAGTTAATGGTTCTCCTATCCCAAAGGACGCATGAACACGTTTAGACTTCATGGAAATAAACTAGATTTAATTATCAATCAATTTCTCATCGGAAATAAAGCTTTTGTTCTTAATTGTAAATCTGATTCGAACCTAGAGTTGTTGCGAAGCCGCGGCAAAGATTTCAGTCTACCTCAGAAATGTGATGTCATTCCTTCTGCTGGAAAACTAATGGCAATCATTTTTTGGATTGTATGGGGCTCCTCCTCACTTATAACTTCTAAATCTGATCAAATGTCAAAGAAAAAAAAACAATTTGGAGGGCAAAAATTAGAGATTACTAGACATGATAAAATTAGAATTTCCTTGCAATTACCCAACGTAATTAAATTACTGAAAAAAATCAGTCTCGCAGGGATTCGAACCCAACATCTTTACGTCTCCGCCATACTGCGCTAATCATTGCACCAGAGGGCCATTGAGTTCAAATCGCTTTAAATCCCCCTAGATGTCACGATTTCAGTAGATATCTCATAATATCTCACGGACACTATATTATTAAAACGGCAAGTGCGTAACATTTAAACTAATATTAATATCAATATTAATGCTAAACCACGGTTGGCAATAATAACGATAAAATTACAATTTTCTTGCAATTACTCTGCAATTACGTAATTAAATTACTGGATATGGTTAGGATAGCTGATGAGAGCAATTTCCTGGAGAAGCCATAAGTAGTTCAACAATATTATTCAAATAGTTTCCCAAAAAAATTAAACTACAAGGTAGCATACAAAAGTTTTCAAAATTAGAAACATGCTCGCGAACGGACGCAGTTACAATCAACCACTCTATGGAGCTATGCACGCGCATTCTTTGTGAGTTGTAATAATATTAAACATCTTTCAAGAACGAAATTTGGAAATATTTATTTATATAAATAATATGTTTACGAAAAGCGATAAATATAATAAATTATAGTAAAGTTTACGTCTCCTCTGTAATTGTTATTGAAGGACTCTTTTTTTTCAAACAAGAAAATTGTGAATAATAAGAGTAAAATTTAGAAAAATTCATTGATAATTAATAGACAATATTTCATATCATTACAATATGTATATGGTCGCCTTTTTATGCCTTGTTTGACTTTTACACTCATTTGCTTGTTTTATCTTTACAGGCGATTTTATTTATTTAATATGATTTTAAGATTACCAACAGAACTATTATCTTCAATAAGAGACAATGCAACCCCGAAACATGCCGCAAAAATAAAATAAAATATTCACCATAGATTATATTCCAGAAAAATTTCCAAACCTAAAGAAAAAAAATACTAAATTGTAAATAAATTTATAAGATGTGAAACCTAATTTAATATAAGAAACATTTTCCAATACTGAACTGTCATATAACACCCTTTCAAACTACAAACTGGATACCATATCCTCTTATATGAAAGTTGTTAACTGTGCGATCTGATTTAAATACTGTGTAACAGTTACATGAAAAACATTCACCGCTAATCACGCTTTCAAAAAGCCTTTTAAAAGACTAATCAAAGGTAGTGACGGAGGAGTATAAACAAAATAATTATCAAATCTATCCTGAGGGTACAAAAACAACAGACGGTTTCACTTCAAGCCAAATTACTCTTCCCTCCAGCACAATAAATATCGAGACAAAATCTACAGCTATTTAATTACCATCTGAATCACGCAATTTTGTGAAACTAGTTCAATTTTTTGTGTGCCCATAACTAGCAGTTATTGTAAGTTACATAAAAGATGTTACAAAAGCTAACGCTTTACTCACTATAGGCCAAATCATCGTCAATTATTGGCGAGGTGATTAAAACTAATGAATTGTAACATATTTTCTTGTTTCGCTTAACAAGCGTAATACATCGCTTTTCTACTATAAAACTTAACGCCGATATAACATCCTAAAACCGCGTACCGTAAAACTATTACAAAACGTATATTTTTTTTTCAGTCGATTATGTCACCTGGGATAAGATTAACCACACAAGTAAGCAAGTATATTAAGCCGTTAACATAATCTAATCGTGTGCCATTAACTTCTATTAGCCGATCTCAAAGCGAACTTCTCTGAGTAGCGGTTTGACAAATTTAACGATACGCAGTAGGTTTCAGGTGATATATTACACATTTTATTGGTAGTTACCTTAGAATAGTATTAGCAAATGTAAAGAAAGTGACGAATCTAAAGTGCTTTTAATAAAAGAGTAGTCGTTAAACAACTTTTTAAATTATTACAACTTTCAGATAAATCAGAAAATGACTAAAGGAAAAGACAATTCTTCTTCCACGGCTTTTTCAATTTGTTGTGAAACAAGATTCTTCTGTTCGTCGGGAGTCGTAGATTGTTTAGAAGAATTCATCTTTCAAGGCAACCCCAAAGCCAATTATCACCCGTATTAATGCCAAGAGGACGAGTTGATCGGGAATCAGGAAAATGTCTAGTGTTGATTGTGTGCTTGCTAAAAGTGTAAATTAGTAGCTGCTTAACTGCACTGTGAGTATTGGGACGTACACTATAATGCGTGGGAGGTATATTGGACATTAGATGAATGTTATACGGGATTACGAAATCCAAATATACAGCCATACTTTTGTGCTACCATGTTATTCCACAGTGATTTCAAAAATTATAATCCAAAATTGCCAAAAACAAAATGAACAATTTTCCGGGCACTAACAGCCAACGTCTTATTAAACCCAGCTAATATTCTAGGATATTAGGAAATATTTTTGCACTGCACTGGTAGACGCTGGTTTGAAACGTACGAGAACTGAATTGTTGAATTTAGGTACCAGGTGTATCAGCTTTTTTCCAGTCTTTTGCTAAAAAGAAACACATAACTTTCAAGGGAAATTACTCTTTTTTATTCAAAATGTTGACCATCAGCTTCTACACATTTCACCCATCTTTCAGATAATTTATGGATACCGTACCACAAAAACTGTTTACCTTTTGCGGGAAACCATTCGTCGAGCCATTTTCCAACTTCCTCGAAATTGCTGAAGTGTCGCTCTGCTAGCGTGTGCTCCATTGATACTAAGAGGTGATAATCAGATGGTGCCATTTGAAGAATACGGCGGAGGTGGAAGGATACCCCATTCAAGCGATTTAAATGTGTCATTCACTGGTTTAGCTGTGTGAAACTGCACATTGTTGTGTAACAAAATCATTTTGCTATGTCTTCTCGCTCATTCCGGTCGTCTTTCGATTAATGCGTGGTTTAAATTAATCATTTGTTGGCGATAGTTTTGTGTATTAACGATTTCGGTGGGCTTCAATAGGTCATAACACACCAAACACAGAGCATGGTTTTCTTGCCGAAGCGGTTTGGTCTTGGTGTTGAAAGACCGACTTCGCCAGGTGAAAGTCACGATTTTTTCTGCTTCGGGTTTTCAAAATAAATCAACTTTTCGTCACCCGTCACAATTCTATACAAAACTGATTTGCTTTCGTGGCGTCGAAGCAGCATTTCACAGGTGACTAGGATTTTCTATTTGGCGTTCATTTAAATCACATGGAACCCATTTACCGAGTTTATTGATCTTCCCCATTGCTGGTAAACGTCTTCTGATTATTTCTTGTGACGCATTACATGCTTCTGCTAATTGGCGTTGGGTTTCAGTTGGGTCATCATCCAATAACTCCTGCAATTGCTCGTCTTCGCATTTTTGTGGTCTACCAAAACGTTCACTGTCTTTCAGATTGAGATCACCACTTACAAATTTTCAGAACCATGTTCTAATCGATGGAGAGCGTTCATCATATATTTCTACCAGCAAACGATAAAGACACTAGTTTTTGGCGGACTAAACTTGCGTGTGTTTGTAGTTTAAATGTCAGGCGAACAAAATGACGTATGTGCCAAATTATTACGCTGCGTACTTTTAGTTGGCGTCATCTCTTAGTTAAACCCGAAAAGAACTTATGAATACACATGGTAAATCGTGGAATCTGAGTGCCAGTCAATGCTGTATGTTATTTGGACAACCTGGACGTTCTTTATCAAAAGTGCTTGTACGGTTGTCTGTCCAATATTTTATGAAACGAAGGTACATAGTGTCCATAAACTTCACTGATTTCCACATTAATCTCGTCATCTCTCAATCAATCTCTTTTAAAAACAAGTATTTCGTCACTGTTCGATATTCAATTTTTTTTCAACATTGCGAAATCACGAAAGTTATTATATTTAAATAGTGATCTATCACTCACACGTGGTTTACCACGCAGTGACTCGATAGTTTGTCAGAATTGTTCTGTCAGGTCACATTTACAAAAACTATAATATTTTAACTGCTAGTTGCGTCATCTCCCGCCTAGGCCACGTTTCATACATGACACCAAAATATCATCAACAGGAGATCAGCTACGAATCGAACACACAAAGTCAATTCGAGGTTTCTCAGATCTTCTAAGAAGTGTGAGACTTCAACTGTAATTATCTGCATTATTTCGAAGAATTCCAATATTAAATTTTTCCTATTGTAATCTTTTCAGAAATACAGTATACACTAAGCCATATAAAATTATCTTTTTTTTTATCAGGAAGAAACCAAGCTTTATGTAAACTGTCTATGTATGTGTACACCTTATACAGGTTAAATTAATGCAGAAGTATATATGTAATGCATTTCTTCGCCTTCTAGTTGCTAGACTCTGCGAGATTAAACCAGGTAGGTATTTGTTACTTTAACCAGGAAGCGATTATTGATTGGCAAGCGCTCCCTTACGTCATTTCAAAATGCTTATTCGAACAAGTTGGAGTCATATTACTTTTTAATAACTCGTTTTGATGTTATTATTTAACAAACAAAAACTATATTGATAATTTTTAATTACCATATTTTAAGAAATATACAATTTCTTCAAGCACATAACTTTTTTCAAAACAGTCGAATAACAAGAATTTTAGTTTTCCAATGATTTTACAATACTAGTTCTTGGGTGTTCTAAATAATAAATTATTGAAAAATATTACAATTATTTTACTTTTTAGGAGGCGTATAAAAACTTCTAATTTCTTTAAAATCTCTCTGGAATGGTCAGAAATTGAATTCTTGAATATACTACCATTAGACTAACCAAAACATTGGTTAAATTTATTCTTTACCTTTAATTATTCGGTTTTCTTGTGGACGACAAGAAAGTATGAAACACGTTATAAAAACCCTAAGAAAAGCAACAGATAATTTGAGAGTTACTAATATTACACAAAGATCTTTTTCCTCGTGATTTTGCTTGAGATGTTTAGTTGATTATCTTCAATCTCATTTAGGATGTGCTTACAGATTTTTAGAACCTCTGTGATAACACTTATACGTACATATCTGTATGTCGTTTGAGGTATACGTATGGTTGATCTTTGACGATAGCGAGTGTTGATGAGAAGGTGACTAATTTCGCCAATAACTCATAAACATGAACAAGAAAGTGTACAGTTACGTGCAGTTATTTATGCAAATATAATACGCAAAGTCCAAGCATTTAAGTACGTTGTTGGACGGGGAGGGGCAGGATATCTGCAGTAATTATTTTTGCTTAAAATGGTAATCGTTTAGTGCATGTGGTAAAGATATTAATCCTTGGTGTCTTTGCACGGAATTAGCTTTTTGATATCAGGGCGAAATTGTAACAATTTGGTAAAGCACTTAGCGTAATAATGCCAAAACGCAGACAATTGACTGTAGAATAACGTAGCAATATTTCTACTCTTTGCGACGAAGGATATACCGAGAGAGAAATTGCTCTACGGTTAGGGATTTCATCGAAAGCTATGCATTACACATTGGCCTGGAGTACAAAGACAAAACACAATCTTGATAGAAGACAAAACGGGCGGCCACGGGTGCCTTCTAGAGCTAAAAATAGATTTATAGTAACTACTTCGAAACAAGATCGACGTCTAACAGCGCCGTATATCGCAACGCGCGTTAATACACAACGACGAACAAATGTTTCTGTTACCACCGTCAGGATATCGTTTTTAAAACGCGTGCATAAAGAGAAATGACTAACATGGCAAGAGAGCATGCAAACTGGTCACTGGACTGTCTTATGGACCGACGAGTTCAAATTTCAGTTATTTGGTAAGCGAGTTCCGTCTGTCAAAGACAAAGGTGGTAGTCTTATGGTTTGGGGTTGTTTTGCTGGAATACCTACCGGTGATTTAGTGAAAATTAGTGGTACAATGCGGAAAGAACAGTATTTTGATATTTTTTGAAATAGTGCTATTCCGTGTGGAGATCGTCTTGTTGATGAGCCGCAAACATACGGCTCGAATCTGCAAAGTTTTTTAGAGGAGAAAGCAGCAAGAAATGAACTACAATTAATGGTTTAGCCTCCTAAAAGTCTGAATTTATCCCTTAGGTCTTATAGGATGCGCTTAATCGAAGGACTAGATAGTGACAAGCTCAAAACACCCAACACCTATGAGAATATTTACAGAACGCATGGTAACAAATTGACGCGAACTATCTCGAAAAATTGCTTCGAATAATAGCAAAAATTTGTGCAACGGTTAGCAAAGTCCAAGGTCATATCGACGAAAATAAACTTACGAGCTCAATAATGCATAAATATTATTATGTTTGAATCAATTTACTTTTATTTGACGACAGTTACTTACGTTGTATAAATTCATGAATAAACAAAATAAAGTTTTACTGTATCTGACTTTTTGTAACATCCGTTGCTGCTTTCAAACTTTTGGACGGTAGTGTACGTTTCATTTAGGTATCTTGTTACAATTTACCCCGAATTTATTCTAAAATAATGCCTATTTGCACTAAATGTTAGTCATTACCAACCAGAATCCAATTACCAAAAGACGAAGATATTTCACTCCCAACGTCGAATAGTAATACCAATGATGACATATTTTCTGATCACCGTAATGTATTGCTCTTAGATATTGAAGAATATAGTGTCCCCCATAAAGAATTCTAATGTAACTTCTCTAGGACAAATTTTAAAATAAATACATTGTTCCTGTTATAACACCGAAAAAAGTCTACTACGCAAAAGACGTCACGAAATTTGATGTAGATTGTGGTTAGTACTTTCACCATTTCATTTCACCCGAGTACTAATAATAATAGATCAGTCGAATACATACTTATCGATATAATACCTGACATTATATCGTACCATCTAATTACCAGCTTTTGTTTCCATGACTTGTATTACAACCAATAAGGTATATTTACATTATTTGTGATAATAACCTTGTCCTTCTACTCTAGGAATGTAGATAAATTACTGGTAAAGGAAAAGTACCATACTAATAGCGAAGTAATTAGTTTGCTAAAACTGTTTTTTCCCTATTTAAACGTTTTCTTTTTTACAAAAACTGCTTGGGACATTAAAAACGAAGAAAATCTGTTGTGCAACAAAAATTAATTTCAAATAAAGGACATTTACAAGCAATCTTTCGTAAATGTTTACAGAATTACTTCCTTATATGAAGAGCTAATATACTATGTTACATATATACCATAAGTGCAGCAGGTTTAATCGAAATATAATCTAGCCACTTTAACATTAAAGAATCTTCATCTAACTTGGAAAAAAAATGGATATTTTATCGAAATTACAAGCCGTAATCATTAACGGTGTATTTGAATCACAACTATTTACTACGGATGGTATATAAAATATAAGAGATCCCCACGATAATATCCTAAATGCAAAATACATTCGTCAAAGATTTCCTAAATATTTCGTTAATTTGACTCATGTCGAAACTTGAATATTAACATGTATTATAGTTTGAAAATGTAAAAAATATTAATGCCAATTTGGAATAGACTCTAGTCTCTTTGAATACTATAATCAAAATTTGCTAAAAGTGCATCAGAAACATCCCGGTTGATGCAGCCAACCTTCGGCGATGATTGTTTGAGTACAACAAATGTTTTTCTGTAGCATAAACATTTTTTGGAAGACAAAGAGAGATTAGAAGATGATAATAGTGAAGGAAAGCCAATTTCAGCTTGGATACCAGAAATGACCAAGAACAATACGTGGTTTTATTGAAAATGATCGCAATGCTTCGGTGAAAATGATGGAGGAGGTTTTAAACATCAGCACTAATCATTCTTCATGAGAATTTGGCCAAAATTTATTCGGCACTCTTGGACTTTTGGATGGCCAAAAACGGGTCCCTGTCAATCATTCCATAGAAGTCATTGCAGCGGCCAGAAGTGATCCAAACTTCCTCAAATCGATTGTTACGGATGATAAAACATGGTGTTGTCAGTGCGACCCAAAAAAATTCACCACAAGCCAAAAAAAACACGAAAAGTTCTATCAAAAATCAAAACATTGCTCATTACATTCTCCAATAGCAAAGGAGTTCGTTCCAACTGGACAAAGAATTACTGGCAAATACTATTTCGAAGTTTTGAAACATCTGATAGCTACAATCCGTAGTATTCGATCCGAATATCGTCATTCATGGGCAAAAGAAGTACAATGGATTAAATTCGAAAAAAATTTTCACTTTCAGCTGCTCTTAACGTATATGAAGCGACATAAGTTACCATTAACACCATTAACTTTTTCAAAAGGCACTTTGTCGGATAAAAAGAAATTATCTAGGGACTCATTAACAAATCTGGCTATGGTAACATGATTTCTTTAGTCTAAATTATCTATATTAATTAAATATCCTTTAAATTCATTTGAACCATTTCAGGTTTCAATAATCAAATTAGCAAACTGACGGTCTCTCGCGTCGGTGGTTTCATCAACAGAAATCGTAAGATCTTAGTCTTTCAACTTATTTCTAATAGCAATATATTTCTTGCGTAGATTCGAAGAACTGGGTACATAAATGGGTTTTTCATCGACTTTGCAATGAGTTTTCTGGAATTCTTGAAATATCGGATTGTCGAATCCATGCAAAGGAATATTGCAACCCAGAAAAAGATTACGCAAATCTTTACAAAATGCCTCTTGCGGATTCTTCGAATTATTGAGAAAACTTTCTTCTAAAAGTCCATCTCATTACTGTAAAGTTGAAGGAATGCTAGTCAATTTTTCAGATTTTACTACACTTCTTATGGCGAATATATGCATAAATATCCAAAATAATGATGAAATATGCACGTGCATATGCACTCATAAGAAAGTGTCCATATATGTATTATACGCACTAAAAAATGATATTCTTAGCGTGGAAACTGGGTAAGTACAAAATATGAAAAAATTATACCAAAAAACAAAAATATGCATTTTGCAAAAAATCCAGTCTTTACTTCTAATTTTAGTTATTAAAACTAACTAAATAATGATTCATACATTTCAATAAGTACAGTTTGTTAAAGTACATTCCAATAAGTTCTGCCCGATCAACCACAATTGTTTTTAAACCTCTTGCAACTAAATATTGTAAAAGGACTAATAAAACTCTTTTATTCCATATTATCAACCAACTTATTAACAATAACTAGGGTTATCTAAAGAATGTATTCCTATAGAAACTTGATTTAATTTTCAGTGTTTCTCCAAAATTGTACTAAGGAAGAGTATTGCTAGCTGAAGATTTGTGTTGAAATTGTTTATCTCATACTTTTCCATTACATCTACTAGTAATTCTAGACTTTGTATTACACATTTATTTGCTTTATTCACAAAAACAGCCAATCGATGTCAAGTGCAATTTTGAACGTTGCGTTCATCATGCGGGCCATTACATAATAATAATTTCCAAAACTGCTTGCCGAATTATCGTTAGTAGCTATCTCGTAGTGCGAATCGAGGTATATCTATAGAAAGCGAGCGAGTTGATTAGACGGCCCTATTACGCAATTAAATTTTGGAACAACGACGTACGAAGGAAAAGGTACGCATGCTTTCTACCTCTAATATATGTATATCTGTGTATATGTAAACGTAGATGTAATAGAACAGCAAACTAATAACTTTGGCATTTACTTTTACGATCAAGGAAATGCAGCAGATTCGCAAATTCTTTGCTACATTTTTTCTGTAGTCGAATGTGTATGTAATTAGGTCGGATTGAAGAACAAACAATAAATTTGAGGAATAGGTAACACCGTATACCCGTAGTTACCGCGACTACTTCTAGAAAGGTATTAAGTAATCAAACATAAATATTCTCTAATTGTAAAATAGGATCGAGCTTCGATTGAAAGAAATAGAATTCGTAAAGTCGAAATTTCACTACATTAAAACACGAAAGTGGAATGTAATTTGACATTGATTTAAATAGAGATAAATAAAAAGATAATACAGAAAAACGCAAACTATGCAGGTAGTGAAAATTATTTTGTTAATCTTTTAATAAACAAAAAATTTTTTTCTTGAGCAAATCTATTAAAAGATGTTTTATGTTCGAAAAAATATACAAGGAAGTGTTTACTGAATCTTCTTGGTCCCGTTGGTGTCCGTTCAAGGGAGATTTCACTGTATATGTATTTGTGTTTATTTATTTATTTAAATAGCCTATATTTGAGTAAGATATTGAAGATATCTAGGAAGTAGTTCCACTTGTAGAGGTAAACAAAAAATAAATCAAACTATCCCTTGGTATTTCATAAAATCAAAAATATTTGAACTTATAGTGAAATGTTTACTTAGATATATTATTTATATAATTACTTATATATAAATTAAATATTTATTAATATATTAAATAACACATTATCTTACAAAAAATAAATTAAGCTCTACGTGGAACGGAGCTACTGAAAAAACTAAGAAAAACAGTAAAAGTCTTTAATTTTGAAAGTAGTTTCAAAAAATATCGACAAAGTAAGAGTTTTCTGAATAAATCTCGAAGTGGAAAATCCAGAGCGACAACTTCTTCTGAAGATCGTGCAAAAGAAATCGACGGAAGAGAGGCCCAGAAATCCTGCTGAAATCAATACAGTCTGTCAAAAGTCAATAAGCGTAACTAGAGACAAACGTCGCTTGTACAAAGCGAGAAACTGTTATTGCGCATACAGAATAAACGGAAACGTTTAAACTAAGCTCGTGAATACTAGTATTGGTCAGTTAAACAGTGGAGTAAAGTCTTATGGACCGATGAGTTCAAATGCGAAATTTGTATTTTCGTTCGGAGATCTACAGGTGAGCGTGCGACAAAACACTGTATTGTTCCTATAGTTAAACAGTATCGAAACACTTTAGAGAGCAATGTTATTCTTTCAGGATTAAGACTTTTAGGTCCGAATTTTGTATTGCACCAAGATAATGACACGAAGCATACATCTAAACTGTGCAAAGACTCTTTGGAATAATTGGGAGTGGACGAATCCATCAAAGTTATGGAGTGACCTCTCTCAAAGCCCATAGAATTATTGTGGGGAGGAACACGATCTGGAGGCCTGGAAAGCAGTACCAACATCTGAGGCGAATGTGTGGAAGAAGCTGCAAAAGCCATGGGTCCGAATAACACCAGAGACCTTCACAAGATTAATTGCAGGAATGGCGTGATTGTGTGCTGTCATTATCAAAAACAAAAGTGCCCAGATAGGCGAATCGTTTAGATGTAATGTGTAATACTATTGCCAGATATATAATTAGATATGTATATGTGAATAATGAATACATGTTAACTTTTCCAATAGTTCTTTCAACTTTTCTTTTCTAAATCTATGTATGGTCAAATATTTTTGAACGGTACTGTATGTAAATTCAAGCAAGCGATAACGTAGTTAACGAGAGATCTAATTTACTTTACTAAATTTGTTTTTCCTCTTAATATCTAAAGGATAAATATAATTGTAACTATTTATTACATACAATGTTCGTTAAAATAATAAATGGTCAAATCGACCTTCGTTATATAAAGGTTCTATTGTATATGAATATGAAGTTAATATTTTTACTGTTTGAGCAATTGTACGGTTACAGATTTTTTCGAAAAAGAAATAGAAGCTAAACAAAATTAAATCGATTGGTGTTACCGGTTTGCAATCCTTTAAGTTGTTTCGCGCTACGACTTTATTGAATATCATATAGCAAAATGTGACTCTTCAAAGGTGTACGAATAGGTTTGCTATTGTTATTCTTATGTTAAAGAATTTAGTCCTTACCTGACCTGCTACTGTTTGTAGCAGTACGAGACCTAATCTCAAGATGAATCTTGCCTTGAATGCTTTATGGGCGTACATTCGATGAGCTCCAATAGTAACACCTTCTCCAGATGCAAGAACCAAGACAAGCACTGTGAACAATTGTTGATTTATCATTGATCTAACCTGCGTAACAATCTAATAGTATCTAATAAAGTTTAATATACGTCCGGTCCAAGTTATCTTTCATCTCATAACTCATTTAGTTATTATCACCAAAAATTGTTAAATTTGTTTCACAAAATCCGAGGTGAATTACACAAGTTTCGACACCAAACCATTATTAGTGATTTGTTTAGGTAAAAGCAAGTGCCATTAATTATTAAATCTTCAAAATTATAGCATAATCTAGTAAAATATCCAAAGCAATTCATACAAAATGTGCAACTCTTATATTATAAAGTACAATTTGATAATTGATAACGCTAGAAACTATCCCTACCATAATTGACGTTCAGAAAATTTGCTTTCATCCGAAGTATCTGTTACAGACGTTAGCATGAACAGGGAAAAACTTCGATACCTTTGTAATGTTTAGAATTTTTTTGGTATGGACAAAATTGAAGTAAAAGCTTGTGTAGAAATGGCTTATCATGGCAAGAAATTTACAATGGTATGATAAAAGTTTTGGATAATCCTGCATCTTCGCAGCAAGTGGTTAAAATCTAATTGTGTTATTTTTAGATCATATAGTATCAACAATATATAATATCTAATATGACAGTAACCAAGGAAAGTCCATAATACTCCACAAAATGATAGAGAAGTCGTCATTAGATTTATATCAGACATGAAACATTTCGATTAAAAGAGAGGAACAATATTTCAACATGAGTAAGGGTCGAAGAAATTCCCTGCACGCTGAGTACCAAAATTGTTACCTGCGGATCAAAAACATATCCGCCAGATTAAGGCGAACATGAATTTGGCCATTACTAGTTACAGTGAATGGGACATGGGTTCATCACTTTGACCCAGAGTCGAAATGCCATAGCATCTAATGGCGGCATAAATATTCTCCATCCCTTAGAAAAGTTTATGTCGCACCATCGGTAAAAGTACTTTTTTAGGAATATAAAGAAGTTTTTACAGATTGTTTACCACATGCACCCACCGTAACTAGTGAATATTACGCAAATTTGAAAGGATTCTCTTTCATTAGAATAACGTTCCAGTCCAGCATAAGGTTTGCATTGCAACGGTTGCTATTAACAATATTAGCTTTGAAGTTTACCGAAATTTTTCCTGATCTAAGTCCTCAATAACTAATGCGTAAACTCTTCCTGCTTTAAAGATTCTCTATTTTTTTATCTTTTCTTCGTAATAATTGTGTTTCTCGATTAGAGTGCAGATTGGTACTACATTCACGGATTGATCTAAATGGTAAGGAGAACTGTAACACAACGATTTCAAGTACTGTATGGTTATATAATTCTCAGGTAACGCAGTAAATTCCACATCACATAAATGAATAATTGACCCTCATTCTTCAACTGAGTTATCGAATACATTTGACACCTTGTGGCGTGGAGTTCACTGGGAAACCTGTGAAGGAAAACTGGAAGAATCCTTTTTGAAGATTTTATAAAGTGAAGTTCCGAATATCCTTAACTCGAGTTTTGCTAAGCACGATGTGTCAGGTGAAAAATTTCATGACGATACATTTTGAATACAATGCAATTACAGCCAGATAAGAAGTAAAACAGAAAAAATACGTCTCCTGGGATTACATATTAATTGAGTACGGATATCTACGTTCGCGATTTTGACCGAAAAAATAAAATTAATTCTCACAAAGTATTTTGGCAAATTAACACTGGAAAGGTCCTTAAACTTGACTCCTTTTTAAACATTTAGTGAAATTGATTAGAACGAATTTGTTAAACTAGATTCCCTACATATATAATTACGATAAGTTTAGTAAGCACAGAATAAACTAAAAAGAAATATATCTGTTCGAGTTGACTGTAACATAGTACTTGTAACTAACATTCAAAGAACATCTGCAGAAATTTCCATTGTTGATGGTAGAAATGATCGTAGTAGTAAACAATTGGTAGGCAGAGCACAGTAAAGTGAAAATCCATATATTTTTGTTGAACCGTTTCTGCAAACAGTTTTTGCGAACCTTGGTGTTCGGCTAGTACCTTCTCGCCGTAGAATTGTTGGACCTATTTCTCTTTTATTTTACAATTAATGCTAAGAGGGATAGAAGCTGTTTGAATGAATTTATTGAACAACTGCACGAAGATGAATTACAACATGGTTATTTGTGCAGCAAAATGGTGCAGCGGCACACATAATACGAAAAAATATTGCTTTTGTTCGTGAGTTTTTTTTACGGTCGGGTTATAAACTTAAATATGGAAGTTGAATTTCCACCACGATCACCTTGCTTGACAATTATAGACTTTTTCGTGTTTTCTCGCCTAAAGAATAGAATACTTAAAACTTCTGCTTGTTCATTTGCAAGATATGCAGCAAAGAATTTTTGAAAAATGTGCCTTAGAAACCCTTGCAATGTTGTAAAGTGCGTTTAACAACATGACAAGACGTATAAACTTTTGAATTGAAAATAACGGACAACAATTTCGGGGCTTGCTTTAACTTCGCATTTTTTTTTTTTATAAAATTTTGAATACTAGCTGAACTTGTTGTTTTATTGTTTCTTTGAATGAAATAACGTATTTCCTGATGTTACAATAACACTGTCAAAATAACTTTCAAAAGTTGCCGTTACGAGTATGATTATAATGGCTTGTATTCAGACATACATATATTTTCTATTTAGATGCCATTTCTGTTCTAGAAACTTTATGATATCACGGTATATTGACGAATTTTTCTCAGATGTATGCTTCTAGGAACATAAATTAGTGTACCATCGTCGTATTATTCCAATAATAAAAAAAATACAAAAAAAAAACTATGTAAAATAATGTTTAAAGAATCCACATAATAAATGGGGAATCATCATTTTCCTATTATGTAGTATTGAAGTATTTTAGTAATTAGTACTTCACTTAAACAAACATATTTAATTGAAATATGTCGGGAGTAGAACTAGCGTTATAACATTAGCATCATCTAGCGAAACTCTTAAATTATTTTTTGTATTAAAGCTTTTTACCATGATTTCATAATTTTGTTTCAGTCAAACTAATAGATAATTTAACAAATTGAGGATTTAAGCCATCTAAATCATAGCAAAATCGCTTTTAAATTTACGTAGGACAAAAAGGAAAGGTACTTACTCCAAAACGTCGTATGAAAATGTGAATAGAACATCATATAGATCCCATAGAATCCCAGTATATGTAACAGAATAAATCCTATAAGATTCGGCCAGACCCATTTCCGTTTGAAGTTATAGTCCGTCCCTATATCAGATGGTAATTTCAAGTGGGTATCAACGACGTATCCTTTCTTCCTGTCCGGACTAGCAACCGGAATATCCTTCGAGTTTGGGGCCATTTTTCAGAAGGAAACTGTTACACACAAAAAGTGTTAAACTCTCCCGAAAATATTATTGGAATTAAAAACAAAAAGAAATGCACAATAAAATAAATATTTTGTTCAAGTTCCTCTTAACGACACTTTTTAATTCTCTAAGTCGACATTGTTCTTCTGTTACCACCGCATACGCTTTTAAACAGTTGTAAATTGTTTATGTGCTTTTTCTAACATCTCGCTTTAGTTTTTATATCGCGTCCGATGCTAGTTTTGAACAATCTATATACTATGACATCGATGAACAAACGCATAGAACTTACAGAAGTGGGGCCTTTTTAGTCCGGCACGCTGGTAAAAGACTTTCCCTATTTTAGGTTTTCGGTGGTGGTAATAGGTAGCTAGAAAGAAGCATCTATGTGTGTCGCGATGATTTATTACTGGATCGCCTATTTCTAATTGTATTACTATTTACGCACCAAATATACACTGCCCTCTGAAAGTTTCTCGCCGGTGCTCAAGTGACACAAAAACATTTACTTTCTATTCAATATCATTAAATATTATATCCGACAAGTTTTATAATATATTATTTTTTGATATGTAGTAATAATAATACAGATAATAATTTATGGATTTTTCCGAAAGCACTTGATACACTTTTGTTTCATAAATCAAATATGCAGTCGCAAAAGGCTACAGATAATTATAAAATCTGAAATGAATACGTAGGCTTCCACGGCCAGAGTTAGTAATAAACGAACTGCTTCCGGCATTGTCCGTGTTATGATGATACATATATAAAAACAAATAAGAGTAAGAGGAGAAAGAAAAATAAGAAGAAAAAGAAAGATCAAAAGAGAAATGTGGAATCTCGACATTTCGTCTCCATCGTAGGAGGCTTCTTCAGGGGAATAGAGGAAACCAAAGTGGCACGGTAACTCGAGCTGTAACCCAAGCTAAAGGCGAATCCACTTTGGCAGAAGGTTACGGTGAGTCGACGTGTTGACCGCGCTAGAGGCGAGAACCTTCTTTTTCTTTTTATCTATTTTTGTTTCTCCTCTTATTTTCTTTTTATATATATCTCATCATGACATGGTCCAATTCCGGAAGCAGTTCGTTGATAATTATGAAATCTTTTTAAATATTTATTATTATTTTTTAATAGGTAATGCACACTTTATGAATATCACAAGTTGTACAAACTTTATACTTAACAAAATTTCTACAGTTCTATACGAACTTGTGAACAGAATACTTGGTTTTCTTGATATTGTCGCATATTTAAGTATTTTGCCTATCTAAATGTTACAATTCCTCTGCTGTGTCATACAATTTCGTAGCGTCGCGATAATGGTATCGTTGGAAGAGGGGATGGGACACAATGGGGATACAAGTCATATTTGTGTTGAGTAGTAACACATGGGCTGAAAAGTGCCGGGCCTAACACATAGATGACGCTAGTTTTATTGCAGTCACCTTTCTCTCAGTTAGTACTAACCTTCAAAAGACAGCTGTTAAAATTTCATGATATTCTATTTATTAGTTTGTGAGTTATTGTGCTAAGAGTCACGCTACTTTCGTTATTTTCAAAACAATGGATCAAAAACAATTTCGCGTTTTAATTTTACACTGCTTCTTGATGGAAAAAAATATCATCGTCATCTGAGTGGACAGCAACTGATGAACCCCGTCCAAAGCGCCCGAAAGCACAACAATCGGCTGAAAAGGTTATGGCCTCGGTATTTTGGGATGTGCGTGGTATAATATTCATCGACTATCTTAAGAAAGGAAATACCATCAACAGTGAATATTATATAGCGTTATTGGAACATTTGAAGGCCGAAATTGCAAAGAAACAACCGCGTATGGCAAACAAAAAAATGTTGTTTCATCAAGACAACGCACCGTGTCACAAGTCAATAAAAACAATGGCAAAACTACATGAATTGAACTTCGAATTGCTCCCACATCCACCGTATTCGCCAGATTTGGCTCCCAGCGACTACTGGCTGTTCGCAGACCTCAAAAGAATGCTCGCCGGTAAGGAATTTCGCACGAATGAAGAGGTTATCGCTGAAACTGAGGCCTATTTTGAGACAAAAGATAAATCGTTTTACAAAAGTGGTATTGAAATGTTAGAGCGGCGCTGGAATGATTGCGTTGCTCTTGATGGAGATTACGTTGAAGGATAAAACTAATTTTGAACCAAAAAAAACGTGTTTTCTTTGTTAGGCCCGGGACTTTTCAGCCCATGTGATAGTTAGTTAGACAGTTATGAAGTAAGGAGTTAGTTTTATAAGAAAAGTACGATGCAGCTATAAAATACACAATATAAATCTGAACAAGTTCCTATATTAATTAAAACCACCCCTTAACCCTCAACTACGTACCAATATCTTCGGAAAATTATACATTGAAGTTAATTTGGCTACAAAGAAACACAAACGCAAGAGAAAACAACATCAATAATTTATTATGTTTTATACAGGGAATATTTACAATAATCATAGCTCGAAACAGCGACATTTTCATAGATCCACAGAGATAGACAGACTTACACATGGATCCTACGAAATCGGACATTTCCTTTCGGTATAAAAAAGCCTCTAAGCCTCTTCGAGAATGCTTTTATTGTTATACATACATATATGGAATAATATTCCAGGGTTTCTAGCCGTGTGTGCTATTGGTCTCGAATGTGACCATTTCGACTAGTTCAACGTTTCGATAAGATCTCACTCATCTTCTTCTGGACGCTCTCGTTCGGCTAGTGATCAGAGGTGAATATATATATATATATATATATATATATATATATATATACAGAGAGTAATCAAAAACTAACTCGAAAAGCTCCCTGTGACATTACTCAGATTCTTATGATTATCAAAATTTTGCCCATCCTGATATATATATATATAAGTTGATATGGTCCTTCTATATGATTACTACAAGAATGCACTCAAAGCGTAGAGAAGAATTGCACCAGTAACTGGAAAGTCAATTTCATCCATACACATTACGCTGCACGAAAATAGCTTGTGCCTGTACCGTATACAAACCAAGACCAAAAATAAAGCATCCCAATAAACATTTCTATGAATACTCTTAGTCAAATCTTTTTCACTTGGATTTTGTTTTTTTATTTTTGGACAATATTTACCATTTCCAAAATCTAAATCAAAGAAAACAATTAAGACTTAATATTTAAAATAAATTGTTATTATCACAATATTTATTTAAACCTTTTTCTCATATATTACATCCAAAAAAGCTTAAAATATTTATAGCACATAAACAATATTTAAGCATATTGCTACTTGGATAATACACAATATTTTTTTTTTATTTTAAGATACAAGTCTAGTGTAGCATTTCTGATTTCTGTAATGAAAATTAATAATACGTTCATGTGGTAACAGCCAAAAAATCGCCATTAAAATTTTTTGTTTCGGATTTTTGTCAAAAAATGTAAATAATTACAAAAACCGAAAAGGAACCCGTTAGATATACTTTCTCTTAGTTAATCGCCAATTTTAGACTACTAAATAATCTCAGGAAGAAGGAATTTCCAAATTCTAAGGAATATTTTTAAAGTTTCTTGCACTACTACATACAAATCCAAAAAATGAAGTCGATTTTATATAGAAAGTGATACTATATAATACATTTAGACAATCCAACATTAAAGGCATTAAGAAAATAATAGAATAATTGCCATTATAAAATAATAAAATGCACAAATTAATAGAAGCCTATTTCAGTCACATTTTCAAAGAAATAGTGATAACTAGAGACCGTCTTACACTGATTAAAGTTAATTACCGCTAACTAAATTTAATCAGTGTAATACATCTACATATAGACGTAAAATATAATAAATAAATTAAATTAAATTACACTTTGCATATAATCCGGTCTCTAGTTATAACTAAACCACAATTTAACCTACATGTAAGCCTGCAGAAACGAGTGGGAACTCATTAGCGGCAATGATATATTTCGAAAGTGGTGGAACATATTCGAAGTCGGAATTCATATGGTTAGTACGTGTATGAATGCCGAATTAGATTGATGATGGCGAATCGACAGCGTTCTCTATTAAGTTCGACGAGTGCTAATAGATTTTTTAACCGATTTCCTACATTAGAATACACTGGCACTATTATCGAATGTATTGTTTGCCATATCAATATTTTACCGTAAAATATTTTTGTATATATAATATCAAACGACGTTTTGCCGAAAGTTCAGAAAAGTGAAATCACTATACCAGTTATATGGGTAGATTCCTATCAATAAGAAGCTTGTTTGTTCGATTTTGATGCCTGATTTTTGGCAATGTTTTAAGGTGTTAGGAGTATTCGCAATCATAGCAAGGTATGATTGCAAAAGCATCACTTGCACCGTGGCAACATATGTATAATAAAGTGAAATCACATTTAAAAGACTATTTCAGTAGATTCTTTGCAGATAAATTACGGTACAGCAAAACTTATGATTCGCATTCTGGATTCTTTCCGTAGATCTTCAATTCACACTTTTAATGCAGCCTGTGATTATATTGTAATGCATAATTTCTCAAATCTTTGAAATTTAGCAAGTTTAAAATTGGATTGAGCAATTATTTGCAGAAATTTCTTTGCGTTATGTGAACGAACGTACGTCTAGACTTCTGTATTTATTGAATTCATTTCTTTTAATTCACATTCCCTTTCTCGAAATGGTAACTGATTATTTGCGCAAATTCTTTTTAAGCACGAACTATGTACACATATTCATTAACTAGTTTCCATTTCATATCTAACTAATAGGATTTTAAACGAATTTTAAAGATAATTTTTGAAATTTGCTCTATTAGTTCCTCCATTTAGATATATCTTTCAAAATATCTATTATATTACTATTACAACATTCTATACAAATATTAATGGTCTAATAGTGATAATGCAAATGTGAATAAAATATGCGTTATAGGTAGAGCGCGCAAACTGTGACCATAGGCGTACACAATAAGTTATTATTTATTATTGCCATCTACCGGATTTCAATCTCCAAGAGGCTCCATCCCTAAAACCATCTTCCCTCGGTCCTCCCTCCTGCATGGCTTATTTAATTCCATTTTCCCAACACCTTCTTGGTCTTACTTTTTTCCTTGTATTAACAGGCTGCCATTTCCAAATCTTTTGTGGTAGTCTATTCTGGTCCATTCTCCTCATGTGGCCATACCATAATAGTTGTTTCCGTTCTATTTTATATATTAATGATGGGTCAATTTGTATTATTTCTCTTATTCTTTAATTTCTTTCACAATCCAATAATATCTTCTTACAGCAACGTCTTCGTACATCATCTCCGATTACATTATTTTGGTTTCCATCTTCTTATTCAGCGCCCACACTCCTCTTCCATAGGTTCTTCAGCTTTCAATAAAAGAGTGGAACATCCTACCTTTTAATAACTAATAACCTTTTGTTTTCTTCGAAATATTGTCATCTCACACCACAAGGTGTAGTTGTCTAAATATATGTTTTCCATTTATTATTTTATTATGTATGTCTATTTCATCTCTACCATCGGAAGTTAACGTAACTCCTAGATATTTATACGCATTTGTCGTTTCTATCACATCATTTTCTATCACTAACTGTTTTCATTTTGAACAAATTACCATGTACTCTGTCTTATCCATATTAATCTCCAAACCTCATCTCGCGTATCGTTCCTTCAGTTTCCTGAACGTCTAACGTCAAGAAATTCATACTTTTCCAGAAAAAGGAGGTCACGAATACGTTTTGCCGAAATTAACGTATTGTGGGATATATTTGGCAAGCTGAATCTGTCTCTGAAAAACAATAGCATGCACATTTTGCAACTTTTAGAGAAGGATGCGGCGTTTAGGAGAAATCTGCAGTTGTAAATAACAAAAATCAGTGAGGATGACGACACAAAAGTCGAAGAGTACCTCTCAAAGTTCACTCAGGAGTTTGCAAAATACTGTGAGGAAGACAATATCGCGAAATTTGCATATCCAAGATCCTTACCGCGTTCAAACTTCATTAGAATTCACTTTATAGAAACAATAGAGTCTAATTGAGATTTCTTGCAGCAACAACATAAAAATGAACCTCACTTCTTTCGATTTAGTAGAGTTTTAGATATCAATCAATAATGAATATTTTAGTCTCAGTTCAAGAGCGTCAAGATCCTTATTCCCTTTGGGACAACTTATTTATACGAACCCGGATTATCAGCGGTAGCTGTAATAAAGTACAAATATCGCTCAAAAGTCGATGCGCAGCAAGAAATGAAACTGACAGTATTGAACACTATTTCGGGTTTAAGAAATGTGCAGCGATCAGCAAGCACGCCCGTCAATTTACTTGTCGTTGAAGCTTTTCACCATTTATTTTGTCTTTTTTTTTGTATTTTCATATATTAATGTGACCGTTTTTCTGAGCTTCACATTATAAAATCTATCTTGAGTTGTTTTCATTTCTGTGCCCGATTTATGTCATTGTACACATACACTACCGTCCAAAAGTTTGGAAGCAAAGATGTATTTTATAAAAAGTCAGATACAGTAAAATTTTATTGTGATTATTAATGAATTTATACAATACAAGTGACTGTTGTGAAACATATGTAAATTAATTCAAACATGTATAAATTTTGGGCATTCTTCGAAGCAATTTTTCGAGACAATCCACGTCAATTTGTGGCCATACGTTCTGTAAATATTTCCATAAGTGTTGGGTGTTCTGAGGTTGTCGCTGTCTAGGCCTTCGATCAAGCTCATACCATAAGAACTTTATGGAGGATAAACCCGGACTTTGAGGAGCCCCAACTATTAATTTTACTGCTTTCACGTCTAAAAAGTTTTTACTCATTCGAGCCTTATATTTGGGGTCAATGTCTTGCAGTAACACAAATGATTCATCAACAAGACGGCTTCCATACGGAATATCAAAATACTCTCCTTTCCGCATCGTACCTCTAATTTTCACTGAATCACCTGTACTTATTCCAGCAAAACTACCCCAAACCATAACACTAGCACCTCCGTGTTTGGCTGATGGCACTAAGGAAACTTCACTAGCTCTTTCTCATGGCCGACGACGAACAAAAACTCTCCGTTACGTACGAAATAACTGAAATTTGGACGCGTTGGTCCATAAGACTGTGTTCCAACCATCCAGTGGCCAGTTTGCATGCTCTATTGCCCATGTTAATCGTTTCCTTTTATACACGCGTTTTAAAAACATGCTACCAATAACCGTCTCTTGACGGTGGTAACAGAAACATTTGTTCACCGTTGTGTATTAACGCTCGTTGTGATATCCGGTGCCGTTAGACATCGATCTCGCGTCGAAATTGTTACTATAAATCTATCTTCAATTCCAGAAGTCACCCGTGGGCGTCCACTTCGTCTTCTATCAAGATTTTGTTGTATCATTATTCTCTGTGTGGTGCACATCTTTCTATAAAATCCTTAACCGTAGAGCAATTTCTCTCTCGGTATATCTTTCATCGTGAAGAGCACAAATATTACTATGTTATTCTTCAGTCAACTGCTGGGTTTTGGCATTTTTACGCGCAGTACTTTACCAAATTGTTATAATTACATACTGATTTCAAAAAAACTAATTCCGGACAGGAAAGCGATAAGGCACAAAGGATTAATACCTTTACCACATGCACTAAATGATTACCGAAGTAGTATTGAACCATTTGACCGAAAGTAATTACTGTAGGTGTGCTACTCCATCCCCATCAAACATTAAACATATTCTTGAAGTAGAGTAATAAAATGTAGTTGGATAAAATTTGTACCTAAATGTTTAGACTTTATGGATTATGTCTAACAATTTTAGATTAACGATTTCACGATATGCCTATCAGTTGTATTATTTGAAAGAAATTTCATCTTACTTCCAAACCTATGGACAGTAATGTATTTTAAAACGTGCCTCTGGACAAAGTACATAACCTGTAAGTGCACCATGGACTACTGATAAAGTTTCGGAACCCCTAAGTTAGACTAAGCAACAGCAACATTGCGTAAGCCCTCGAAAAATGGTTCTAATGTTGTCTTTCAATGCCTGAGTCGTCATAGGACCATTAGCATAGGGTATCAGACCATCACAAAATCTACACAGGAAGGAGTCCAAATGGCGTCAAATCGCATGATTTAGGCAGCTAAATAATGTCCTCATTTCGTGACATAACACAACCGGAAAATATCTCACGTAATAGCCCAATCTCAATTATTTCGCCAAATATATGGCATGTAGCACCGCCTTATTGAAAATAAATGCCACCCAAATCCACTGCTTCCAATTCAGACCATAAGATATTAATTGACATCGCACGATAATACAGGCCATTGACGAAAACTACTCCTTTCTTCTCATCTTTGGAGAAATAAAGGCCCAACGAGACCACCAGCCTAGAAACCGCACTAAAGTTTCACGCACAAGAAATATAGTGAACGCTCCAGTATCTTTCTTGGATTTTCGAAACCCCAAATTTTGTTTGTTAACACACGTTTACATATTGCAAAAATCATCAGTTACTTGCATTTTTAACACCAGCTTTGAAAATTCACGACGTTATATGTAAACATAACAACTCCTTAAAAAGAGGTAAGATGAAACCAATTTTACCAGTAAAGAACAGAAGTCAATACTTTCCAGTCTAGCATAACGTAAATTATGATTAATGTGATCAAAAGCCCTAAAATCAGTATAGATTACATCGACCTGTCCTTGCTGGTCCAACGCTCTAGCTAGGTAATATTTGCTACGTTGGTTACAGTGGATCTACCTGACATAAATCCGTGTTGATGGATCGACAAAAATGATTTAACATAGAATAAGTATTATTATATAAAATACTTTTGCAAAGTTAACTAGAATAAAGTCTGTAATTCGCGGTATTAGCCCTTTAACACTTGCAGTATTTTGCTAAGAGATGAGTTCTGAGTTTCTGTTTTTAACGCAACTTTAATACTGTTCTTAGTTTCTTTGCACGCAGATGCTAAATACGCAGTTTCATCCGATGCTTATGGAATCTATCTTAAATTTATGCGCGTAAAATTATGAATGAGGAAGTAAATAACATTAGGCTTTCGTGAACAGATCTATATAACAGAACAACAAGCTTGTGCCTATGTAAGCTTTACGACACTCGATACCAGCGAGCGTATCCGCTAAAGGTAATCTACTCAGCTGCGAACGAGGTTAATGTTAGTTTTAATACTTATTTAATCTGTATGTGTGCAGTAATGGAAAAAGAATCGAAATTTTTAATTTATTGTTAATTCCGGTTTTAATTACTTTAAATGATAGTAGAACTAATCGGATGTACGGTATACTGACACAGATGTAGTCTTGAGTTGCTGTGTTCATATACGTGGGCTGTACCTTTTTCCACTGAGCCTCTCTAACAGATATATTGATATTTTGAAACAAATTTTACTTGAGATTTTTTTTAATCCTACGTCCTTTATATGTCGGACTACTATTCTCTAATTTTACGTCCTTGCAGTGGTGGATTACCATTCTCTTATTTTTGTCTTCCACAGTTTCCTGTTCTGAGTCAGTTGTTTGGCTTCAATCCATTCCATACTTATTTTTTCTAATGTTCTGTACATTTGTGCTTTCCAGGTATTTCTGGGTCTCCCTATTCTGTTTTTGGCTTCGAAAATCTTCTTTATTATTCAATCTTTTTCCATTTTGTGTGTATGTCCAAGCCATCCCAGTTGACTATCCTCTGTGATTATTTCTATTGGTTTGATATTTGGGTGATTGTCGTGTTTCTGATTTGGTCTCTCCTTGTTACTCCATCTATTCTTCTTAAAAATCTCATTTCCATGACTGTGACTTTGCTTTTGATTCTATTTGTGGTTGTCCATGACTCGCTGCCATATGTCAATGTTGGTCTGACAACTCTTTTATGCACTTCTGTCTTTATTTGTTTTGGTATTTCTTCTTTATCCAGAAATGTATTTCTTAATGAATTATATATTTTTGCGAATTTCCCTATTCTCTCATTTATTTCTTTCTCTATTCTCCCCGTTGCCTTTGATGATTGTTCCTAGGCAATTACATCTTTTAACTTGTTCCAAGATTGTTCCTTTAATTCTACTGTTTATGTTTTTTTTTCTTCTACCTCTATTATCATTATATTTATTTTCATCGTGTTTATATCCATGTTTATCTTTTTTAGTTCTTTTTGGTATATCTTCAGGTTTTGCTGTAATGTCTTTTCTGAATCTGTTATCAATACCATACTATCTGCAAACATTAGTTCCTGTACGTTAATTGCATTCATTTTCCAGTTTCCTACTTTCATATTTTGTTCTTTTTGTTTGGCTTTTTTAATAGTGTCGTCTGTTAGTATAGGGAATAGCAAAGGATTTAATTCGCAAACCTGCTTTAACCCAATTTGTGAGCTGATTCTGCTTTGGAGGTTCTAGCTTTATTCCTGTTATTTTTATTCAACGCCTTAATCATCTCTATCATTCGTCTCCCTGCCCTTCTCCTTTCTAAACTCGGCCATACGTTTTCTCTTTTTACCCTATCATGATATCTATAAAACATAGAATATAGAAAAACAGTTTTGGCGTGCGAGAACTGTGCAACGGAAAATTACAGATTTCTTTCATTAGACAAACAAGTTAGTATGTACCTACATGTGTAAGGTTATATGGTTAAGTACATTAAATTAATTAAATTCACACATGTATCTGTTTATCACTCGTAATATTGTTTCCCGCCAATTCTTGTATGTAAATAAGGAACTTGTAAAAACTCCCCCTATAGCTTCACCTTGTTATAGCGTCAAAAAATTCGCAGTCCCGTGACTGTCGTTATAACGGGGTTCTACTGTAATTATAAATATTAATTAATTTTTGTCTTAACCCCATATTTGGCGCCAGTGCATTCCGATTAATAGTTATACGAGTTGTAATATTTAACATAGAAACCTAAATAATTTGTTTATTTTAAACAAGCTAATGTAAGCGTTTTAACATTTCAAAAAATTAAACACTTAAACATATCAAATATCTAGTCAGCGTTGCTTAATTAATTGCTGTTAAAATATTTGTTTTGGATAATCTCATGTTTACTACATCGAAGGAACGTAAGCCTTGTAGAAAAAGCGCAATAATCAATAATTAATGCTCTTCAACTATTATAACACCCAATAATTACATAATGCAATATTCGGTAACATACGTATATCTAGTCGGATCCTCAGAAGATCTTCTATATTTGTCGTTTAATTAGCATCAAATGCATAGCTTATCATCGCTAATATATAACGTTATTTGAATATATTATTAGGTTTTGGACAGCGATCCCTTTCAGTAATAATTTTCTATAAATTTAGTAGAGAAAATTGGCCTAGATAACATATTTGTTGATCTCCAAACGTAAAAAAAAGTAAATCTGACGAAATATGTATACCTAAAATGTTAGACACGTTATATAATTTCAATATAAAGCAGTTTCATACATCTTATTGTAATCGAGCCATTGTTGTAGAAAGTTGCACCTACTGGAACATTGAACAATATGCGTTGTAGTAATTACTTCAAGTTTATTGATACAAAAATTAATTAATCTACGTTAAATTTAGCGTTATATCTTTTTCCTTTGTATTCCTTGTTATTATTTTTGTAATACCGTTATTAGTGTCATCCGTTAGCCTATTACGCGGAGACCTTATTAGATTATACAATACCAATTACATGATCATTAACCCTTAACAAATATCGTAATAAATTGGAATAAAGTTTCAACCTCACCTCTATTAACAAGATCTTCAACTGTACGAATTCTTCAGTAAAATTTTAGGGTATCTATCCTATCATAGGCCACACAGCCTTTGCAGTTTCTCCGGACTGGATGAGAAGAACTTATTTGACTTATCACGCCAAGAAATTAACTCCAATAAGACAATAAAAAAATTGCTACATATACATGCACGCCCACGACCAGCAATAAAATGTGAGTAATTGTTTGATTGCTTAATGTGAGGATACTATTCGAACTTTTTTATCGATTTTAAATTTCGTGTAATGCATAAGAATTGTTTAAAATATTCATTGGTATTTATTGCAAATCTACTCACAATAATATCTTAAGAAATATTTCGAAATCTATGACGATATCCTAGCATGAAGATTCAATTAAAATAACAACTCGGATCAACATAAATTTAATCGAGATTGTCTTGCATTATCTACAGTGATTGCAACGCGAATTTAGACAATATAAAGAGATATACACTACTGTGCAAAACAAAGACGTATATAGGTATATTTTTAAAAGTTTAGGTAATGGTTAGGGTTCCGGGAATATTTCATAATTTCATTTTTAATTGTAATGATATTTACAATTTACTTCAATCTGGTAAATACTATACCAAATAAGTAGAAAAGAATACTTAAAAATCGTAATCCTTCTGTAATATTCACGAATGCTATAAATAAAGAGATATGCACGTAGAGTCCGATCCAAACCTGATGATACTTGATATTCGCAAAGTCTGGTGAGAACTTCGTACTATCTAAGCCGAAAATATCATCACCAAAGCGATTGCATAAATTTCTCGCTTCTTATGAGTATAAGCACCACGGAATAGAAAAAGTACGTGGGTGAATCTCTGTGCTGCACCGCTAACCCCCTTACAGTAAAACTACAGTTGCATTATATTTTTTATTTTTCAACATAGTCTCCCCTAACACTAATGCTATATCTCAACCAATATCTCAACAGCCTCCTGAAAAAATTTTTGTCCGACCTCTGCATACCACCTCTCTACAAAGTTTGACCAACGTAAGACTTCTTTTAGTTTGTGGAACACCCTGTAATCATTAGAGGTCAGATCCGGTGAATATGGCGGGTTCTCCGCTAATTCAAAGCCTACTTGGTGTATAGCAGTCATAGCAATATAAAATGTATGGCTGGGAGCATTATCCTGACGGAACAGCACACCGTGCCTTAACTTTCGTCGACGTTTCTCTTTAATAGCGTCTCGCAATTTCTAAATCAATTGTACGTAGTAGGTCCCTGTAATGCTCTGTCCCTTTTGCAAATAATCAGTCAGGATGATTCCATGAGCATCCCAGAACACAAATAGCAAAACCTTTCCAACAAACGGCACGGCCTTAAGTTTGCGTGGAGGAGAAGAATCGTGATGTTTCCACTCTCTACTTCGCACTTCGGTTTCGGGATCATAGTGATGCACCCATGACTCATTCATGGTTACATACCAACTAAGGAACTTCTCTTTGTTTGCTTGATACCTGTCCAAAATACGCTTACGAATCAACACCTGATTTCCTTTTTGATCAATGATTAACATTCGGGGTAACTATCTTGCACTTATCTTTCTCATATCTAATTTTTCAGTTAGTATGTTGTGCACCACGTGATATGATAAGCCAGTATCTTCCACAATGTCCCTGATGCGTACTGGTCGGTATTGCAGTACGATATCGTGTAGCTTTTTAATGTTTTTGTCTGTTGTACCGGCATGTTGGTTTTCACAGGATGTTCTTGCGCATTTAAAATCTTGACACCAGCATTTGACTATATCATAGGACTGCAGACTCGCCAATAGTTGCCATAACGTATTTATGAATTTGAGTTGGCGTCATGCCCTCTTTCTGGAGATATTTTATTACGGCTCTTTGTTCTACAGGATCTATTTTTACGAACAATCACAACACACAATTTAAGAATTAGCCACAGTACAACACTTTCAGATACAAACTTGATATTATGTAAATAAGTAGTTAACAGGAGGGGCATAAGGATCTGCCCTCATATATAGTCTATCGGGTACTACAATAACGTATGAGACTATTCCTCTTTTAATAAACATTACCTGTTAATTCTTTAGGAACATTTGAGTATTTTTTCCTTGATTTCTCTTAAAGCATAGCACCACGTGTACTGCTGTATGTTTAATTGACGTTTCCGTTTAAAGTGAATGTAATAAGTCAATTTGACATAGTTGTGCTGAGTTGGATAAAATTAAATCGAATACAGCAAATGTGTAGGTAGGGCAACTTCAGACGCAATTTTGTACTATGTTATTATATTTAGAAGATTATTTTGACGTACGACAAATGTTAACAAAGAATTTAAATTATTAATTTTATTATTAATAATTAACTGCCAAAGGCAAATGAAAAAGTAAACATCGATACTAGGTAAAATAAATTAAAGAACTTTGATTTTTTTTTAATTTTGCCAATCATTTCCACCTGACGAATAATCAAATAGACTAATAATAAATTCTTCATGGATATCATCCATTATAGTTTCTTTAATAACATAATCTTCTTCACTATTTTTAACATGGGCACAAATATCTCAATACTCTTTTGCACACACCTTCGTACACTCTTCTCGATCAATTCTGCTTACATATAATTTAAAAGTAATATGAAAATTCATGGAAACGCTGCACCGCGGAAAGCAAGAACTAAACAACATTTTCGGTGTTTGTATTGAAAAGCAATAAAATTTATGATTGGGTCTGTTTATCTGTATTTATTGTTCATTGTAATAACCAAGTGCGAAACGTTTACGTGTAAATTATAACGAGTTTTATGTGATATTCCTAACAGAAAGTAATAGTGACTTCTGATGCAGAAGCGATTATACTGAGAAAGTTGGTGCTGCAAGTTTTGATACAGTGGCTATATTTGGAAAAAATACCGAAAATATCGTTAGTAAACAGTAATAAAGTTGTTATTTTACATCAAAAAGGTTACAGTCAAGCAGAAATCGCAAGTTGTATGAAATGTTCTCGGTGCGGGGTACAAAAAATTCTTAAAATATATAACGAAACAGGTGAAACTGGCGCGTTCATACATGCTTTGACTGTGAGGCGGTCTTTAAAGAAATCGGGATTACGTGGATGCGTAGCTGACAGGAAACCTCTTTGGTGACGAGGCTATAAAATAAAGAGGCTCATATACGCTAAAGACTATCAAAATTGGACAGATGATAAGTGGAGACAATCATTATGGACCCACGAGTCTAAATTTCAATTACTTGGATCGAACAAGCGTCAGTATGTTCGATGGCGTGTTGGAGTAGCCCTTGTAAAACCGTGTTTAGACGCTGCTGCCAAACATGGGGATGGTAATACCCAGGTTTGAGATTGCATTTCATCGCAAGGAGTTTGTGACATTAAAATTGAGGAGAAGATTACAGCGGAGAAATATCGACCAATATTATAGCAACATGCTATACCTTCTGAGCATCTGCTCTGAGTCTAATTGGTAATAATTTCCTCCTGCCGCAAGATAGCGATTCCAAACACACTTCTCGATTGGTCAAGAGCTATTTAAGTTAGTTACAAGAGGACGGAGTAGTTCGCACTATGGTTCGACCGCCACAATGCCCGAACTTCAATAATATCGAACATGTTTGGGATTATCTTGACCATAAAAAGATTGAAAGGGCACCAAAGACTTTAAATGAGTTGCAATAAGAGTGTTATCGTATTCCGGACAATTCCATCAGAACACTGCATGGCAGTCTAATCCACTTCAACCTTCATGCGCCATCTCTTACCGATTCCGGAAACATTTTAGGTCGCCCTCGTATAAATACAAAGTAAAGGTCCATTTTATAAATAATTTTTGACTTGTTTTTTCTGTAAATCATTTAGTGGTATATAGTTTTATTAATTTTCATTTCATTCGGGTAAAATCATATAACATTTGATGGGATTATGCTTGTACACATCAATGCAATACCTCTGCTAACCTTTAAGATTTATTTTTAAATTCATCTACAACGTTTAAACAGTAAATAGCGTCATCATCATTGCAAGCTGCGTTAGCCAGTGTAGCTACCTCCTCCTTAAACAAAATGTTAGCAGATAATGTCATCCAACGTTAATAGGTTTATGAAAATTCAGCATCCTACAGGCAGCAGGTCTATGGAAGAAAAGATTCTATAAGAAGCGCGAAGAAGTTCGGGAATCTCTGATCTATAGCTTTTAAAGGAAATGCAAAAGAACTAGTGCTAAATAATGTACATGTAACACCAACATTTGCGTATAAATGAATTACTTAATGGTAAGTGCATTTTTTGCTATGCCATTTTATCGGTTTTAATATTTCAATCGCAATGGCGTAAGTTCGGGTGACGTATCTGTAGATAGTAATATTAATCAGTAAAAATATTAGATATTCTAGAAGTTTACCAAAGCTTATCCTCTAAAATAACAAAATTTACTCCTACAGTCCTCGGTAGTATAGTGGTCAGTATCCCCGCCTGTCACGCGGGAGACCGGGGTTCGATTCCCCGCCGGGGAGACTTTTTTTTCCTTTACAAATTAATTTTATTTAAGTAAATATTTATTTACTCAAGACATATAAAAATTATATTTGTAGCGTTAATCAAGAAATCAAATATCAAAAGAGTTAAAATACGACATTTTCATAATGAACTTAAAATAGAATTATTAATAAAATAACCTTCGGAAAACTTAAAACACCACATTATAATCGAAGCAGTGTCATTATATACTTTGACTGTAAAATTGCATTATTATTTTTCTGTTTTCTTATTATTCTGCTGTGCATAATTATATGACAATCATATCTTTCTACGAATCTCTAATTACTAGCATAAGGCATAATATACACACTGTAACGTAAACTATTTACTTGATTATAATTGCGGAAAGATGTTGCATGTAGTGATAAAAAAGAAACATGAAATCGGAGCACGCTATGTGAAACATTTTCCTATAAGAGGCACTTCATTCCTTTTTCCTCCTTGCATAAAGTTGGCAGTGAAACTTCTAGACGTAATTTATGCTTTTCTAGGTCGCTATAGATGAAGTTTCGTCGTTAAACTCGTTATGGTTTGTAAATAAAAATTAAATTGCTCCTAGACACAAGTAAATTGGCAATCTTTCGCAATGTACGCTTGTTTAACTGTATTTTACGGCATATGTAACGAACTCTAAATTAAGAAAATTTAAATTAAATTACACCCAATTCTTCTTGATGCGATGATAATCTATGTAATTTTAATTGTTGGCCAATTAATAGTTCTAAAAACTTTCAATTTCATGTATAAATAAATAAATAAAGTGTAGGATTTCGAATATCTTTCCGTGCCATTATTTTTATATTTTGTGTTAATTATTTGGAATATTTTCCAATTTTCTTAACTATTGTTTCTCCAATTAGTCTATCCGCTTTTACGGGGAATCTAGTTCACTGAAACTGCAATTTCGAGTTTAATCGAAAAATTATGCTATTAATACGTTAAATGGCGAAATGATAATCATAACATCCTGAATAAATTCAATTCACTTTCTCGCGATGATTAAATTTCAAATTACTTAGTTTTATTATTGAAACCGTTGCCTATTTGCTCCTGTTTTAATAAATAAAAAGCAAAAAAAAATAGATGAAAATACACGTGCAAGATAGAATTTCGAATTTCTACTTCGTACGCCTCTAGCTACGGCAAATATAGTGGGATACAACGATTTATTATAGATTACTAAATACACTATCGCTCATATATATATATATATAACTGATATAAACATTTTCTTTTGCATTACAGTAAAATTGGAAAGATTTGAAATAAACTTGTGTTTGGGAAAGACAACAATAAACGTATTCGTGATTCGTTGAAAGATCAAAATGCATTGAACCGGTACTTTGCATCGCCTACTATAACGTAAACATCACAAATCAGAAGGTTCTCGGTCAAAGATTCCAATTTAAAAAACTCACTTCAACCGATGTGCCTGCGCGATAGATAATATAAAGGCAACCGGAAATATTTCCGGAATCGGCAAGAAAAACACGGTAATGATGTGGTTCTTTATTTTTATTTTTCGATGTAGTCTCCTCGAAGATCAATACACTTTTTCAAACGGTGCTCCAGTCTCTTCAAGCCGTCGGAAAAGTAGGATGTTTCGAGGTATGTAGTGATGGATCCAAGTCTCATCCACGGTTACGACATGCATGAAGAAATCCCTTGGATTACGTTGGATACTGGCCAGACACTCCTTCGAAACGGTCATCCGATTTCGTTTTTGTATCGCGCCGAAAGCATCTTCATACCCAAAATTTCGTGTAGGATATGGCCAACGCGTTCTTCTGAGATGCATGTTGTCTATGCTATCTCTTTCAGCTTCAATCGGCGACATCATGAATCTTGTCGACCATTTCATCGTTGGTAGCGGTTTTTGGGCGTCCACTGCGTGGTTCGTCACTTGTGCTTGTGCGCCGACGTTTGAACTCGGTCACCCAGAAGCTGATGGTCGAAAATGATGGAGTGCATCCGCCATGAACCTCTAGCAAAATATTTCGAATTTCCGTGGCCGTTTTCCCAGCTATCCAGAAGTGCTTTATTATTGCACGAAATTCGATTTTATCCATTTTTGCGAAACCGCCTGACTTGCTACACAAAACAAACTCTTAAACAACAACTATTGACAGTAGACGTCTGAAATTTTGACAGTTGCCATATAAAAGGTTGCCCTTGCCGACCCACGCATTCACTTCAAGCTTCGTGCGCCATCTCTTGCCGATTCCGCAAACATTTCAAGTCGCCCTCGTATAGACGCGCAATCTGTATACATTCATTAGCGGATTACGTAACTCATATTTTTAAACACTACATTGATATGTCTGCATTCCTCACTTCTTAGAAGTCGTCTCTTATTAGGCTTATTCCTAACTCAATTGCTACAGGTGAGATTTTAAAATACTCGAAAATATTTAAATATTGAGTAATTGACCGATTACGTCAATTCGTCGACTGCATCAACATTTTGCCTGCTTATCGGTTTGGTTTTCGACCACGGCATAGTTGCACTACAGCGTTGTCGGACGTTGTGGATGATATACTCCTGGCCACCGACAACGGAGACATCATAGTCTTAATTCTCTTAGGCTTTAAAAGAGCGTTCGATACTGCTCAGTATGACATCTTGTGTATTTTAAATTCCATCGGTTGCAATCCATCTACATTAGCACTGCGAAATAGAATACAGCCAGTTGTACTAGATAATCGCAATTCCGAAAAGATCAGTATATCGTGTGGGTTGCCACAAGCAGCCATCTTAAGTTCACATTTGTTTCCCATCTATTATATACTGTATTTTTCAATTCGAGAGAGTGTTTTTAAATTGAAGCGCTGTTGGCAGGTTTTCAGCAATAATAACACTAGTGATAATTGATATATTAGCAGCCGCCATATTATTACAACAACTGATCGACGTTTAGATCATGTATTTTCTGAGTGCGTTTGCATTTAATTTTTCTTTATAAATTTGCACTGTAATAATAATTACGTAACTACAACTTATATAAAATCCTAGCTAGTTTTAAGACTACCGTCAAAAAGTAGCATTGTGTAAACACGTCTTTTCATTGTGCTCCTTCGAATTAAAAAAATAGAATACCTAATAACCTTTATATGATATAATTTATATGCAGACAACACCCAACTTTATTTTTCCTTTAGCACCTCCAAGCTCATTGAAGGTCTGAAATACTGATATTTATGAAAAAGGACAGAAACTCAATGAATAGAGAACTACCTCCAATTGCACACTCAAGTCTGCTTGATTTATTACCACAATGCCCCGTTAAAGATAAAGTTCGTTTTCGTTCCTTCCTTGTATGTTAAGTACAAACACTACTTATTTCAAATTTTTGAGTGATTTACAACAATACGAAATCTTTTTAATTCCCAAAAACGGAGTTATTTACGGTATATAAATATTTGTCTGCACCTTTTAAATATTTGTTCATCTTGTTCCAAAAATAAGAAGACGAATTTCTCTTACAATAGCACTTTTATTCCCACTAGTTAAGAATAACAGCAAATGATACTGTACCGACCTTGCTTCGGTTCTATCAAATGTTTTGACGTTATTTGTGGTTATGATTGAGCCTGATTGTGCTTATTATATAATTTTTCCATTATGTCACCCCTTTTTATTATTATCTCCGGTTCTTTCTTTATTACACATCAATTTTTCGTATGTATAACTTTATCTAAAAGAATTAACACTTCTGTAACCGATGTGGTAGGCAACCAGTTATACGGTCACAATTTAGTAGCAAAACCTAATGTTATCAATACTAATACACTCTGTAATTATATCACTTGTTTTATTCCTAAGTACATCCAATTTTTGGAATACCGCCTTATTGAACTCTTGTTTAATTAACCACTGTTTACGTTTTCTTGTAGATTCCTTTCTTATGTGATTCTTATTACAGTTGCCTACATTCATTTATCATTTACCGCCATTTTTTTAATCCGATGCATATACAAGTGCCCTAAGTAATTTTCAAAATAACAACAATGCGATAAAATAATGACCAGGTTTAATGAATAAATGTTTATTTTTTGTTAAAATATAGAGAGATCCTCATATTATTGTTGAATTTTTTCTGCGTACTACGAAACTTGGTTTTTGACAGCAGCTTCTGACCGCAAAGTATTAGGCCTATTTTTTTTATCAGCTGAGAGGTATAGAATTGTTTAGAATGTATTTATTGAACAGTTGCACGAAGATGAATTATAATATGGTTACTTCCAGCAAGAGCAACTAATACAAGGTAATATTGCTTTTCTTCGTGAGTAATGATCGGATTAGAAGCTTACATACGCAAATTGAATTTCCACGACGATCACTTTGACAACTATGAGCATTTTCGTACTTCTTCACCTAAAGAATAGAATATTTAAAACTCTTTTTTTATTAATAAAATCTTGAATACCACCTGAGCTTGTTGTTTTATTCTATCTTTAAATCAAGTAACATACTGATTGGTCACAATAACATTGTCAAAATAATTTGTTAAGGTTGTGTTGCGACTATGATAATACGGCTAAGTTCAGTTACTTCAACGCCATCTGGGACCTAGAAACTTTATGATATCGCGTTACTGCCTTTTATATATTTTAATTTCAGGAAAAAAAAACACAATCAAATGGTATTATACAACGATTTTATTTTTCTTTTAATAGATATAATGCGATATTTTATTTTATGGAGCGTAATAAATATGTATATATAAAAAATAATAAATCAATTAATAAACATAATATCCAATATACCATGAATCAGAACCGGTTACAATAACGCCTAAAAAATAGTAAATAATAATACAATTTAGGTATTACATTTGACAATTACAACGTACCGACATCACAATACAAAAACAGAGATAAAAGATAAAAAGGAATATTATATGAATTAATAATACAGCAGGAATGTATTGATATTAGATATAAATGTATAAAAAATGTTAAATACCCTACAATATAGATACATACAATCATTTCCATTATTTATCAGAATTAAGAAGCAACACTGATTTCAAGGCTAGTCTTCATCACGTTTTAGCACGCCTCCTCACGATGCATCGATGTAATACAATAAGCCACGCTCTGTAATATTACTTAAGTTTATACTATCCACTATGCTTTGTTAACCGTTGCTTTGATTTCATAATTGACAAAATTACAAAAATAAATTACGAAATATACGGAAAAAGGTATTTAAAATTATAAAAAATAATAAGAATTAAAAATTATTTGCATACATATATAAACACCTCAAAAAAAAACACTCATGACTTTGGTATAGCATAGATTATTAATATTATCTATGTTTATGATTACGTTTAAATATAAAGATAGTTTTGCGTAATGTAGATATACGAGGTTCGTCTAGAAAGTACTTATAATCTTTTGGAGGATGGTAGAAGATTGTTCAAGGTAAATCTTTTCTTTGTTAGTAATTTCGTCCTCTGTACAAAGTTTGGGATTAAATAGTGTTAAACGGTTTTTGATTTCAGTATTTTCTACCTCAAATGTGTCTACTAAATTGTTTTCTCTCAATGGCTTTTGCATGTATCAAAAAGATATTTATGAGGAAAGAATTACTAAGAAAACAATCTCTGCTTTACGATTCTCTATGGTACTTAGAATTTCGTCGGCACTTTTTAGTCAAACACTGTATCTAATTTTTAATAATACAGGATCTCTCAATCAATGTGTTCGCCATTGAGTTCTTGTAAACAGTAACAAATTAAGCATTGATTAGATAAATAAATTCAATAAATGATGCAACGGTGAAACCACTGCATGAAAATATTTTGCATATTAGAACTATCTTTTATCTTAAAATTCAGGGTGCTTGAGAAAAAACTTAAAAGAAAGTTTGCCATGGGACCTGACGAGCTGCCTTCATTCTTAGTTAAAAACTTCATGTTTTCTACTATATTGTTTTGGCTCAGAAGACATTTCGGTATCTATGAATGACAACAAAAATTACGCAAGTAAAAAAAATTACTTAAACTAATGTATTCCGAATATATTTTTTTGAACTATTACATACAACTCAACTTATAAACAATATGGTTTCGTGCGGCTGTTCCATGATGACCAATTTATGGAACATTACGCAATATGTCGCAGAAAACATGGATAAAAGGAAAATTGATGTTATTTATAGAGATACCAGCTTATCAAAGTTTTTCGTTGGAAACACATGATTTTTTTATATCATTAGATATATGATATCACAACACTGCGTAAGCCATCTAATTTCTTGGATTGTTTAAGCCTGTCTACACGGCTCCAACGTTGTCATTGCCCCCTCCGCTCCTGGGAAGGATAGGACTCTGTTCCTCTTAGTAATGTCCCTTCTCTGCTTGACGTTTGGAATACCCCTAGTAAGTTGACTTGCCCATTTCAAGTATAGTAATCGTCATACTGATTTCGCAGGTCTGAATTCGTGATACATGTACCGGGTGTTTAAAGAAAAAGGTCGGATGTTTCACCCAAATATAGGACTTATTTACACAAACAAAAAAGTCTTAATTAGCGTAGGTTCAATCTAGAGATGGCTTTCGACAAATGTCATTTGTTTTGGTGGAGCGCTGTTAGTCAATTTTATTGTATTAGTGTCATTTTGTACCTGTCAGTTTGTGCGTATTGATATATAATTGTTGTTTATTTATTTGTGACCAGTAAATGCGTTTTTATAGAAATTTAGAGATGGCCGATATGCACTTTATGTATGGTCGTGCTAATGGAATACTTATGAAGCACGGCGACTCTACGCAGAAGCATTTCCAATCGTGATAAATTGCATTGGAAACCACATCAACGGTTAACTGACGTTAAAGAACGTGATGCCAATCGACCAAGGTCAATGACAACTCCTGAAACGGAAGAAAATGTTCTGAGAATAGTGGAAGAAAATCCGAATGTCAGCACCAGTATCAGGAGCGGAATCAATGATGATTTGAAAATGAGAAAGCTGTCATATATGTTGGAACTGTGCGAAAAAGATAAAAGGTAGTTGCTAAGATTCATTTCGTCCAAAGGAAGGAAAGAGAACACCGCCATGATCAACTTTAGTGATAGAAAACTTTAGTGTTCTAAATTCCGCAAGTGGAGACGAACGTGATTCCCATGTCCTTACTTAATGGTAACGACACCGCTCCTGGATCTGGAGAGCAAAAAAAAAAAACTAGAGGTTATCATTTTTCTGGAACCGTTGAACCACCTACTAGTAGCTGGAAAGGAAACAGTATACCAGCATGTTTACCTTCAGTGATGGAAAGACTTTAGTGTCCTGCATACAGCAAGTGAAAGAAGAATGCGATTTTCATGTCACCACTCAATGATGATCAAAAAAAAAAAAATCTAAAGGTGATCAGTTTCTCAAAACCGTTGTCCCTCCAACTAGTGGCTGAAAAGGTTTCACCCCCCTCCCCCCTCCCTCCCAACATTCTAAACCACACAGGTGCAGAACCGACCTCATGGAAACGGGTTTCAGAAAGACGACAAATTATAAATATAAAAAATTTCACTTCGCAATATGCCCGTCTCGTCTAAATATAATCTGATGCTGTCTAACAATGCTCATCTTCTGGTGAACTTCAGCTAAATTCCAAGTGATCTCCTCTTTTGAACTTTTTGCTAAACTTTGAAATTTATTTAATTTTTTATCCTGATAATTTAACTTAATTTCGTTAGGGATCGAAAATATTTACACTGTTTCTTTAGGAATTTTCTAAAAACTAAATACGTTTTCTTTTTATTTTCCTTTAAATATCGCCATCAAGGAGAGTCACCAGTTTTAGAACACTAAATTTAAAAATGATGGGATCAATTGCGATTGTTTTATCTGTACGTATCAGGCGTATTGTGCTCGAACTGGCTGGTATTTACTCAAAAATCCATAAATAAACCTTCCGCTGTAACTTGATTATAAAGAATCAAGAGTCCAAAAATCTTTGTATAATATTTAAGTGTAAATTCCGTTTCTGTGTACTGTTGCTATTTGTATGGTCCTTCTCTCGAGAGTATTGAGATCAAGCGTGTTCAGAGAGTGCAGAATTCCCACATTTCGCACGCTTTGTTCGAATCAAACTGGTTGATTATGTAGAATCTAATACATATGAACAGTGTGCTTTCTATAAAAAAGAAAATGGGTAGAAAAATCAGATATAGAAGTCATGTGTATGTGACGTTGGACCCCTTCTTTTCATAAAACTTAATTCTTAAGCACTCTTTTTATCTTAATACCACCAAATTAATCAATGGCATGCCTCCAGGCTTCAGAATAATGTCATTGCAGTAATTCAAAAGAAAATGCCCGGGAAAATCTTGAATATCCTTGTCTAGTCTGAATAGTAAACAGTTGTCTGAATTCTATACCTATTAATCTTTGTAGATTTTTGTAATCTGTAATTTCGTGGACTTATACTGTAAGTTCATGTCATATGGTTATTATCGCTGTATTATTATTATTATTATTATTACTAAAACTATGCTTTTTCTGGTAGAGTCACCGCAATCGAAGATTTATATTTTTTTCTAGTTTATTTTTGCTTATAAAAGTAAGCCGTGACCTTAGGTATAATTTTTCTTAATCAAATTTCTAGTTATTATCGTTTACACGAATACATTAAGTGACAGACTAATTGAGACATCCAGTGTAATAAAGTTTGTTTAATATAGAAGCTGTAACGTAAATATTAGTCCAAAATCATATGCAATAAGTGACAAACGATTAATTTATCGGCGACTTAATTCTGTAGAATAATTTATCTTCATCTAAAAAATACTACAGAAAAATGACAAATATCAAACCACTTGAAATTATAAATCAGTAGCTATTTATACCCGATTTATTGCAAAAAAATTATCAATTTTTCATATGATTGATTGGCTACTTGCATACAATTTTGGACAAGAAAAATATTTCAGGGAAATCCTTTTTTGAATGATGTTAATTTAAACATCTTTTACCCCCTCCATTACAAACAAAAACTCTAAAAAAAAATCACAAACAATAACAACTTGGCAATACCACATCACCAACATTACAATTCCATATTTTCCTAAGTATACACTAAACAGATTTATTTGTAGAATATTAATTTATAGATCTAATGGCAGTCGGAAAGTGACATTGCTTTTGTTTTATTTTCATAATTGATTACAGGTTTGAGCCATGCAGTTTATTGCAAGTAGGAGAAGTTCTAATTGATATTAGTTAGTGTATTAAGATGATATTATCTTTGTTATATGATTGCCATGACGTTCTTTTCCATTCTCTTTCGTTATTACATCAATCGACTGAAACCGAAAAATCTGTGCTATCTGCTTACGTTACTTAAAGGATACCATTCCGTTCTTTCAGTATTTAAATCGAAAGATCCCAGAGGTAATTCCAATCCTCCAAGGAATTGGTTTTCTTGAAGCGCATCATAGTTCCATACAGTCGCTTTCAATGTTCTACCCATGATGATATCTAATGCCATACGATACTCCAGCTGAAATAAACACAATTAAATTTTGGTTGAATTTTTTACTTTGATCTTCCAATTTTATTCTATTTTACTACTAATTTCTTTTTTGTTTTGGGAAAATTGGATTTATTAAAGAAAAACGATGAAATTTTTATGTTTTGTTTTGTTGGGTTGACAACAAAGAAATTGCCGATTATAAATTTAGGTGCGAATAGTGTTTCTTTTGAATGACTTCTAACAATGGTTGCATTCAGACAAGTGCTACAAAAGAGCGCTGCATGTTCCTGGACGGTCATCAACTAACATAAAACGCGAACAGATTCAAATTTGAATGCGCTGAATTATTTAATTGTTTTTTTTTTCAATTTTCTTAGATAAAACTTAGTGTATTTTATAATTGACATTTTAATAAAAAATGTACGTTATCCTTTCATTAATTGTTTTGAGTTTATTACGGCAGTAAGAATTTGGGGACTTTTCCAATGACTATTGGAAGTGAGTTGGTAATGGAGATAATTTGTGTAAGTTAGCAGAAGATCTAAAAAATAATAGTCTCAATCACCAAAAGTATCTATAAATCGAATTCCAGGGATTAAGGAGATTTATGCAATACTGAAACCCACAATAACGTTGACTACCCAACAGGAGCGTAAAGCAACCAGTAAATAAAACATGAAGCAATATTCTTTGTATAAAAATTACATAGGTTATATCAAGGTATATACATCCAGAAACATGAATACGAGGCACCCTTTCGATGTTTTAATATAGCGGTGTTAACAGACAAATAGTCTTTACCTGCCGTTTCTTAGAAATACCCGTAGTATGAATAGAAGGGTTGGTGGGAGAAATACCGTTCTTAATCCATTTATTGCTAATAGCAATTTAAATTTAAACGAATTGTGTTAAAAAAATTGAGAGTTGAAAGAATTAACTGGATAGGTTTATTACAGACTTTAGGTACACCTCATGCCGTGCCGATTGTGTGGTGCCTACCATCAAACATGGTGGCGGTAGTGTTATGATATGGGGGTGTATGACGTCGACAGAAGTTGGAGAGATGTTCGTGTGCACTAATAGAATAAACTCGAGGACCTACGACGCATGCTACACGAAGTTTTACTACCCTGAATTGAAAAATTATTCGGAATGAATACTGACAAAGTTTTGTTTCAACAAGATAATGCACCATGCCACACTGCGGTTGCAAGTTTAGCGTGGTTCCGAGAAGCGAACATTGACATCTTGGAATGGCCACTCCAAAGCCCGGATCTAAATCCGATCGAGCATTTGTGGGCTATTATTAAGCGAAAAGTATGCGAATACAGATGCAAATCCAAACAAAGAATTAAAAGCAATATTTGGAAAACTATGGGAGGATATTTCAACTTCAACCTGCCATATGTTAGTGGCCAGTTTACCTAAAAGGATTGAAGCTGTCGTAAAAGCATTGAATTTCTAGTTTTTAGTAATAAATATTTGCTTTTATAATATTTGTTTTATTTGTTCATTGTCTATCTTAAAGATAATTGAAAAAATTGGGGGTACCTCTTAATTGTGTCCCTACCTGTACAAATGAAGGCTATTACACATTCATGCGCGATAAGACACCAAGCCACATACCTATCCAAAGTTTTTTGGAAACGCACCCTCTGCCAGTGTTACCTTAGCCGGGAAGTTCTCCCGACCTCAATGCAATTGAGAACATTTGGAATGTTCTAAAATCACGCGTGTATTCGAGAAGAAAGAGTACAAACGAGCAATTAGTACGAAATATTGAGGATGTGTGGCAAAATGGCAATTAGGCATACCATTAACGCTTACATAGACAGTATATTAAAAAGAATAAGAGCAATTATAAAAGCCAAAGGAGGCATTACAAAATATTAGCTATATAGCTGTGACGATCTCTATAAACAGTTCTGTATAAACTTACGCTTGTACAATACGTCTTTCATTATACATATATTTTAACAAAATCGCTATTTAAGGAAATGGCCTTAATAAATTGGACAGAGACTGTATATAACTGTAACATTGATAGAAATCGTTCAAAAGAAACACTACTTCCATCTGCATATCTACAGTTAAAATCGGTGATTACTTTGTTGCCAACTAATAAATAAGAAAAGTGTTATCGTTTTTCTTTAACACAACGATCTAATTTGCCCAAACAAAAAACTTCAAGTTATAAATTTTCAAAATTAATAAATAATACATACCGTCTCCATAAAACTCGGATGACAATTTTTCCTAACAACTTTGGTCTTTCTCTTCGTAGTTTTCTTTGGATCTGGCTGCAAATAGACCTTAACGTAAGTCGACGGCTCCTGAGAGTTGTTGATCAACGGCAAGCCTCTGGCGTGATGCACCATGACGCGAAATACACCTCTTTGGAAATGGATCGACAGCTTTAGCTGTCCCTTAATTTTATTGGCATCGTTTTTGTCGTCCGGACGACGATCTAAGAAATTGCAAAAAGAAGCAATGACTCGTACATTTTGTACAAGTTCCGTTGCGAAAAGTACCTTTGGCTTTTTTAGAATGTTGCTCCGGGGTTTGATCCCTAAGCAGAGGGTGGAAGAAAGTGTATACTACGTCGGAATGACATATTTCTTGCGCGGTTTGAAACAGCGAAGTGACGAACTGGCTGATTTCCACGTATCGCCTTCTAGCGACTTGGTTGGTGTTCGATCTCCCAACGTGCAATCCTGTTGATAGGCTATAAAAAAAGGAGACTGTTTTAAAATATGCATACACAAGAATCCAAGTCGATGATATCAGGAGCGTTTAGGAATTAACGGTTGGTTAATCACTCGGATGTCGTCCCACTCTTATCTTTTAATGAAATGAAGGAAAAGGGTAATAAGTTGTTATTCACGAAAAATAGTCCAAAAATGTTCTTTTTTAATTATACAGCCAACAAATTATAACTTTTGGTTTTGCTATAAAATGGCGTTGAGTTTAGGCTAATTTCGTTTGGATTTCAATGACTTCTTACAAATTCCTATAGTTAAAAATGTGAAAACTGTCACTTATAAACAACATCCACATTCTCTCTTCTTAACATCCAACAGTAATCTAGTAACATAGCAGGATTCCATTTAAATAGTATCTCAGACTTTCACGGCCGTTTGTCATAGTCGTAACGGTTGTAGAGTTCCGCCCTGTCACTAAGTTTTATGTCCCTGACGTTTTGCGAACTGCGGTTTGCATTTTCAAAGGTACTGGCTTAGTGCAGGTTGTTACTGCCGCTGAACCGCTGCGCGCGTGCGCCGATAGCATGTCTGGATGGGCGCAGTGCCGTTGTCCATATTCTGCTATGGTTGACGTTGCTAGGGTTAACCCTAAATGGTTCAGCGAGGCGGAGCGGAGCGAAGGAGCATACTTAAGGCAGTAACAACGTGCACGAACTCACTCGAAGACGTGAAAACATGCTACGATTATCATACATAAATCGGGAAAACCCAAAAACAAGACAAATGGATATCGTCCAATCACCTTGCTACCAGGAGTAATACAAAAGCGGCTATTATCGGTAGTAGAAGGAAAATCCATCATCCCGGGATTTCAATTTGGATTTTATCGGGAGCACTCCCAGCTACTGAGAATGTCTGAACACATCACCTCGAACATGGATAAATCTGCGCCAACTGCAATCATCATGCTAGACATCGAGAAGGTCTGGCATGACGATCTCATACATAAAATGACATTATACCGGATTCCAGCCGCGCTTACCAATCTCACTCAACACCATCTCCGCGACGGAACCTTTTCTGTTAAAATAGAAGAAGACATCTCCACTGCCAGAACAACGCAAGCAGAAGTTCCCCAGGGCTCGGTGTTGGGACCGCTCTACACCTCCGACATACCGCAGTAAAAAACTTGTCACATTTCCCAATTCGCAGACGACACCGCTATTTATTACAGCAATATGCAAATGAAACCACTGCACGATAGATTACAAATATACATCTAGACACTATACAAATGGTTTTCAAAATGGCGAATAAAGAAAAATATAGGGAAAACAACATCCATCTACTTCACGCCACGTAGAAGACACAAAAAACCCGACGAAATCCAAATTAATAACCACGCCATCAAATAGACCAAGAAAGCAAGGTGCATAGGGGATGTTCTAGACGAACAACTCACATACACCCGGCACATCAACGAAATCAAAAGGAAGATAGCAGGAACCGCTAATAAAACAGAACCGTTTATTGAAGTTCATATGTGCTTGTAACGTCTTTTTCGGAAACATTTCCAGCAATCCTCACACGCATGCGCAAGAACCTTATATGAATCAGCAACTATTGTCGGATAATCTCAATGTCTTTAAGGAATATATATCATCCTGCGGATTTAAGCTCTTTGATTCCAAATATACCGAATATCGTTTACTACTAAAACTATACAAAAAAAATGTAACACTTTTCATATAAGATAAAAATTTATAGTAATTCGCTTAAAATAATTATGAAAAGAATAAAGAATTTAATCATGTTGATCCGCAGAATTTTATCTCACAATACCGTTGTATGTGCATTAGAGAAAACTCTATACAGTAGCAGTTTTGTGTAGCAATTTATTGTGAGCTCTAGATACTTGTCTGTTACCTAAGCTAAAAGATGTTCTTGTGTAGAAAGTGCTTTAAGGAACAAGGTTAGTATTACCTGAGCTTTTTTATTCGTATTTGAATATCTTGACCTCTGCGTGTTTGGGTAATGTAACTGCATTATTAAACATTATAACTACCTGTTTTAAACTTTCAATTTTACATGTAAATTTACCAAATTAATATGGCTGCATTATCACAGGATATGTTTCAAATCTTTCGAGTGTTTGTCATTGGGAGATAAACGCCTTTTAAAATTATCGATCAGAAGTTTGTAATTTCATCGTATTTTTTTTTTGAAAATGTTAACGAACGTGTGTTTACTTACATTGGTTCTTCATTTAAAAGCGGAAGTGTAGAAGTGAATACGATAACCAAAGACGTGTCTAATTTACGTATGATTAAAACGTTGCATCACCGTAATAGATATTCCATAGATATGCGATGAGTACCTAGATCGCCTACTGTTAGCGTACATATAAGTTTTTCCATAAGAATATCATGCCCACCTACTCGATGTATCGACATATCGGTGGTGCACCATGTAAGTCATACTTAAATTCGGCACATCGTTAATGGTAACTCGATAATTCGTTATATTACTTAATAATATTGACTTGCACTAGCAAAATGAAATACTAATACCCTGTAACCAGTCAATTTTAGGGAGTTTACATTTTGCCAATCGAATTGCTCGAATTGGCTAGAGAATATCAAAAAGGTCTTAATATGTGCTGCGATAATTCGTTTTTAAAATTTCTTGGTAATATAAAAATTCCGACAAAACGAATGAAAAAAAATATAAATAAATGACTGTGTGACACGAAATCCGTGTGACACTGGTTTACCGACATAATCCGGCAGTTCTACTCATTATAGATCTTATTTTATTAACACATTTTTTTAAATAAACGTACACTGTAATACGTATTCATCAGTATTAACGCCAACGTTGAAGGACACGAAACTTTGATATAGTATGATGTTTTAATTTCGGATTTAAATGTACATAATAAAACAAGCATTAACAAGCATCAGAGGATTATTGAGACGAAAGAAACTAGAACATAATTGTTCTTAATTAATTATCTTATCAAAAACCTTTGGTTTTGAATTGAATTGATAGCTCTTACAGTAGGAGGGAATTGTTGAGAACATTATTCTTACCACTTACCGCTAATCCGGACAATTTTCTCGATCCGGATGTAATTTTGGCAGATGGCGGAAGCATACTGTTTATATCTTTTCGAGGTTATATTCAGCGATCGAGACGCATTGTGGGAAACCAATGATGAAAAGAAACCTAAAAATTATTAACGATAGAAGCTACCACCGTTACAATGCAAATAATGATCAGCAGTAGCAAATGGAAGATACGAGTCAGCACAAGTAGCATGAAATACATGTTGATTATCCAAATGTCCTTATCACTGCTGAGAAGCGCAAAATCGTAGATACATTAAACAAACCCTATTCAAAGAAAATATGTCTGGAAGAGGTTTTATAGATTTTTTTATGGTTCGCAGTAACTTCTTAAATCGCTTGATAAGCAACATTAAAACGTTCACGTGCTTCAATGCCACAGGAAGTTGTGAATAATTTCTTAAATAACCTCCGAGTGAGGTTAAAGACTGTACTGAGGATACCATGGGGCATTCGAAATTTACGGTGTCCTTAATGTTTTCCACATCCGTTACTAATGGGATATTACCACCATTTATGGTGTTCAGAACGGAAAATTTCTCTGGAAGCTGAAGAGTGATGGTCTCAAGGAGCTGCGTGCGATGTGAGCAAAAATAGTCGGTTTGAGGCTCGTTGTTTTCAGCAGTGGTTTCGCACAAATTTTCCTTCCCTTTGTGGAATGAAGCTTCCTATCGCTGATAATCTCGATTTCTACTTACAGTGATAACAAAGTGAGAAGAGAAAATTTATTTCACGATTCCAGCAAATTCAATCCATCTCGTGCAGCCGTTGGATGTTACGTTGTTCAAACCATTGAAAAGTTATTGGCGCGATGTATTGGAATCTTTAAGAAAGGAGAGCGAAATAAAAGTAGCAATTCCTAAGCAACGATTTCCTACACTGTTAGCTCGGTTCTATAGCAAAGTAAGTGACAATAATGCGAAGAAAATTGCACGTTCTGCCTTAAGAAAAACTGGGTTAGTTCCGTTCTTGGCATGGTTCCAATGCCTTCAACAGAAAACATTGATACAGAATGTACTGAACGGACTCAAACCAATAGAGATTTAAAATCTGCACGAAAGAGAGACGAGAAATTTACTTACGGACGTTTACGGACCAATCTTGTAGTGTGAATAATAACGAGAAATAGTCAAATGCTCTTGGAAAGAATGCGTCTATTACAAGTTCTAATGTGCTTAAGTAAGTTATTTGCATCATTTTCAAACATTATTATGGGTGCTACAAAGGTTTCCAATGCATTGGATGCAGCTGATGTGAAAAGTAGGTATAGGCAACAAACGCAGCAAAGCAGTTTCTTGAACATGTGAAAAATGTGAGGATGACTAGCATGATACAATTTGCTCTTCTTTAGGATTTTCAGTGGTCACTAAACACTGGAACAGATCGTGGCATCCTTTCAATTAATTTTTTGAGGTTTTCGCCTGCGATGCCTTCCATTCTTGTTGAAGGATATTCCAAAGCCGTTCCTTGGAACTAGGACCGACACTTCGAATTCTTCTATCAAGTTCATCCCATAGTAATTCAATAGAGTCGAGATATGGACTCTGTGGTGGCCATGTCATAACTTCTAAAATATCTGTTTGATTTTGCTCACTCTGAGACTCATATTTTGGCTGTATGTTTGAGATCGTTATCTAGCATAAAAGTAAAATTCTCGCCGATTACTCGCAGTCCAGGAGAAATAGCATAAGTCTTCAACATTTCGCGGTATTCCTTCGATTCGATGTAATGTTTCTATTCCTAAGTAAGAAGAGCAACTACAAACTGTAACTGAACCGCCACCGTGTTTTATTCTCGATATAATGCATTCAGCAAGCATCTTTTCATTATCGGAACGTCTGACAAACACTCCCCTGCTTTGACCAAACACTTTAAGTATTGATTCGTCAGTCCATAAAATGGTTATTCGTGAGGCACCTGAACGGTTCGCGGCCTTCTAAGCCGCCTGCTTCTTGATATAGGCGAATGGAGTATTTTACTGTCGACGCGGCTAGATTTAATTTCTCACCGATTTGCCTGCTGGCAAAACCTTTTTCATGCAAAGTTATTATACTGAAACATCTAGCAACACCTATTAATTTATTACGAGGAATTTCGAACACTGTTGCTCATTTCCTGTACCACTGATCATAATAATATTCAAACTGAACTATTGTGAGTTTAGTAATCGCAGTAAACGTTCGAGCCAGGCAGGGACAAGCCCTAAGAGAGAGAGACAGATGCAGTAAAATCTAAATGTGGATGATTGCTCCGAGTCATAACATACATAATTCTTTTCTTCTTAATACTTTCATTATTTGAGTTGCAGATGTATTTAAGACAGAAGTTTATTAAGATTATCCTCATTGAATGCAATAAAACTTATTAAATTAAAATATTGTAAAACTTTTTCCCTTGGCCAAACTTCTATGGACGGTAGTGTATACACATATTCACAGTGGTAAAAAGGTAGATTCGTTTTTTAAATTCTAAGGCGCATGAACTCGTTATACGCAAAAAACGTCACAATCTGCTAAAGTTTACCGGCTTTACGGTGTTCCATACGTATTTATAGTTCTTTCTTTCAAATATCGCAATGTAATACTTCATTCAGAGTACATAACGGACAAGCAGACTGTTTGACGCTGCGTTCTCAATTTCATGGCTACCAAAACCGGAAGTAGGCTATACGCTCTTTACATTTAATTGAAATCGTTCGCCTAGTTTGCTTGACATACACATTCTCACATATACACACGCATACATCTGTAGTTTCTACGATACGAAATCAAAATTATCATTTCGCAAGCATTCTTCGTATTTATCGACTAGATGTTCTGGAAAAAAAGTTACCTGATTCGAATTCCGCAGGTTTACTTTACTAGGTGGCATACCGGTATCCGTATACTTTGACTGTTGACATCTACTGAAGTGCCCGTAGAGATATCGAAATTAGTGTAATTTGGATATCGTGTTTGTGAAATTTTAGCGTTCGCATATCGACCGATACGTTGTTCTTGTATTGGGTGATGCGTTCAACTGAACGCGTTGAAAAAAAAATACAAAATAAAAAGGTGATAAATAACTCAATGATATCAAAAAGTATCCCAATTTGAGGTTACTGATTTTCTGGCAAGCCTTAATTCTCTTAGCAACATTTTCAATAACAATTTTGGCATATCTGTGGACCCAATTCCAAGAATACCAGCAATAATGTTCTCCGTAATATCACCAATTGTATCTGAATTGTTAGTCAAAACCTTTTGTTTTAGACAACTCTATGACGATTTGATGTTTTTTGAACCCTCAATAAGACAAGCGCTTATAGTTGCAAAATTTCTTCTAAATAAGTGTTTTGCATTTTTCTTCCTTCACTATACCAGTTTGTCCATATTTTGTATCAATTTTTCGAATAGTCACATATGATGGACGACCTTTCTTCCATATTTTGCACGATTTTTTTTCGTAACTTCTGCATGACTTTGGCATATTAAATAAGCTTAATAATGAAGAAACTTTACTATGGAGAATTTGTTTTACAGAAGAAGCAATATTTTATTTAGATGGAACCATTCCACAAAAACACAGCGAGCACAAAAAGTCAATGCTTGGACTGAGTTGATTGGAGACCATATTGAAGGACTGCTTTTTATTAAGAACTCTCTTATAGGGAAAAGACATTTTGAATTGCTTAAACAGGATTCTCAGATTAATGGAACCTTTCTAAAACAAAGATCTTCAAACCGCTGGATAGGAGTAGAGAGGAGGAGAGAAGTAGATTGGTTTGGTCTTCAAACAATTTTTTTTTTGGTGTTAATCAAAACATATGCTTTTAATTGAGAACCTCTAAATAATATTGACTAATTAAAAGATGGAACGAATTCTATAATCGTTTAGGATGCTGCTTGAGCCTCGATGGTGATATCTTTGACGATTTGTTACATTAGTTTTTAGTTTTGCTCTGTATTCACTTTTCTATGTTTACAATTAATTTCGTAAATGTTATCTGATTATATTAATTGTACTTCTTTTTGTATCTAACTAATTTATTTTTTAAAATATTGTTCTATTACATTATCTCTCTTATGTTTCACAGTACACACTATAATATTGCTGCCACTACTATGTTACTGTAGCAGCAAACGTATATCTGCGAAATATTTTGTATGACATGTTTGTCTAATAATAGTGGTTATTCAAACAAATTGATGTTGAACACGAAATATTGTATACCAATGAAAAGTAGTAGATATTTATGTATGAAAAAGTAGGATGCCATGAAGCAGCAACATTATGACTATTTACCTTTCAATTTAATTCGAATGACAAAAGATGAATTATTTAGCGAAAATGATCGAATGTATATCTTGCTGTGATTAATGGAAATGTGCACAATATTACAGGAAGCAATCGTCTTATCTGAATCTGATGAATGCAACTGAGGGACATATGACCACATCGTAACGAAATTATTAACAAATAATAATACTAGTATACACTGAAACAATAAAAATGTTGTTCTGAATATTCTAACACAATACAAGTGATAATGGCGTATCACCAGATTTAATGTCAGATATATCACTCATCATTTGCGTTGTTCAATCTACCTGCTACTGATAGTATAGTGCGCTAAATAAATATATATACGCTCGGCAAAAATTCGTTATAGATCCTACAGATGTAAACTTTTTTGGTTATAGGTATAAAGCAGTACCCTAACCACAGAAATCATTGGGCTTGATCTGTACGACTTCTAAATTAATGATAGTACACCGGTTTGGCCGGCTATTATTCAATTCTGAATTACAACTTGTAACGCCTCAGTGTATTTATAATTATGACAAACTTTACAAAGTCCGTTCATTCAACAAAAAAAGCATTGCAGGTATAAACGAACTACTTCCGGAATTGGATCGTGTTATGATGAGATATATAGAAATGAAAAAAAGAGTAAGAGCAGAAAGAAATAGCGATAGAGAGAAAAACAATGAAAAAAAGAGGGGGAGGGGGGGACTGAAAAAGAAAAAAAAAGTGAAAAGAGTAAGAGAAGGAAAGAGATACAGAAAAAAGGGGAAAAAGAAAGAAATAAAAATAAAGAGAAAAAAAAAGAGAAAGGTGGGATCTCGACGTTTCGCCTCCGTCGTAGGGGACTTCTTCATCGTGACACGATCCAATTTCGGAAGTAGTTCGCTTATTATTGATTCTGGTCGTGGAAGCCTACGTATTCTTTTCAAGCATTGCAGTAGATGAGTCTATAAAGTTTGTGGGCTGTAGTGCTTTAAAGCAGCCCAAAATACATGCATAGTCGACAAAGCCCAACAAAAGAGGATATAAAGTGGAGGTACACTACTGTCCGTAAGTTTGGAAGCAAGGTGAAGTTCATTTAAAGTAATACAATTGATAGTCATATCGTGAAATCCTTAATCACTATTATAAACTATTATATGTAAATATACAATTACTAAGCGAACTATTTTCGGAATTGGTCCGTGCATGATGAGATAAAAAATGAAATAAGAGTAAGAGAAAAAAAAGAGAAAAGAAAAAGAAAGAAAGAGAGATAGGTGGGATCTCGACATTTTGCCTCCGTCGTAGAAGGCTTCTTCAGGAGAAAACAGGGAAACCAAAGTGACACAGTAACTAGACGTGTGTCGAGATCTCACCTTTCTCTTTATCTTTCCTTTCTTCTTCCTTACTTTTTCTTATTTCTGTCTCCCTTCTCTCTTTTCTTTTCTTACTCTTTATTTCATCTTTTCCTTCTTAACCCCCTTTTTTCATTTTTCACCTGTGACTATAATTTCTTCTTTTACGAAGGTTTTTGAAGTCTTAATTTATAAACGTCTTTCTTATGGTATTAAATTATATCTCTCTGAAGGTCAGCATGGTTTTTGGCAAATAGATCTACGGTAACTAACTTGGCACAGATTTCTCAAACAATATTTGAAACCGTGAATGGGGGTGGTCAACTGGACGTTATTTATATTGTTTCTTCCCGTGGTTTTAACCTAATTGATCATCATAAGTTGTTGGAGAAGCTGAGTTTTTTTATTTTAATGGATTTAAATCTCTAACTTTTTACTCCACCTCTGGAGTACCTCAAGGATCGAAACTTGGCCCCCTCTTGGCCTCTTTATAGATCGTATATATATATATATATATATATATATATATATATATATATATATATATATATATACATATATACGATCTTTATTAGCCTATGCTGATGATATTAAAATCTACCACGCCGTTAACTCCTTCAATGATGTTGACCTTCTGCAGCGTAATTTGGACTTAATTTATACCTGGTGTCTGCATAATAATTTAAAATTAAATGTAGATAAGTGTTTCTTCACGCCTTTTACAAAAAGAGTATGTAGAATCGATCTCTGTATTGTATTAACAATATTAATATTGCCGTCAATATTCTATTAAAGATTTAGGTGTGATATGTGATGAAAAGTTTACTTTCTCTAACCATGTTTCAGATGTCGCGACAGCCGCTTCTAAATTATTAAGATTTATTTTTCGCACTTGCATTTTACTATCCTTGATGCAATTAAGACCCTTTTCTTTTCTTACGTGGCTTCCAGATTCGTATATGCATCCGTGGCGTGGTATCCTTTCTACAACATCCAAATCAATCTTCTTGAGCAGATTCAGCGCAAATTTTTGAAATATCTACCGCATAAGAACGATGGGCGATATCCTACGCGAGGTATACCCTACGACGAGTTAATTCAGAGGCATGACTTGCTTGTTGAAAGAAGAAACCGCATTAGTGCATCATTTATGCAAAACATTTTCACCGGAAGAATTTACTCTCCTGGTTTGCTGTCTGGAGTTGGTCTTATTGTGCCACGCCTCACCTGCTACGCATCCCTACAGCTAGAACGAACGTGCTATGACGAGCGTTTCATATTATTGCTGTATATATATATGTATTCTTGGTTTGGTTTTAATGCATTACATGTATTACCTTTTATTTAAAATTGTGTCCATTTTTGGATGTTCATCTGTTGGGCATTTAATAAATTATTATTATTATTATTATTATTATTATTATTATTATTATTATTATTATTATTATTATTATTATTATTATTATTATTATTATTATTATTATTATTGCTTTAATTTAGACTTTAAAATTATGTCGCATGTACTACTTTAATATAAGCACTTTGCTATTCCGTATTGACATCATTAAACTTTTTGTTTAAATAAATTAACATATTTTTCATGTAAATTATCTTCCTTCAGAGTGTATCGCTTCCTCTTTGATGCTAGTATTGTCTGTTAGCAAAGAATGCCGTAACTACCACGCCAATACAACCTACAGTTTTCCCTTGAAAACAGAGATGTAGTCTCTGGAATGTGGCTTGAATTAATTCCGACGAATGCAACGTTGGAAAGCTACTAAAAGCGATGTTAGAAACTCGAACCATCATTAGAAATAAATTACAACTTCATTGTATTCACTCTGAAACGTTTATTTACCCGTAAATGTGTCACCCGGTATATTACGAAAACAACTAAAAACTCCCGATGATAAACACGCATCGATAGATAAAGCATTGTTCTGATAGAGATAGCGGAGGATCGCACTACATGCATTATCGAAGGTTAATTATTTAAAGAGCGATTTCGCCACTCAATATATGTACGTACCTGCGTATGTGTACGGCGACACATTCGAAAAACAACGCGCAGAGTACGTGAAATCGCCAAATGAAATAAGACAACTCACCCACCGTTAGTGCGTGCCATATTACCCTTGTAGCAATTTTTTTTTTTTGGGACTGTGTATAAAGTGGATATGTGTTAAAAAATGCGTTTTCATTTGTTTGGCTTTAAAGGTACCCTCGACACTTCGACACCTCAAAGCGATAGCGGCGGTGTCGCCAAATCTGCAGGAAGCAGTAAGGATAACGGTGAAATAGTATGCACTGGATATAGGCCTCTCAGCGATTTTGGTAAGTTGCATGTGTTTAGATCACCTACTATTTTTAGATCAAAATTAAATATCACCTAATAAATTACTCGCTTTTTGCGAACACAAATCTTACGAGATAAAAAACATACCGAAACGGAATTAGACGTAAGTATTTATAGCGTGTCTGATACTAAATAAAACATGCCTGAATTCTCGAAATCTATTCAATTAACCTGTTAAAATTTGCCTAAAATCCAGCTTGGTATCCCAAATAAATTTAAATTCTAATCTACTGTTTGAGTAATGATAAATACTATGTTTGATCAATTCGAATCTGTTATTTTAGGTTAGGTGACGACCTCTATTAATACTTCCCTGTATGCATTTTATTCATGTTCAAATAAAAAGGAATGCGTGATTTATTTGAAGAATTACACTTCCAGGAAAAACAATAGTAGAACAGATTTGTACTGGCAGTTATAACGCAACATTATCAGCAAATAGTCGGAAAATTGTATAAATCTTGCTCATTTGTGACTTCATTATTTATTTTAATGATTAAAAATGTTTTCCACTTCTTCAAACTCATAAAAATACCAAACGTTTCAAATCACTGTTCTGTGTCACTGTATACATATATACATACATAGTCCGTACAATTATGACCAATTAGATCATAAAACTAGGTGCATATGAAACAGGTATTGTAAAGAGATAATCTCCCTCTGAAAAAAGCATAATGGTACATATAGGAAGGAACCTTATTTATCAAAAACAGACAATTCCAAATATTCCCATTTGAAGAGTTGTACTTGTTTCTAAATGATGTTCGGATAATAACTTTAAAAGGGTATTTCGTAGATTACAAAAGCAATATTCTAAAGATAAATCTAAAATCGTTTACTTTTATTAATTAAAAATAAACAGCAAAATAAACATTCATCTGAAACCTTATTCAAGAGTTCTTTTGGTTTCTTAATAAAATTCAAATTTAATGTCCTCCTCATAACAAAAGATTATTTTTAGATGACAAGCGAATAAAATAAAAATTAGATGACCCAGTTGATTGAGTTCTATACCACTTCTCGAATAAATAGTGAGCGATTTTGTTACTTGTTCTTTTGCGACAATAATAGTGTCTTATCACTTCCCTGTGCGGAATTAGGTTTTTGAAATCAGCAATTGCACAATTTGGTAAACTATTGAGCGTAAAAATACCAACAGTTGACTATTGAACAACGTAGTAATATTTTGTACTCTTTGCGACGAAGGATATACCGAGAAAAAAATTGCTCTACGGTTAGGGATTTCACCCAAAGGTGTGCAATACTCATTGGCCCGCAGAAGAGTCCGGACAAAATCTTGATAGAAGACGAAGTGGGCGACCACGGATGACTTTCGGGGTAGATGTATAGTAACGACTTCGAAACAAGATCGACGTCTAACGGCACCGGATATCGCAACGCGCGTTAATACACAACGATGAACAAATGTTTCTGTTACTACCGTCAAGAGGCGATTATTGGCAGCAGGCTTAAGAGATTACGTCGGGCATTCAAAGCCATTTCTAAAAACGCGAGCATAACTGGTCACTGGATGATTGGAACGCAGTCTTACGGACCGACGAGTCCAAATTTCAGTTATTTGGTACGCAACGGAGAGGCTGATCCGTCGACGACCAGGTGAAAGAGCTAGCAAGGCGTGTTGTTTTGCTGGAACTGCGAGCGATTTGATGAAAATTAGTGGTACAATGTGGAGATGAGCTTAATCGAAGGGCTAAACAGCGACGTCAGAACACCCAACACCAATGGGAATATTTACAGAACGCATGGTAACAAATTAACGTGGACTGTCTCAAAAGATTGCTCGAAGAATTCCTAAAATTTGTGCAGTGGTCATCAAAACTAAAGGAGGTCATATATACGAAATTAAACTTACAAGCTAAATAAATTACAATTTCATTAATAATCACAATAAAATTTTACTGTATCTGTGACTTTTTGTAAAATCCGTTGCTGCTTCCAAACTTTTGGACAGTAGTGTATGTTCAAAATCACGAAGATTCATATGAAAAGTTGAATATGCAGATTGTTTATATTGCAATATTCGCCAAACTAAAGAAGCAGTAATTGGAAAATGATCAAGAAATCTCTTCAGAATTTTGTGTCATCTCCAGTAACAGTAACATTGTACAAACATTGGGATCATTGCACTATTGCAAAGACCAACAACAAAATTGCACTATAGGAATCAGATGACTTTCATTTAGAGTTTGTATTCATAGGTAGGGTTATAATAGTTGTTGGTTTAGCCAAATGTATAACCTGCAGAGTTAACATTTCATATCATATTTGATCATTTAGCATTTAAATTAAATTAAGTAATGTTTAATAGTTTCAAAGTTTATACTTTTTTAGAGAGATAAATAGATAAACTTTTCTATTTATAGTTAGTAATAGTTAATATAGTAATAATTTCACAGCTTCTGCTCCCAAGTTACTTAACTAATACAATTTTTCTAACTATTGTTATTCAATAAAATTATAGAAAGAAATATATAATAAATTGATAATATAAAAAAAAACACTTGTATAACATATGATTTAAGATTTAGAGACATGTATGCAAAATATCAGATTATTGAAACCCACTCAAATGTATCAGATTAGCAGACTCCTTGTTAACTGTAAACTTCCCTCCAACTTATATATACATATATTTTTTTCCTCAATTTTTTCCATTACATCTTTATCACATAAAAACAACGTTTTACTAGAATTTGCTTTTAAACAAATTTTGGATCAGCAACAACACTCAATTTGTTCCTGTGACAAGTGCTTAACCAAATAATATGCATGTTTTAATATGGAACGTATATGTAACAGCAAAGTCCTTGTGAACATCTTTAAGTGGCAATTAATAAATTAAAATTGAATGAAATTTTTGAATGTTGATCATATTGATGATAAGGCTCGTTGCAAGGCAGATGTTTCTTCAGATTATGTTACGACAATGAGATATCGCTGTACCTCCACTAGATAATGCTTGTCGATAAATAATCTTCTTTTGGAATTTGAGATGGAACTTCTTGGAATGTGTTTACTTGATGATGGGAAAATGGTCTCTCTTTCAAATGAGGAGAAGAAGTATTTATTAGGAAAATGTCCTAGAAAGATAGTTTTTCAAAAACCACCAACGGAAAGACCTTGATCCATATATAGTTTGCTCAGATTTTGACTTTTTTCCTTTCATGCGTTAGATGAATTTACTCCTAGATGGCAAAGCAACAGATTTTAAGTTTAGATTTAGATTTGACTTCATTAAGTTCTTCAATCCTTGCGGATTAGACGCTATAAAATTCCTACTGTTAGGTGGGTTAATCCTTTTTTTTTCTGATTTTCTTTTTATAGTTTGTTATTAGTCCTGGCCGTCCTCCATATTCCCTCTCATTGCCTCCTATCTTTGTATTTTGAGTTCCAACCCGTCACCCTTACTGCTTTTGTGCCCTTCTCCAGAGCGTCTCTCCATCTTTTTCTTGGTCATTCTCTGCTCCCAAATCCTATTGGGATCCTTTGTGTTATCATCCTGATCATTTCTATTGTATTTTTAATATCTTATATTCTCAAAAGAACCTGACGTAACTCTATTTCCATACTTTTGGGAACATTTGCCCCACCGTATCTATGCACAGCATCAACAGTGGATCTGTCCGTGTACTCTTTTAATAATTTAGTTGCCATATATGCCAAGAACATATAAGCAATATCCACTAAGGTTACTGGCTTGTAGTTTGTACATCTTTCCTTGTCTCCCTTTTTATATATGGGTGTAATTATACTAGCGTATTAGCCTTATTATTAGCTAGATCAGAAGGCATATTTGTGCTTGTGGTTGCTGTCCATGTTTTAACAGTTCTACCTCAATGTTATACCCTCTTGCTGTTTTACCATTTTAAACTTTCTTATATCTTATTTAATATTTTTTTCTTCTCTAGGAATTTCATTTTATGTTTCGTTATTTTCTTCTGAGTATAATAAGGATTAATTTACCATGGAAAAATGTTAGTCTAAAATAGTTAAATATCACTAAAATAAAGTCTTTTGCAAAGCAGACTTCCGGGGTCGTTCTTCTAAAGAATTTAGGTTTCCGGGTTGACACAGCGTTGTAATTGCATGAGTCTGCCGACGTTTCGTTCTCAGTTGCACGGAACTTCTTCTGGACTAGTGCATATTGTAACGCTGCTATGAAAATGCAATTACGATGCGGTTTCAAACGGGAAACCTAAATTATTTAATTATTTTGAACATAACAAATTGGTATAGGGAAATTTTCTTGAGTCGTGTGCATACTATCGATAGCAGATTTTAAAGCAGCATAGCACACCAACTCAATCATTAGCAGTACTACGTAACAATGGTAATAACACGTTAAGTTGGAGATTGTAACAAATCCAGTGGTTCAAGTATTGACCTAAATTCTCTTTTTCGGTAATTACTCTACTTAGATTCATATTCTTTGATTATCATCTATCAGTCACATTCGCATATGTATTAAAAATTAAACGTTTTCCTAAATTTCCGGCAACAAATTGAGTTCTTCTGGAATGAATATCGATGAAAGAAACTAGAACAACCACCAATCCAGGTCAAAAGTAGTGAATGAAAACGAAAAATCAAGTAAGATCAAGAAGAGGTGACAAGTGTAATGCGATGTTCCCATTACAGAATCCAAAGATTTCGCAACGATTTCAAAAGAAAACTGGGATACTTAGTACCGCAACGCCTATGTGAATTCCTGCCCCATTACTTTCTTTACATATTATCTAACATCACATTTGTGCAATGATGTACAATTTAAAATAAACAAGACTTATCTAATATAATCTTTGTTTGCATAGCAATATAATTGCATTATAAAAACAAGGATATTTAGATCGTAATATAGATATGCTTAATTTGAAGACGTTCGAAATTATCTTTCAAATCTACGAGGATTGCTGAACGGAAATAAGCATGTTTTATACTTTCCAGCGCATATGAGCAAACAGATCTTCAACCAATTGGGCTGCATACATGAGGCATACAGGCATTATCATGCAGGAAGGTAATATTCTAGTAAGGTTTCTGTGGCATTCACTTTTGAGTTTGATATGTAAACAGTTTAAGGTGTGAATATCGTTCAGCATTCATGTTGATAAAATCTATCAGCACTGCACCTTGGTAATCAAAAAGTGCGATCACCATTATTTCTTTCCATTGAAGATTTGTTTTTATAACATATGAAATACTACAGCAATAAAACCAAACGAAAACGCAATATCCGAAACGCAATTTCTATAGATCCACATGAACTTTTGAACAGAATATTTGGTTTCTTATCTTCGGCAAACTATGCATCGACGTTAATACTGGAAACAAATGCAAGAGACATTAAAAAAATATTACTTTTTACACAGACAATATTAACAATAATAGTAACTCAAGACAGCGAATTTTTTATGGGTCCACAGAATTAGACAGACATCCTACGAAATCAGGCATCATCTTTCAGTCTAAGAAAGTCTCTAAACATCTTCAAAAGTTTATTTATTGTTAAATATATCTATATATATACATATACTATCCGAGGAGGAAAGTTTAGAAATAATTACAAATATTTTTAAGTATTCATTTTATTTATTAATTTTGTGTTAATAGACCTATAGAAATTTCGCTGTTTTGAGTTATCATTTCTGTAAATGTTCCTTGAATAAACTGTAATAAATGTTTTTGTGTTTCTTTGTAGTTCAGCATTAACTTCGATGTATAATTTGCCGAAGATATTAAGAAAACCAAATGTTCTGTTCGAAAGTTCATATGGAACTATAGAAATATCGCTGAGTGTATTCGCCTTCGACTATCAATTTAGTTTAGGTGAATCTGTGATGGACTAAAATTCCTCCTCCCTATATCTAGCATTCAGCGACACCCATTTCACGTTATGTGGATGATTGGAATCGAAATGCTGGTATTTTCCTGAATGGGATGGCTTCTTGTATACCGTCGTCTATAATGTGCGATCCAACTGCTTATGTATTAGGACATCTAGGAGTAGGATCTTGTTATCCACCTCCAATTCCTTACTGGATTAACTGGACTCTTGTAAACTGTTAATGTTTTGTTGGAGGAGCCACCGATTTTTTTTCCAGTTGACACATTGTTGAAACGTGGTGCTATGTAAGTTCCACAAACGATGGAAATATTCTAAACAACAACTCTACTCATCGTCAACAATACCACGTCAAGAGTTAGATAGATATAGCATGGAGTTAAGCATTGATTTCCAGAACAAGAAATGCATACAAGTAATGTACACACCGCGGTTTCTAAATATAGGTGAATTGCTTACTGGAGAAGAAAACACTAAAATAAATTGTTATAGAGAGGCAAGGTTTTCAAACCAAGCTATAGCTGAGAAGAGACGATCACAATGCTCGATCAATAATTTTAGCGCCAATGAACTGAAATTGCGAAATCTGCGAAAGAGATTCCTATTACAACATGGATCAAATTGGTAGACAATATGAATAAACTATTGAACTCTTGAAGTTATTTTGAATAAAAAACCCAACACCCTTTATATTAAGTTTAGGTAAGATTTTAAATGTCTTGCTTATTTATCAATTTAATAGACATATAGAAATTTCCTTGTTTTAAATTATCTACTACGGTAAATATTGTGCAATAACTTCTTTCAATGTTACTATCTCTTGCATTTGACTTTCATTGTAGTTTAGGTATAAGTTGCAGAGGGTATTGAGAAAAAAACAAATACTCTTTTCAACCATTTGTGTACAACTATAAAAATTTCACGTAACGTATAACAGCAAGGTGATTAAAAGCAAACAAAATTAACCTTGTCTTAAGAACAAAGAAGTGTGCATTGAATTATTTTACACATTCTTATAAAAACTTTGCAAATACGCAAGTTATTTTTGCCTATAGAAACTAAAGGACATTTACGATATTCTTAACATCGTTTCCACTCAGCACTATGAAAAAAAAAGAGCAAATATCTAAGATATAGGATAAGATAATAGATATCGTAACACATGTACATTGTATACGTATCGATAATCAATTCTATGAAGTAGAAATCTGCATTAAAATCAATAGTGTCTACGTGTTGAAAAATTAGAAAAAAAGGAGGTAGAACAGTACCTACTTGAACTACATACATCACAATTCCAACGTCAAATGTTACTTATCACCTAGAAAGCTACTGTTCTCGATACTAAGGGAAATATTTTTTTAAATTATTTATCGTAGCCACTCCATTCACATTGATCAAGATTAGATCTGCATTTGTTATTTATAGATAGGATTGCAGTTAAGAAAGCATGTGTCGTTCTTCAAGTTATTTTTACTTTAAATTCTTTTGCTTTGTACTATATATTGTTACTAAAATACTCCTACAGGGTGTTTCAGAGGAATGCTGCGCACTCATGTTATAGTAGTGATCATTATGCGCTCATTTACATTTTTGAGATGAAACAGTTTTACGTAGATTGTTAAATAGTACAACTAAATGCTGTACAGTTGAGTACCGACAATCCTCAATCTACGGTAACACATGTCCTTTCATTACAAAACCGGTAATCTCGTGTGAGTAGAAATGTGTGACACTTAGCGCGATAAGTTAAGCTAACGCATCACGTAATCACAATACAACGTCAGCTATTGACAAATGACAATCGTTTTATGGGATACTTTGTAATGCGCCCCACATTAAAATCTCCATTTCTCAGTAATCAATGACAATTAGTCGCATGTTGCTCATAGCGAACAATGTTATATCATACGAAAATACGAGGTGTTTTTTAAGCAAATACCGTTTTGAAATATTGGCCACTGCAGCGTTACCATCGCCGTTTCACCATGCGCACTGAGTACCTGCTTCTTTTGGCTAGCCACAGCCGCTACTACCCAAGATTTTGCTTGCGTTATCTTTTATACGTATTTGAAATGCCTGACATCATTGAAAATCTCGCTGATTTTGAAATATGCGCCGTCATTCGTTTCTTAAATGCAAGAGATGCGTCAACGGCCTATTAGTGAAGGGTACCGAAAAAACGTCATGAGTGCTGGCATGGTAAGAATAAGTGTTTGACATTAAAGATGATCTGGTGCAGAAAATTGACAAAAAAGTTAGCGAAAATAGATGGTATAGAAGTTTAACACTATGTAACAAGATTCCTGAAGGAGTAATCTCTATGAAATTGTTATCTGAGAATAGAATGCTTATAGAAGTATTCATACTGGGTTCTAAAACTGGCTAAGCTGCTCAGAATCAATTTTTTGGCCACTGTTTTGACTTTCCTCGACAGAAAATGCTTTTAAGTCAAATTATTACCAACGACGAAACATGAATTGGTCATTTTACACCGGAATCAAAACAATAGTTCATGGAATGAACAACAAACAATTTCAATCGAATGAATCGTATGTATTACGTGCAAGGATAAGAAGCGCAGGGTATTATGTTTGGCGATTCTCTAATATACGAAAAGTTCGTTTCTCTTCATGGTAATGTCCCTCATCGAACCGAAGAACTCATTGCATTACACTGCCGGAATCAACTTAATCACCTTCTATATAGCCATGACCTATTATTCGTTCTTGCATTTAAAAAAAGCACCTTGCCGGTCAGCGCTACGATGATGCTGATGATGACATGAAAACACTAGTGCTGGAATGATTAGCAAATCAAGCAGCATGGAATTCAGAAACTGGCGGTATTTTTTTATTTTATTCCAAAAGACTGTATAAAGGGGTAAAACAACTGTGCCCACTGTTTTTATGTCAAAACTCTACTTACTTAAAAAAGACACCTCATTTATACTACTGTTCTTGTAACGCCTTGTATCCATGTATCTGAAATATTCACTTATACCTTAGAAGCGTATTTAAGCCTATGGTTGCCTTACACTCATTTGTGCAGCTTATCTTATCTTTCTTAAGACCCAGTACAATAGTAAAATATCTAAATATAAATTTGTGTATGTATGACTGTATACTTCAAAAAGGTACCAATACCTTTAAGTACCGATAAAAGTTGTTGTAAAATTTTATGTTTCGTTTACATATGCATGATATAAAAAACCGTTTGCTAGATTATGGTTTCACTAAAATAATCTCTTAACAAAAGTATTGTAACTTATTATTTGGTTAAGTTGGCATTAGTTAATTTATCTAAAGCTTTTTTGTTTCGTTACTATGGGGCCTAATTTTGTTCTCTTAAACAGCACTTATAATTGTTCTTAATATCTTTAAAAAAGAAATGTTTTATCTTTTGGTTACTTACTTTTTTATTGACTACGTTATATTACGAAAGCAATAAGAAAACTAACTTTTAAACTTTAGACTAACTGTAGACATATTACAAATCAAATAGATATAATTTGCAATTTTATAAATTACTATTATATGTAATAATTTCTGAAGCAAAATATTTCAATTTCTTATACTACCTATTTTGACTTGAAATAGCACTTTCTATTACTATTACTAAGAAGAACCTATATTTATTTTTCTACAACCAGTGCTTTTTTCATATTTCTTAATATTAGCTGTGCATCTAACGTCATACATTTTGGTAAGTAAAAGACAATTGCGATTTACAAGAGACATGGGGTTAAATCTTACCGCGAACCAAACATTTTTCATTAAATATTGACGCCATTAATTTATCATTAAAAAGCCAACGGAAGTTTCATACTAACTTAATTAACTTAAGGTTAATAAACAAAAGAAATTTGGGAATAACTCACCTCGGACTGATTTTGCTAATGCGTAGTTAGATTTTGCAATTTCTTTATTAAAGCTGCTTTCATTTACACCTTATTATAACATAGTCGAAAAAAAATGTACGAGTGATAAGGGGATAAAAACGTAGTTTTTGGAAATAGAGAGAAAAATTATACATACCATTAAAAAAAAGACAGTATATATAAAAGAGTGACACCAAGATATGCAAACAGTTTTATCAAGAAATTACTTTTGCGAAACCATAAATAAAAACGGTTAAAGGAATTATTCAATATTATTTTTTATACCCTACATAGATTTTTTGTTTTAGAAAACTATTATAACAAATCAAAATATTAGATATCAAAACAAACTATTCTGAGTAAAATTAAAATTGGATTTTTCGCCGAAGTTTAATTTCCTAAGTTAGTCATTCTTATTCAAAAACACCTCCATTAATAAAATTAAATTAAATTTATCCCATCAAGCTCCCATTAGCTTAAGTTTTTCACTTATGAAGAAAAAGTGTATTCAATTTTTACTTTATTACTTTTTCGCAAATTTCAAACAATATGTGCAATATAAAATATCATTACGCTGTATAAAGTCGCGGAGTAAAATGTGCTCCATATGGTCAGATACACCGATTCATGTAATATTAATTAATTTATATAATTACTGAACAGACACTTGAAATTTCCTTTTCAATTACGTGTATCTAAAGAACAACGTGTATACAGTAGTATAGAATGTTACAGCACCGGAAATTAAATATGCCAAATCACATCATCGCTTTTTTTAATGCATACTCATATCGGAGATAATTACATTTTTATTTTAGCTAATTAAATTTCTGGAACTCTACTTAGAATATGAAGAATACTTTTTCGATATCATCCAAAGTAATCTCGTCAATTTCTGAGTAATATATCAGAAATCACGTGAACAATTTCTAAACAAGTTCGATTGGTTTCCAAGTTGGAACTGATTTGTCCGTTTGTGTTTTTAAGAAATTTACAGGTGTACAAAAATTTACAATATATATTCATAACAATAAGACTTACTACAAAATCCATACAAACATGAAAACAATGTATTCCTAATAATATTAAATTTTATGATAGCAATAGAGCAATAACACGTTAGTAATAGAAAATTGGGGACGAATACGTTATGAAATAGAATTTGGGAGGGGTACTGAATCATCCACCAGACTTATAATAAACTGTACAATCAATATGCATCCAATATATTGCCGAGATACTGGGAGAAACGTGTGATTGCATTTCATATTGTTAGTTTATTTGATCGAAAATATGCCAAAACGAAGGTAACGGAATACTGAAACGCGCGCTAGAATATCCGTTTTACACGAAACAAATGTTTCGAATAAAGAAATTGCTTCAGTCCATAATTTGGCGATTTCATTAAAACATACTTTGAAGTTTGTTAAAACATAGTTTAAGCAAAATTGTTTGAATGCTTTAAGTTAATCAGCGCAGTAACCCCTACAGAGCCTACAGAAAACCTGAAATTATGTACACCGCCTGACAACTAAGGTAGCACCATTAGAAATATACAGGTGTCCTCTTTTAAACGCACTGAAGTTCGAGCAAATCGGATACCTTATAAAGTTACACACATTTTATTGATTGCAAGTTTTAGAGAAACTGTTTGACGATTGATTTGGGTAAAAGAAAGTTGTGCGCACATTTTGTTCCACATCAGTTGAATGAGGACCAAAAAAATCGCTCGTGTAGCACATTGTAGAGACATCATTCAAACTCTTGAAAACAATGCGATTTTTTTTTTTGATTTTATCATAACTGGTGATGAGATATGGTGCTTTAAGTATGACCCTGAAACTAAGCGACAATCTGCACAGTAGACGTCTAAAGCGCGCTTTCAGAAGTCAAGAACCAAAACAATATCGATCACTCTTTACGATTCAAAAGCTATTGTGCGTAAGGAATTTGTTCCAGAAGGTGCAAATGTTAATTGGGAATACTATCTAGGACTTTTACGTCGTCTGTGGTCGAGAATTGTTCGTGTTAGGCCGAAATATCTAGCAGGAAGACAGTTGCTTTCATTGCACGATAATCCACCATCTTACCAAACCTTAAAATTCGTAAGTTTTTGACTAGAAAACAAATTTGGACACTTTTACGATAATGTTCCAGCTATTCAAGCAGCCGTGACACATGTGCTAAAGAACATCCCACAACCCGACTTCAAAAAAATCAATACATGCATTAGCCACCCGTGTCATACGCCGTATTGAATCTACAGGAATATATTTACAATAAAAAAAATTGCTCAACAATAATATAATGTGTATTTCATTCTATATCTAAAAAGTTCCGTTATTTAATTGGCCGCCTCTGTAAAGCATTCATTGTCGGGTAAAATAATTAAAGATAAAACAGAACTGTGGGAAAATCTTAAGAAAAGCTGTCGCACTATGTGCGCATTTAGTAAACTCAGTGCCTACACGTTTTGTAGCAGTCCTCAAGAATAAAAGCTATGCCACGAGATATTAAAAAATACGTACTTATTCTTGTATAACAATAATAATATTCATTTTTGTTTTAAAAAAACGAACTAAAATTACATTAGTTTTCTTTTTGATACTACAAAATAAAATATAGTTTTCGTTATTTTAATGTATTTATACTACGGAATTAAACCACGTAAAACACAAAATTCAAATAAATTATCCAATACACCCGATACACCTATTTTTTGTATATCACTGTATGTACGATTTCCGACGAAATGAAATATTAACTTCGCAAAAATTAAAGAAATTTAACAAGGTCACTATACTGTTAAACACGACGGAAAGATTATGGTTGAAGAACAAAATGACGAATACATTTAATATTTAAATTGAATTTTATAAATTCAATAGATCCTATCGGTTTGCGATTAAAAATGTGTCTTACGTAATAGCACCTTCATCCTTGTAATTTTCCTCCGAAATAACCTCCCATAAGATAAGTACAGAACAAATATTCTCTCTTACAATATACGAAGTTATCACAAAGTAAGTTCTTATACTGTTTCAAGAAAATGAAATAATTGGATCCTAGTGGCTACGATAATGGAAATTCGGCGTATCCATGAAAAACAAAAGTTTCCCTACTATTGCCATAATTGCCAAAACAGAGCAATTTAGTTATTTATTCTCAAAATAAAACTAAAGTTGAATTAAAAAAAAATGGATCTGCTAACAAGAATAACCTCAGTACAATGTTATAATGAATGTGGTTGAAATTACACTGTTGGTTTACAAAGAATTTGTACGAGAATGGATTTGAGAGCAAGCCCCTGTAAAACGAAGGCGTAGTGTAATTTCATTAACAAATCTGAAAGGAAAGGGTCTATAATTGACTTATCGATATCAGCAAGACCACAATGGAGTATTCCCACTATTTACTAACCCGTTAGATTTGGACTACTGCTGTTTTTCAAAGTCGTGTTAGCAGACATTAAATTCATGCTAACCCAGCAGGTTTTTGGCCTTGGGATTATTTACAAAAATACGTGTTTAGTATACGATCTTATATACTGGGAGAAATAAAAGACAGTATTAGGAACAAATTTTTGCAATTCAACCTGAAATGTTGTTCGATGATGTTGTATAACTTGGAGGCAAGGTTGGTGCTTTTATACCTCCAAAATAGAGTTAGTTAATATTAAACAGTTGTGGAAAACAGTGTTGGACTATTCTTCAAGAGAGTCAGTTTCTATTGATATTTGTTGTTGGCTTCATTTGTTGAAGTTATATAATATTATATAACTTCAACTTACTTTATGATAACCTTGGTATAAACATACAATCGTTCGTAAGTTCAATATCAACTTTATTAGAATTTCTGCGTTAATTTTAATGCATTGAGAGAAAAGGCATCCCCATCAAACCTTTGCCGAATTTGGCATCTGCTGACGTAGTTATTTGTATAGTTCATTACATAAGTTCCCTTTGAATTGAGGTCCACTGATTGTTGTAGGTGAATCACATTTTTGATAACTTTCTCTTCTTCTTTCTGTTGCAAAAAGTTTATACAGAGCTTTGAAAAGTGTTTGAGGTTGTTAAAAATCATCCTCGACCAACACAAATCAGATGGAATCATATGCTGCCATAAATCTTCTATCCTGTTATTCTCTCAATATTCAATTCACAAACAAACATATTCATGCTACCACTGAATGTCCTTCGTGTTTTTGCAGATTATACAAAAGCTTGTGGCAATATTTTTCCTTTAGATGTCCTGTGGACAAAAGTTCACTGTTTACTGCCAAAAACTTGCATTCATCGCTCCAAAGAACCTTTCGGTTTAGTATCAATGTCGCAGAGCCTAATTAAATTTCCTGTTATTTCCTTTACGAAGTAGTAATTTTTTAGTAACGATGCGAAGTTAGTGATGTATTTGCGGTTTTTGTAATCTTAGAAACATGATTATATCATATGTTAAAAACCATAATTATATTGCCACGATATTGATTTTTATTTTAGATATTTAGAGAGGTGGTATTATACTTATGAGTGATAGTGTACATCACTCAAAAAAACTACCGGAAAAGCCATTCATGATGTAATTCTTTTTATACTTTCAGATGCACCTCAGCAGTCCCCAACCCCATCACGTACACAATACAATCAAGGTAAATATATACATATATTATACATTCATTTCGAATTCAATTAACATCCTTATCTATGAATTATTCAATAATCATCTGCTTTACTATCTTATAAAAATTGTGGAAGGTGAATTGCGTTGCATATAATACATTTTTCGTCGATTTAATAAGCTTTAGTGCGATGTGTATGTTATCAAGATTCTGGGAAATTAATTTTCGAAATGAGAATTTTTATTTATAATTTGCGGTGATATCATTTTTCTTACGATATCAAAACGTTATTAAGATGAAGTGCCGCAAAAGTAGTATAGAAATGCTAGAGTTTAAGTGTATATACGTTAGAACATAGGATAAATAAAAAATTCTTAATTGAATTAATCCTTTTTTGAAACTTCTTCGGATGTGTCCATTTTTAATTTCCAAATAAACATATTTTCAACGTAAAAATAAAACTGTTAACGTCATTACTGTTTCCGCAGTAACTTAATTACACTCAACAATAAATAACTAGTATTTCTTTCTAAGAATTGTTCGCAATAACTTGACCTGTAATAAACATTTTATTTGCTATGTGCATAATTTGAATTTATTTGTTCCGTTTCAACGCAAATTCTCTACTATGAGTGTTCCAATACGTCATGTTCGTTAAAATAGACTCCACACATAAAAACTTAGAATTCAATATCGTAAATGGTCATCATCGCTTGATCCACCTTCCCGGAAATGTTACAAAATATTTATGAGCTTCTGCAGCAAAATGAGAAGATTTCCTACTCCTGAAGAAAGCAAATACTCCGATTGGAAAAGCCAACAATTTAGTTTTAAAGAAATTTACGAGATAGGGATGGATGGATTTTCTTTAAAGAAGTTCCAATCGTCCGTTCAATATTCTTTGGCACTGACTATGAACTTCGTTGTGTCCAATGATAATCCAATAATCCATGGTGAAAATTTGCAGCGTGAGGCGCTCTAGGATCCAAACAAAATCTCATGGAACCATCCCGTTTAGATCGTAAACATGACACAATTCGCCACTCGATCAACCCCAAAAACATTTGATTATTTCTATTTCTATCAGGCAGAGTATTTTTCAGTAAAAATACTGATTTTGTGAATTTTGTCCAAGATTTACGTACCCATCTGAGCAAAACTCAGGTTCACCAGAAAAAGAAAAGAGTGGTACTTAAAACCTTGATTTTGTTCACATCAGAACATGAATTAAACAAACTGTCTCCAAATCGTCTACCAATTCCGTCTCGTACAGATGATATTTTTCTTCTTTGAATAATTTAACAATGTATTTCCGGTTTATGTTATTATTTGGGGTAATTTGTCCTGTAGAAACACTACTGTATCATTCTTCGCCTTCAAGTAACACATTCAGTTTAATTTCTTAGTTTGCTGTAGATCTTTCGCACTTACAATTTTTACGAATTTGGCCACCAATTTACTTATGTACATAGTTTGTGTTGAACCTAATGGTTATAATACATCGGCGAAATTTCTATAGTTCCATATGAACTTTGGAACAGAATATTTAATTTTCCTAGTATCTTCGGCAAATTATGCATCGAAGTTAATGCTGAACCACAATGAAATACAAATGCAAGAGAAAATAACATTAACAGCGAAAGTTCTACAGGTCTACAGAGTTAGACACACATCCTACGAAATCAGGAATTATCTTTCAGTATAAAAAAGCCTCGAAACATCAAAAGTTTATTTATTGTTAAATACTACCCGCAGACGAAAAAACAAAAGTAAATTATTATAAAGAGGTAGGGTTTTCAAGAAAACAGGACCATTCCATCATCTCATAAACAATTTTATAAAGTTGGGCAATTTCTCCTGTAAAAGTTAATCTAACGGGAGTAATCGAAAACTAATTCGAAGGTAACGCTCAACAAATAGACGTTTTATCCGGCAGTAAACGTTTTCGGTGGCTAAAAAAGGTTTCAAAACCACTCTTGTGGTATATACCCAAGATCGTATGAGATGGGATCATGAGTGGAACAACATCATATTTTCTGACGAGAAAAAATTTAACTTGGACGGGCCTGATGGTTTCAAATATTACTGGCACGATTTGCGCAAAAACACAAGTTGCGATGAGCCGAAATTTTGGTGGTGGTAATGTTTGGCCGGCTTATACCCGTACAAATAAAAACACCTATATGTTTTATTTCTACGAAAATGAATCTAATTCTTATATGCAACTTTTGGAAATGGTTCTGACAGACTTTGGCGAACAATTGCCGACGCAAGACAATGCAGCTATCCATAATTTTAGTGGTTTCATTAAAAGCAAATTAATTTATGACAACGGCCTGCACGCTCGCCCGATCTGAACCCCCTTTCAAAAAACTGGGGAACATTGGCAAGAAAGGTGAATGCCAATAGTAAACAATAAGATCAAAAAATTAAAATCTGCGATAATGAGATGTTGGAATGATATTCCTATTTCAACGTTGACCAAATTGATATACAGTATGAAGACCCGAACAAAAAAGAATTATACATTTTTTATATAATTTTGTGTTAATGAACTTATAGAAATTTCGCTGTTTCGAATTGCCATTATTGTAAATACACTATGTATAAAATATAATAAATTTTCTTAATGTTATTTTCTCTTGCATATGTGTTTTTTTATAGTTCAGCATTAACTTCGATGCTAAATTTAGCGGAGATATTAAGAAAAGTTCACATGGAACTATAGGAATTTTGCTGAGTGTTTCGGATGTTATTAATTAACTAAATCACAAGTTTCATCATCATTAAAATTTCTATCAGCTCACGATTATCTAATTCCACCATCACGACCGATTCCAAAAAGACTATTTCAATGACAACTATGTTTTCAAATATGTGATTTTTGCACTTGATAATGTAGCTTCCCTGAGATAACATAAAAATTCATTTACATAAAGTTAGTTTGTTAAAATCTTTACTGTATTGCACGAATTCTTCTACTAAACTTGTCACTTATTGAAATCTGTTTAAACGGCAGAAAGGCATATCTAAAATTAGAGAACAGCTGACGAATTACCATTAAAAAAATATGAAATTTGCGTATGTAATAATGACGTCACCAGCTTTATTTTTTTACTTTATCATACTATTGTAAATGGCATTTTAATTAGATAATTAATTTAAGGTTACTTTTTTCCAGCATCGACGTCAGGATCGACAACAAATGGCGTTATTCCGAAAGGTAAGAAACCCCAAGCAGATTCGGCGAAAAAAGCTGATAGAACGCAACAGAAACAAGCAGGAAAAACAACCACAGTGGTAGATGGGACTAAAGCACAAAAACAACAGAAAGATGCGACTAAAGCAACGCAAAAGGCCGAGGAAAAATTAAAAGCGCAGAAGATTAAAGAGCAAAAAGAACAGGATAAGAAGAAGGAACAACAACTCAAAGAGCAGAAGCAGAAAGAAGCGAAAGTTAAAGAGAAGGATAAAAAACAGAAAAATAAGGCGGCTATAGGTAAGAAAATTAACTCTACTTGGTTAGTGATAAAGATAACGTGATCCAATTGAAGCTGTCACATTTGAAATTACAACACAAGGATCGATAATAGTGCTGTTTATTTTAAAAAGAATTGATAAGATTTATCTATTTTCATTGTTGAAGGTTGATTGTATATGGTGATTATAAAAAAAAAAAAACTAAACAGTTCCTTACAAAATTATGTTAAACGTTTATAATTTCTTGAAGAGTTAAATCCCTTGCTGCATTCATATTACTTCGGACGCCTAGTAAAATCTTATTTAGCATCTTGAGAATAGAACCTTTACCAAAACAACAAACATAAATTGGTATTGGTGTGAATGCTGTCAATGTTAGTTCGGACACCCAGTAAAATATTGAAAACTCTACTAAAAGATTATATAATTGCTTTTATACATAAATAACATTTATATTAGGTCCTTTATGAAGTTTATTGTTTCTTAATTGTACAAACAAATAAGAATATCGATTAGAGAATGATTAAAAACCTATTATATTTTATGACCCAATACAGTAATTTTCAGAATAATCCTGATCGCCATAAATAAGATTATTTTTTGGGACAATATTGGAGGTAATTAATGTACAATACCCTCTTTGGAGTGGGAACAGGCCACCCGAAAGTGTACTGTGTATTGATAAAAGCTTTAGTTTCTAAATAAACCTGCTTGAGTGTGCGTTAGTGTTAAGAGCGTATCTTTTCGTGTGAACTTGATTAATGTCATTAAAACGCCGAGAGGAGAAGCGTTAAGTTTAGAAAAGCACTCTGTAATTGTTGCTTTTCATCCAGAACGTTATTCAGTAACTCAAATTTCCGAAAAAGCACATGTTAATAAATCCATTATTAGTGATATCAATCGGAGACATCAACGCACGGGCAGTTTAAGGGATCGGACACGTTCAGGTCGTAAGAAAATAACAACTCACGCCGACGATGAGCGTATATAATTCGCCGCCAACTTGGATCGCGACCGTGCAAGAAAAAATTCTGTTATTACATTGAAAATAAGATTAAAAGCTGTAAATCTTCACGGTCGCATTGCAACGAAAAAAACCCTACTTCGACGGGGACACAGGCAAAAACGGCTACAGTTGACAAAAACATAGAAATTGCACAGTGGATGATTGGAAAAGTGTGCTATGGAGTGATGAGTCAAAGTTTGAGGTGTTCAGACAATAAAGGCGCGTTTTTATAAGAAGAGCGAAAGGCCAACTGTCAAGCAAGGAAGAAGTTCTGTGCTTGTTTGGGGTTGTCTTTCCTACGTCAGTGCAGGAGACTTGAAGGGTATTTAGAAATACTACAAGAAAATCCAATACGATCGGGGCGAAAATGTTGTATTCATGCAGGACAATGACCCCAGACACTCAGTAGTGATATATAAAAGTTTCTTAAATGAAGAATAAGATAATGGCACTTTACAAATAAAAATATGGCCGCCGCAAAGCCCCGATGTAAATCCCATCGAGCTGTTATGAGATGAATTGGACAGGAGGGTCCGAAAAGTATGCCATACCTCCGTAGGTCACCTGTGGAACATTTTACAAGAGCAATTGACTAATATGCCAAATAGAGTCCTTGAAAAACTAGTGAAGCGGAAGCCTCGGATTGTGAAAGCTGTTCTTCGCGCAAAAGGGAGTTCCTTTGATGAACAGAATGTTTAAGAAGTTTTTGTTTATTTTTCGTTAAAAATACTTTCTTTCTACGTTTATATCTTAATTTTAATCGCTTTTAATAAAATGTAATACAAATTTTAAGTTTTCGAAAAATATTTTATCATCTATTTTTTAAATTTATTTGCGTGTCCGAACTAATACGGATGGCAGTGTACATATTTTATTGCCTATGACATATCAGAAGTGGAATAGAAGATTACCTCATCAGAATATATGTTTTGACAACGAAATGAACGTAGACATTGATTTCGAAAAATATTCAGTTGTAATAATAATCTTTTCGTTTTTACGATGTTTATTTATTACGGTTCACAATAACACATTTTTGTAATATTTCCAGATATATCTGAAAATGTTATCGTTAATGGAAAGGTATTTATCGATTACGAAACATGATTACTGTTTTGTATTCTACGTAATATTTACAACCAAGATTACTGATTATTCATTTCAAATAAACGCAATTAATCCCCGAATCTAAAAGGTTATTCCTAGGAAATTATCAAAATATTTATAAAAATTAGTTCCTCTTCATTTACCTAAACAATAACTGTGTACTATTTTCAGCTGGCGCCAAATCAGAAACGAACATCGCTTCAATTTTCGGAGAGAGCTCAAAATCCAAGAACAAAGCAAAAGCAAAAAAAGGAAAAACTCCGACTACCCCGCCACCAGGCCCCAGAAGCGTCGCGACCGTAAACCCGCTAATTCTCGCTAAGGAACAGGAAAGAGCGAATAATCGCAAGAAAAACAAAGTAAAACAGACAGCGCCTTCCGAGAAGACACCAAAGACGACGGAAGACGATGCCAAAAACAAAACAAAATCGCTACCGAACCTCAGTTCGTCGGATATAGACGATTACGAAAGCAGTCAACCGGATGACGGTTCGATATCGGTGGTTTCCGGTAAAACCGTTAAAGCGACGCCTAACGATGACGACAATAAGAAATCTACGTTGATTTTTATGACCGAGAATCATGATGATCATAATGAATCGAACGATTATGAAAGCGTCAACGATTACCGAAGGGAAAATTCTTCGTCGAGCGCGAGAGAAACTAATACTAGGGAGCAAAACAGTTACAGCAATGATTACAGTAGCCATGCTGCCAGTATATTCTTCAGTTCGGACTCTGAATTAACGCAGCAACAAAGTAAGACGTTCCGATATAGGGATGATGATGACAATGGTAGCCAAACTAGTGCATAAGTACAGAAAAAATTATGATTTCTAGTTCCAAATGGTATATGTGTATTTACTGTGGGATTATAGAGGGCGCTACAAATAATGATAAATAACAGATAACGTGTGTACTGTTTTGAACCGGAAAAATACTATAATACATTATATAATTAATATTATTGTTAATTAATCATAAGGATACACAATCAAAAAGCAGCTGAGTGATATTTGGCAAATAAAACTGTTTTCTGAAGGTATTATAAGTTTGGTAATAACTATCATGGATATGTGCAGAATGTACAAAAAGTACTGTATATATTATATATATTGGTCACGTTGTATAATATATGTATTATATTTAAATAAAACTTTTTATATATCGTGTTGGGAAAGTACTCCTGAAGAGTTGTTGCGAGTATTACACGCTTTTTACATAGGCGTATTACTGGTTCTAGTGCAGGCGCGATAGTTAACTGTGCTGTGTAAACGCCCACCGTTCTTCAGTAAACGTTAGCGTGATGGTTGCTTTATCGGTTATTATGAAAATGACAAAAATAAAAGAGAATGTGGGTGTTTCTTGAAGATAAAAAGTATTTTTTACAAACAAGTTGATTCAAAGCAAAAGTATATGAGGTGATGAATTCGAAATGGCCATTACCGCCATTTTAAAAATCTTTGGGCGAAAATTTGCAGTAAACACAATGCAAAAATATTGTCAGGATCATTACAACGTCTCTGCCAATACCAATAAACTCTCCTGTGTACATTCCGTGTTAGGGACGCATCCCCCCCTCCCACTACTCAGTGCTCCTAGACAATCTCACACACTAAAAAAACTACGATCAATCGACTACTATACTTGGTCGATGTCGGTGCAGATTTTACATACCTCTTATTTAATAATTTTTATCCTATTAACAAACTCAAACGATCATTGATCGATATTTTACTTACAGTACCGGAGAAAAAGTTCACGTTTTTCTTTTGTCGTAATACATATCGGAATATACAAATGTTTGCATGAAAATGTTAGTAGGAACTTGCAGCCCAGTGTCAAAATGGCCTAGGTAAAAACGAACTATTAACAGTATAGCGTTGATTATTTGAAATTCGGTTTTATTATCATCCCTATCGGACTAACATCTCCTCATATGTTGTGTTAAAGCATTCTAAGCAATGACGCTGTGAAGCTGTTCAAGCTAGAGGATCACCTGAGAAGGTGTCACCCTGATGAAATACGTACAAATTTGACATAATTCAAATAGCTGTTTTGACGGCTTTTGCAGTATATCCAAGGCAGCTGTCCTGCTGGTACCATTACTGAAGTTTATATCGAGTTTGGGAACGGCAGCGACAATTCTATTATTTAGCATGTCCAAATATTTTTGTACCGCTAAAGTTTCATCAAGCAGATGTCTACAAGGAGAAGAAGTTCCCGAACACTGGAACCTGAGCTATGTCAGTTTAATACACAAGATATTGGGCAAGATATATACGAATAGCTAGAAATTTACCCACCCATCTGGTATTTATAGACCTAGAAAAAACTTTTGATACGGTGCCCTTAAAAAGATGTTTGAAGTTTTAAACAAAGTGGGATTCAATACCAGGTACATCAATGTAATATGGAACTTGTATAAAAATACACAGAGCATAATTAAAATAGGCGTAAATAGATCAAAACCGTTACCCATAAATAAGGGATTGAAACAAGAATGCAGTCTTTCCCCAACTTTATTTAAAATTTATATTCAGGAAGCTGTAAGTAATTGGAGAAAAAGAAAACAGAAAGAATGGGAATGAAGATGGAAGTTCACTGTCTCAGAAGTTTTTATTTCGCAGACGATCAAGTAATTATAGCTTGTGATGAAGAGGATGCAGATTACATGTTTAGAAAATTGAGAGAAGAAGACGAACATTGGGGACTAACAATAAACGTGACAAAGACTGCATATATGAAAGTGAGGTGTAAAGACGAAGATGACCACCAGGACTTGCAAATTAGAGAAATAAGAAGAACAAACCAATACAAATATATAGGAAACATACTTAGTTAGGAAGGTACATCGAAAATATACATACGAAATAAAATACAACAGGGCAAAAAGGAACCCAGGCCTTAAATTCCTTGCCTATTCTAACATACGGTGCAGAGAGCTGGCAAATGACAAACAGCAATAAAAGGATGTAGGCACCATCGAAATGGACTTCCTGAGAAGAGCCTGCGGAGTATCAAAATTGTAACATGTAAGAAGCGAAGAGATTTGACGAAGAACAGGAAGTTATTATTAGTGCGAATCGAATCGGAACAAGACAACTTAGATGGTGTGGACATGTATAAAGAATGAATGCAGATAGATGGCCAAAGAGGACACTAAATTATACACCACGGAATAGAAGAAAAGGAAGGCCAGCACATCATGGAGGCATGGTATCGAGAAAGCCATGAAAGACAGAGCAATAACAAGACGAGTGGAAATCGAAATGTGAGATACAGCAAAGGCCGTAAGACCTTCGCTATAATAAAAAAATAATGTTTCGTCATGGAGCAACGATGTGGGCAGCCCAAATACCGGTTCACGCGTTAAATTTTTTTGGAATACCTTAGGCGAAGACATAAAAAGATGCTTGCTTATGGTTGAGCAGTAACTGCATTGTCTTGCCCGTGCAATGGAAATGCAACCGTAAACAGAATGTTAATTATAAATTTGTCATTTTTAAAAATGCCATTTTCGCTTCTTGGCGTGTCGATACCTTATAATTTTTATAGCCATGCTCACAGATTACTACAGACTTCCAACTAGACACGGAAACATTGTTCGCTGTAGTTATTTCTGTTTGCCTCGTTAAAAATACGTTCAGTCTATCGGGGACAAGCCGAGATGTTTCGTTAAAGTTCGCTCGCAATCGTACGAAAACCTTCATTGGATGTTTTGTATCGTCATTGTTGTTTTGTAAAATAAAATGATAGTTACCATTTCAAAAAGAAGTTTTGCTTTTTGTTATTGTATTTTTGTTATTTTGATTGCAAAGACATGAAAATGGGAAGCAAATGTCTTACGTGTGGAAAGAGTACCATAGAAGTATCTAAAATGTGTTGCTTCCCAAGGAATTATAAGCGGTACGTACAACAGTGTATACGCATACAGTGCATTTACTTAGAAACAAAACCCATGTTGACTTCTTTTACACATGCAACCGATTTAGCATTGTGGTAACATTCAAAAATAAAAGTGCTACTTAGATTTCACTGTCTTATCAAGCACAAACGATATACTTTTCTTAGTAGCTTTTAAGAAAACTGTGTAACTACAGAGACAGAAATAAAATCAGGACGTATGATATACGTCTTAACTTTAATGACACCCGAGCGTAGAAAAGTCAACTGTCAAATATTGGCTTGGCGGCTTTCTAGTTAGAAATATTAGGAATATTTAACCGTTACCGACGTACTATTTACAGTTTCTTACGTCAAAGACCACGTGGGTTGCATTTCTAAGCAAATGCATGGTATATTTCAATCAGTAATTATACTGATATCAAATTAAAGTTAAAGAAAATTAAAACTGCAAATACATTTATGAAATTGAAGTTTGACGGTTTATCATTAGATCTGTACTAATTTTAAAATACGTTTCGTAGAATAAAAGTATGGATCAAAATGTTGAAGATGAGTATACAGAACGATTGGTAACATTTAGAAATATGTATTAATCATTTCGACACATCAATGGATAACTGTAACAAAAGACTGTGCAGAGCAGCGATACCCACAACCTTCGGAAGGCGATAGAAATTCCTCAGATGCAGAGAAGTTGATAACAATTTACGTCTGTACTTGCTTTACTTTCACTGCTTGCTTTTTACTATGCACTATGTTTTCAATTTTAAATCCTTTTTTATATTGTAAGTTCATAAAATCGTAAAATTGAATGGGGGACTTTTATTTCATTATGTATTAAGTTTTACAGTCACCAGATAGAAGCCAGCACTTTCTACATCTGAAACTATATTTGTCAGGGAAATCTTTCCTGCAAAATATAGTCTTTGTTTACCAATAGCCGACTTCTAATGATTCAAATAGAAAACAATTAGTAATTTACATTTCCTGTCAATGCATTCAAATAAACTGTTCAAATTTCTCACTCATTACGGTCACGCGCTACATAGCGCCACCTGGGAATGGCTGGGTGAGAGATTTAAAACATACCTATCTCACGAACAACTTTTTTCCGATTGAGTGAGTTATCTAAAGTAATCTATGGCCATGCCTGTTCAAAATATTAATTAATACCAACTTCAAAAAAAAATAGAATATTTACAAATCGTCCACATGCAATTGACGAACTTACTAAAGCTATCCGAAATGTCAGTGAGGAAATTGTTGTATAGAACATCAAGGGCCTGACTTTGAATATTTAATATAACTATTCTTTATTATTATTAAACGGTTGCTGAAACGTTTATGTTTAGTTATTTGTTAAAACGTCAAAACCTAATCTGACAACCGCATGTCAACGGTATAACATAAACTGAACCATCTACACTTAAGTGTTGTCACTAAAGTCGCAAAATAAGGCAATTTACATGTTTTTACGGCTATTCTACCAACTTAAGTTTAAAGAAGAAAAATTTCATCGTTTGCTAGAGGATAAATTTAATCGATCATATGGTATTTTAGTAACCACTGTATTATGAGATTTTCTAACCCGGAATAATAAATACTTTCCTGTCATTCAAGTTCTTTCTTAAAAAAAAATTAAAAAAGGTAATTAACAATTGCCTCGAGTTCCATGTATACTTTGGCAACCTTGTACACAAGTAAGTCAAACATAATATTGATTAAACCGATAAAACCTATTAAAATATCTTCTCACTTCCTGAACTAAAGCATGTTTAAGCTTTTGTTTTCAACAAGTATAATTGTGCAAGTGATGGAAAGTTAAGAGCGATAATTGGTAGAATCTGATAACTAGGCTTTTTATCTTTTGATTGTCTGAGTAGTATTAACTCGTTGTTTAAAAATAAACCTAACCGATAATTGTTCTCATAATGAGACTCTTGTGATGTACACTATCGCTTAGATGTGGATACGTTCATGAAAACGCCGAATCCTTTAAAAATTCTGTAGTTCTGTTTTGCAAAAAATACGGAGTCTACACTCTTGTGTAATGCTTGTAAAGAACCTGCTATTGTGGGTAGTTGGTGCAAGTAATGCCTCTGTTTCAACACTTTCATATTGAGTGCCATTATTGCAATAATTACTAATATAATAGTATTATTCACAATTAACCTAGGCAAACAAAACAGAGTTGCAATATGTTGGGTACCAGGAGACACTGGAATCAGCGTCAATGAGGAAGCAAACCTATTAGCAAAAAAGGCCAGCACAACCTCGTTTGTAAGATCGGAACCCTTTTGTTGTATAGACATGAGAACCTATAAAAAAGAACTCAAAGACATGGAAGAGAAGCCCAGAACATTTCTCTGGGGGAATCTTCCTGGTCTGAGACATTCCAAGGTATTTCTTGGAAACCTCAATAACCAAAGAGCAAAAATCATGCAAAAATTAAATAGAAACAGACTACGCGTCCTCACAGGTTTTCTTACATAACATGTCACCTTGGGGAGTATGTGACAAGGATAGGTCTGAAATAGAATGGTGACTGCGGATTTTGCGGGCCGGAGGATGAAAATCCGAAACCGTGACAACCATCTCGGCAAACATGTCATAGACGAGGGAGAAATACCTTCTCTGAAGCCATCACAGCTACTGCACTTTGTTAAAGCTCTTACACTGGATGAGAAGCTGTAAGTGCAGGCAAACTCTAGCAGCTTGCAGCTCATATAAGGGGGCACAATACATCCATAGGTCGCAGTGCATCATCCTTATTTAATCTAATCTAATCTTTGCAAAAGATAGTGCCTTAATCTACACCCTTGTGTAACGTTTGTAAAGAACCTGCTATTATGTGGTTGTTGATGCGACCAATGCCTCTGTTTCAACACTTTTATATCGACTTCTATTCTTGCAATAATTACTAATATAATAGTACTATTCACAATTATAACACATGGGCTGAAAAGTTCCGGGCCTAACACATAGATGACGCTAGTTTTATTGCAGTCACCTTTTTCTCAGTTAGTACTAACCTTCAAAAGACAGCTGTTAAAATTTCATGATATTCTATTCATTAGTTTGTGAATTATTGTGCTAAGAGTCACGCTACTTTTGTTATTTTGAAAACAATGGATCAAAAACAATTTCGTGTTTTAATTTTACACTGTTTCTTGATGGGAAAAAAATACCGTTCAAGCGAAGCAATGGCTTGAAAAGTGTTATGGGGACTCCGCTCCATCAGAAACAACAATAAAACGTTGGTTTGCTGACTTCAAACGTGGTCGTAGAGACACCGATGATGCAGAACGCAGTGGCCCTCCAAATGAGGCAGTAACACCAGAAAACATCAAAAAAATCCACAAAATCGTTTTGAATGATCGAAAAGTGAAGTTGTGTGAGTTAGCTGACATCGTAAAGATATCAAAAGAACGTATTGGCTTTATATTGCATGTGCATTTGACTATGAGAAAGCTCTGTTCAGAGTGGGTGCCGCGTTTGCTCACTGTTGACCAAAAACAAGAACGTGTTGATGATTCTGAGCAGTGTTCGGCCATGTTTAAACGTAACAAACCGGGATTTTTGCCTCGATATGTGACAATGGATGAAACATGGATCCACCACTTCACTCCGGAATAAAAACGATCGTTTACAGCAACTGGTGAACCTCGTCCAAAGCGCCCGAAAGCACAACAATCGCACGAATGAAGAGGTTATCGCTGAAACTGAGGCCTATTTTGAGGCAAAAGATAAATCGTTATACCAAAAGTGGTATTGAAATGTTAGAGCGGTGCTGGAATGATTGCATTGCTCTTGATGGAGATTACGTTGATGAATAAAGCTAATTTTGAACCAAAAAACCGTGTTTTCTTTGTTAGGCCCGGGACTTTTCAGCCCATGTGTTAATGTCAATAATAATATTATAGTTTGTAGTGTACTCGTACTATTTTTTAATTCTGCACCACTGTTTTCCAAAAATGCACTAGTGACGCCAACATGTTACATTGGTACTGTTCCATAGAATGGCATGTCGAATTGTAAAACTACACTCCAAGTAAAATATGCAATAAATGAATAAAAATATATAGTTGTTTCAACATTCTTCTTGAATGCCAATTTTTTCTAGTATGCGCACTTTTATTAGAAAGTAGGCAAGTTTCTTTGCTTTCAATGTTTATTATAATAATTGTGCAAGGTACAGTCTTTTTTACGTAAAAGTGACTTGATTTTTAATAAATAAAAGAAAGAAACTGTGACAAAAATGTATGGGGTACTCGCTTCCCCCTGATATATTTTACAAAAGTAATTTGTATCTTTCGTAAGACCATGTAATATACTTCAAATTATGTTCTAAAAAAGAAGAATTTATATCTGTCATAGTTTCAGACAAATATTTAAAAATCGTGCCAAGTTTTCAAGAGGACTGTACCCCGTAATCGGGTGATTCAGTCGCTAAAAAAATGTTCTTATATCAAAATAGTCTTTTAATTCCTAGACTTTTATCAAAATCTAAATTGTAGCGTTGCCGATATTTTCTTTAGTACGTAAGTTTTTATTCTACGGACTAAGGTCTGTTACTAACAGGACATGATATGACGTTTCTATAATAATAATGGCAAATCCTAGACAGGGCACAATTTTAATAACCAGGAAAGATTTTTTAATTCGCTATAATCTTCTTACATGCATGGTTTTTGTCACGTGTTTTGAATTAAGTTTTATAGCGTTTTCGTCTTATTTGCACTCGGTCCGTGCGAGAACTATAATAGTGCATGTGAGTTCAACTGGAGTTGTGTATGTTTACATATTCGTACAAGTATAAGTCGAACAGACATTTGGACTAACTTAACCTTATTTTCACCGAACGATTCCAGATGGATACAGGTTCCAAGATTTCATGAAAATAAAATTGAAAATAAATAACATGGGTATTCCCCCCAAGCAAGTACTTCTATTTTTGTAATGTTTTGAGTGCCTATATTTTGCTATTAGTACGTTTGGTGTACTTCTAGTCATCCTAAAATTCTTCTGATACTGTTAATTAATTAATATAAATGTGTATGCTTGTTTGATTTGATTCACGTCATCATCATTACAATTATTTTCTTCTTCAGTAAAGCTTTTTATTTGCATTTTGGTGTTTCATTTTTTTCCCAGAAACCAACCATTATTTTGTCAAGATGAAGGAAGTATTTCCTTAACATTCGAAACAAGGTTCAGCACATTCGCCGTCGTAATTGCACTAATTCCAGCTCCTATAGGTCATGTCAGAAAAGTGCACTTGATGCGCGCTAAGTGCATTTTTATGATTAAGACAAACATGCGTCACGAAAATAATGCGAACTGACGCAACACCAGCGAACGACTATGAATACGGAAGTTAAACTGTTAACAGTCCGTCCCAATGCATATTTCGTGCAATAAAACGAAAACTCTATTAATATAGATTTGTGAAAGTGGTCTTAAGATAGATTTTTGAGAGTGGTCTTAAATTAATGAGGAGTAGTGTACATTAAAACATACAGGATGTTCTATAAACAAATTTTTGGCGCTGTACTTTCTTTTTACTGCAAAAGCAGCTGCTGTGTCTATTACCAGTTGCGTACGACTGACGAATTTCACAAAAAAAAAACAGTCAACTCGCATATGTTCAGTCAACATATGCGGTAACCGCAATATACCTTACGGTAACAGACAGTAAATTTGTTCTCAAAATTCCGAATACTTTTTCCCTAGTCTCAATATTTCAGGTAATTTTGACGATTCTCAGAGGCAATTTGAAGACGACGAGAGAATACTAGCCGAAGTGTTGAATTAACCAAAATAATTATTGATATAAATAGTTCGTCCTGCACTACAATTCTTGCGAATATTCAGCATTAATTCGGCTTCTTCACTTATTTTAATTATTAGTAAAAATATTAAAAATTCTAGACTATATAAAACTTCTACGGAAGCTAACAGCAAAAGTATAATGAATATGTTAAATTTAATAGAATCACGGCAGTAACAATTAATAGGTACTTGTACATTAGACTACGACCCTCCTTAGCAATATTACGTGCAACTTACCTAGAAAGATTCGCCAATGGGAAATGAATGCACAACTTCTGATGGAACTCGCAAAACTCCTTGTACGTCCTTAGAACTTCCATATGCTGCGCTTGTCCGTGCCTGAACACCCTCAAAACGTAAACGTAATACTTATCCGGATCGTAGCGTTTCCTATAACCTAATACTTGAACATGAGACAACCTGCCATCAGTTTGCATTCTGTGAACAAAACATATAATCCAAGTAATTCCCAAAAACACCAACTACAACGAACCAATACTCACGTATATCGTTTAGGAACAAAAGACAACAATTCACCGCCCTCTTGCTCCCCGGAAATCTTGAACTGAGCCAAATTATGCAAGAAGAAATTAATCTGCGTAAACCACGACTTCAGCGAACTCTCGATCAGTCTAGCAAAGTTAGCAGCTGCCTCCGGATTCGATAAGCCGGGTAATAAGCCTTGGTTTAGATTGTTCACAGCTTCAGCGGTAACACCTTTAATTCCCGAAGACGCCATCTATAAAAAATATCTTAATTATCCCAAGGAGGACAACAAAAGATGAACAAAACTCACCAAAGTAAATAAATATAAGAACAAATTTCCATTGTTCCTGATGATATTAAACGCCTGGCAGCACAAGTCAACGAATTTATGGAACTTCTCGGAAGGTCTATCACCGCCATTGATGACGTAAGCCATGTCGGATGTTAAAACAAATGGCGCACGATCCCGTTTAAAGTTACCGAACATTTGAGCGTCGCCTAGGAATTTTCCGAAGTCGATGTGGAAAAGGTGACCTGAGGTTTTCAGCATGATATTGTCGTTGTGACGATCGCATATACCAAGGATGTAAGTGACGACACAATAACCGGCACAAGAAGCTGAAAATAAAGTACAATTATGGTTGGAGATTGTAAACAGTAACTGAAAAATCGTCCAATAATGGCAGAAAAGTGATTATAATACAATTTGGCAAACCGGACTAATTCGAGAAGGAAAATGTTCGGATTAACGAATATAATACTTTATGCCACTAACGGCAGGTTTTACAGCGAGGGGATGATAAATCTGGAATAACGCTATTTTTAGAACAAATTATAAATTTCTAAAACTACGGAATAAATATAGGATAATTTTATACGAGTAATATTGACTAGAAATACCGAAGATAACCTTAATAACCTTGTATCTATACCATTCGCCGCTGTCATTTAAGTTGTAAAGCGTAACAATCTAGATTCTAAAAAAAAAAACAAATAGATATAAACGATGTTTCTCTATTTGGTTCTGACTATAAACAATTAATACCTATCAATAATAATAGGCGTAGATGTGCTAGAAGATTTCGAAATAGGTTAACTTTTATTTTTGTCTATTATGTGCATTTAAGCAAGTGTACAGCTGTGGCCATATGTATTTACCACTCTCGTTTTGAACGTGTTACACGAATATTATTGTATTTCTAAGAAGCAGGGTCGATGACGGACTTAACTAGGTACCTGGTAATGAGGGTTTAATGGTTTATTGTAGGCCATTCTGAGTAAATTAGAAAATAGACGTAAAATTGTAATTTCTGAATATTTCTTCAGTCTTTCTTAAAAGTTGTAAGAGTAAGGTTGAGCTGGTTAGAGTGAAGATATTGTATCTGTGATTTTGTCTGTGTAATACGATAGTATATAGTAAAAAGTAATGCCGAAAACACGCGAATTGACGGAGGTAGAGCGAGTACAAATTGTGGTGTTAGAAAAGCAAGGGTTGTCGGTGTCTGCTATTGCCCGACAAGTGAAATGTGCGCGATCGACAGTTAGAATGACGATAAAACCATACAAAGAGAGTGGATCTTTGACAAACAAACCGAAAACTGGTCGAAAAAGGAAGACAACTAGCAGAGATGAGCGAGTCTTAGAGCGGATGTCTTTGCGAGACCGGAAAAAAGGGTCTAAACAGCTTTCCAGTGAGCTTTTCCGGCTACATAATGTTGCTATTTCTCCTCGCACGGTTAGAAGACGCCTTTGTGAATTAAATTTAGGTGGTAACAAAGTTCGACATAAACCACGGTTGTCTCCGCAACAAAAGCAAAAGAGACTGCTGTGGGCTAAAAGTCACCGCGACTGGACCATTGACAATTGGGCCAATGTTATGTGGACGGATGAGTCAAATATTGAGGTAAGTAATACATAATTATTGTATTTGCGGTATTCTGTATTCAATTCCTGGTATCTACAGTGTTTTTATTCTTTTTAATGGGTTCCAAAATGTAACAGTATTCATGTTTTTGTTGGTAGCTTTGTGGTAAACCTGGGCCTCAATACGTGCGACGCAGGCGAGGAGAGGCCTTCCATCCAAACTGTATCATCCCGACTGTCAAGTTTGGGGGTGGTAGCATAATGGTTTGGGGTTCCATGTGTGCAAGAGGCGTTGGAGAACTGTTCGTCTGCGAGGGCCGAATGAACAGTCGGACGTACATCGACATGTTGGAAGAAGTTCTGGAATCGTGTGCGTTAAAACTATTCGATAATGATGAGCCAGAGTATTACTTCCAACAAGATAATGCGTCGTGCCATAAATCTCGCTAAGTAATGCGCTGGTTCGAGGAAAATGACGTGCGGATCCTGGAATGGCCGGCACAATCCACGGACTTATCGCCAATTGAGCATTTATGGTACATTTTAAAGCGAAATGTAGCTAAATACTCATCTACCACAAAGCAATGCTTAAAAACAAAAACATTCGAAGAGTGGAATAAAATCACCCCCGAACAATGCTACAACTTAGGGAGTAGTATGCCCCGACGTATTCGTGCGTGTGATAAAAGCCCAGGAAGGAGCTACCAAATATTAAGCAATATCTGTATATATCTGTATGCACTCACAATGAAACATTTTCATCGATTAATTTTCTTTGATTTCTTATATATTCGTCGGAATAAAAAAACAAAAAAGGGTGGCGAATACATATGGCCACAGCTGTATATACATTTATTATGGAAATTTGAAAGGACCTGCATTTCTTGAACGTTTTCATTTAAAAAGGCAAACATAAAAAAATCAGTCTTCCATTTGCAGACTAGCTTATTTAACTTAGCCCATTTATTGGTCGATTCTTTAATCTTTGTGCAATTTATGTTCATCATATATTTATATGTTTATTTTATCTATTTTATCCACGTAAATGTAACTGACTACACACATAAAATATTGTTGTGGTAGTTTAATCCCAAAATAAATATTATTAAATATACAAGGGTAAGCAGCAAAATTCGGTAACTAACTATGAGATGGCGCTGTGAGAAAGCAATCTTTGACGCTATTGTATAGCTTGATGTTTCATCGATATACGTGTTAAACTTCATGCCGATCTGTCAAGTAGTTTGCTCTGTACACTCATTCAGACAAAGCGCTTTTGGTGCTTTTTAAAAATGGACAATATTGAAAGCTATGATTAAATACCTGTGGAAAAAGTATTTTTCACCCAAATAAATTCATGCTGATGTAGTAAATGTGTTAGGAGAGGATGTTCCTTCTTTTAAGACTTTGCAAATGTGTGAATGAATTTAAAAAGTCGTACGAGCGTAAATGAAAAATGAAAACAGCCACTTCTGCAGAAAATGTGCAAAAAGCTTTGAAATTTGTGGAAGCTGATCGCCGATCAATATTGAAGGATACTGCTAAGGCTACAGGCATCCCCAGGTGATGCACATTTTAAATGTTACATGTCTAAGCGGTGTGCAAGATGGGCGTCGCATTTGCTCACACCACTGCAAAAACTCAAACACGTGGAATGTTCGATAGCCAGTTTGGCGCGGCTTCTACAAAAGCCAGATTTTTTTGTATCAATTTGTGATTTGAGATGAAACGTGGATCCACCACTACACACCGGAAAGTAAACAGCATTCAAAACAGTGGACTAATCGTGGTGAACCGGCTCCAAAGGAAACTAAAGCCATTCTATGGGCAGGAAAGGTGATGGTTTCCGTTTTCTGGGATCCGAAGAGAAGCTTACTTTTTAAAGAGACAAACGATTACTGGAGAACACTATTCTAAATTTTTGGATAGATTGAAGGCAGCTGCTATTGTCGAAAAAAGATCCGGAAGAAAGCAAAACAAAGTTCTTTTCCATCAACACAATGCGCCAGTTCACAACAGCGGGATTGTCGAAACAAAATTGGCCAAATTAATGTTCGAAGAGGTTGAGCATCCCCATTATTCACCTGATTTAGCTCCGTCTACCATCTCTTGTCCAAGCTTAAGAAACTCCTCGGAGGTACGAGATTTGCTTTGAATGAGAAACTGATAGCTGCCATGGACCACTATTTTAAGGAGCTCGAGGACAATGAGTACTGTGAAGGCATAAGGAAACTTGAGTATCGACTAAATAAATGTATTGATTTTGAGAGAGATTATATCGAAAAATACATTTCATTCAAATATTGCTATTTGGTATGCTCCAGTTACCGAATTTTTCAGCTTATTCCCCTATGTTGTAGATCTTTACAGTCCACAGTTGTTTTCTTTTAAAGAATTTAGGTTTGCGAAGTTGCATAAGTCTGCTGACGTTTGCTGCATGTCGAATCGCTACTTTGAGAAGAAAGATTGTGTTCGGTCGGGATTAGTTTTTTAAGGTTGGGGCACGGGGTGCAGGAAGCGGGTTACGATCGAATTTTTCTAGAATAATAGTAGAGTTTACACAACAGAAATTTGACAGAAGATGAAACCGGATCCCAAGCAAACACGGTCTTTCTTTTCACAGCAGCGATACAACATGCAATTGCCTAGAAGAAACTCCATGCAACTGAGAGCAAAACGTCGACATGTTCATGAAATACGGTACGATACGGTTTCAACCTGCAAATCTAAATTCTTTATTATTAAATGGTTTTAAAAAAAGTAAAATATTTTTACCTGTAAAATTTTCTACAGCTCGACTGTATTCTAATTCAGAGGGGTTATGCTTGGCTAACCACTCAGCTATTGGCTTATCCTTGAAGGAGCCAGTTAATCCATGCTCCACATGAATTTTTCGTAGCGTTTCAGCTTTAGTTACCAACTCGATGATTCCTAAAATAAATGACATAAATAAAATATCATCTAAAACTGTTGGCTAGCTCGTTAAAAAAAGAGAAACAGCATTGATCCTAATACAGGATCTTGAGAAACACCAAAAGTTAACAATTCAAGACCACCTACCTTTTCTTTTTCCTGTCGGCACACAACCGAAAGTCACCATTTTCAAATCCAAACCTTCTTTAAGCCACAACTTATCCATAAGTCGGACCATTTGCAGCACCAGCATATCTTGTTGTAAATCATCACCAACCTATACAGAATCAGGCAAATAAAATACGGAATATTTATTGGCATTTATCGAAGTCAGATTGTCTATCATGAAAAACTTTCAAATTAATCACCTTGTAAATCGCAGGAATCGAAGAGCCATCTTTAGCCAAAAATAATACTTTCAACGGCAACGTATTTGACTGGAAATAGGAACTACCGCGGACTTGTACACCTGAGACTTGAAGCGTAGGAGACAACGGAAGACTAGTTGGATTATCATCTAAGTTTGCATGTAAAATTTCAAGACCGTTATGAAGGACTTTCATACGTTGGGATTCCTTGCTTTTTTGGACATTTTCCGCTACATCCTGAAGTGTCTGTTACAGATGAAAAAAAAAGTTACCTAACATATCATGGTATTGGTGAGATAATTCACGGGAAAGATAACGTAAAAAGAGAAAAAACGCCAACGCGCGGATGTCATTAGCGCGGTTTCAAGTATTTTTCTCTGTCTAACATGCTCCCTCCCGGTTAGCATCACCGTGTATAAATGACCGGTCTACGTGAGCATTTCTGGGCGCTATCTAGCGCCAGAAGAATACACATATATACACTCTCCTGTCATTCAAACACAGAGAAACAAGCAGGTATAGTTTCCTAACCATTCTCCCGAGCAGCTCATAGACTGGTAGACCAGAGAGGGTGCGCACCAACAGTGCATAGGGTGTGGTGCATCATAGGCTTACTATGATATATTGAAACATATCGAAAGAATGACTAGTAAACAATACCTAACATAATGCTGCTGAATACACCTACTCATTGTATTGGTAGATAATCTATATTAATACGTATATAAAAGATGCAATGGATATAATAGAAAACTTACTTTATTCAATAATTGCTGCGTCATAAAGCAATTGCTTAAGGCTTTTCCTGAAACAGCCAGTAGAGCGCGTAACAGCAAGAGTAATCTTCTATAATGTCTCACTTCTGCTATATAGATGTTATCACGTTCAACAAAATCGTATTTACATTCCTGGAAAAAGAGAAAACTATAATGTAAAATTTTGTTTTTGGGAAAAACTAGATATTTGACAATTTTACGCTGATTTCTTCAGATATAACAAGCTAGACAATAGTATACAACAACAAAATATTCTTTAACCACAGGCCGTTCACACCTTAAAATTCAGTATTGGGTCTTATGGAATGTTATTATCTCTTTATATTGACAGAGAGTTTATGTAATGAATAGGCAGGGTTCCACGGCCAGAGTCAGTAATAAACGAACTGTTTTCGGAATTGGACCGTGTCATGATAGGGTATAAGAAAAAAAGGTGAAATAAGATTAAGGGCAAAACAATGAAAGAAATAAAAAATAAAAACAAAGAAAGAAGAGTAAAGAGGGAAGGGGGACAGAAAAAAGAAAGACAAAACAAGAAAAGGAATAGAGAAATGCGTGTTCTCGACGTTTCGCCTCCGCCGTAGAAGGCTTCATCAGGATAATGAGAGTTTATGCATGTAGATCTCTTTTCAATCTGGGCAGAATCGCGCGATTGCGTGCTAGTGACGTTTTTGACAGCTATATTGCGCATGATTCCCGTCACGTCTACATTTTTGGTTAACATATGAGAAAAGTTGGTTATGTCCCGTTTCTCATTTCTTTATATAACCAACTGTAGAGTTTAAAACATCCAAAGAAAGTAATTTTTACACAATTTTCCATAAAAGCTGAATTCTAAGGTGCGAACGGACTGTATATATATATATATATATATACACACATATATATATATATGTATATATCTGAGTAGACAAATCGACCTCTGTGTATGATGAAGTTTTTACGAAACTTACCTGCGGCGTCACCCCCGGTAAATTATGGCTCAACAACCAAAATAAGTGATGAGCAACCCGTAATGATTGCAGAGCTCGCCTTAACAAGAAAGCGGATAGTGGAGAATCTTCATAGGTCTCATGACGTAAAGCTACAACCAACTGAGGCAAAAAATCGACCAATTCATCGCTTGTTAAACCGTTCATCCACATCACAGCAAAACGACGCGCTTCAACGTCAGGGAATCTAAAATAATAAATATCGAAAACCTTTTCTTACTTACATCTTAAATTCCACTAACTTACGTTGGTAATAATAATTGTACAGCTTCTACGGGTCTCATAGGTTTCCAACTTCTCAACATACCGTGCAAGTCTGGTAAACAGGCCCACTCCCATCTATGGGCAGCTAACAGAATCTTCGGTAGAGCTTCGGGTATTTTGTATAAATAGTGACGTTTCTCCCACAACACCTAGCGAGGCATACACAATTAATTTACTCCAATCACGTAAATTTAAGCGATTATGTACTTACCTCCCTATCATTACTGGGTATTTTAAACAGCATATCTTTTTCTATCACATCCATAAGCATCTGCTGGGTCTGCTCGTCTAAACTTTCGAAATCCAACTTGGGGACGTCCATGATTTGAGGCGGCACAGGTGGGAAATATGCGTTTGGTAGACCTGCTATAATGACACTGAAAACAGGATGGTTTGGATCGGGGTGTGTTCCAGGACTAGGTGCTGGACCGAATACATAGTTCGTTTCCTTTGGCCAAATCGAAAGAAGCATACTACCATTTATCATCGTCCTATAGGAATTAAATAAAATATAATCAAGATAATTAATAATACAGAAAGGGAAAGATAAGTTTTAGGCTGAGAAACTGCAGCAATATTTTCAATGGCCAATACAGCTCGCCTGTTATTTCGGTTAACACTTCAAGAAAGAAAAAGAGATAAAAAGAAGAAGAATGAAAAAAAGGGGGGGCATGAAAAAGAAAGAAAGGTGAAAAGAGTAAGAGAACTTACTCTACTACGTATTCATTTCAACTTATTATCTTATTCTAAAATGAATGCGTAAATCTTAGGCGCCATCTAACTTAGAAAGCAGGGTAATGAAATCAATTATTGTTATTCACTGTTACTGCTATACCTGTGAATTGTACATCCACACAGTCCTTGCAATCGTCATTTAATTATTGTTATACTTTGTTCCAAAAAGAGAGAGACAAAATTCTGCACAAACTCCCAGCCCAAATTACAACCTATAAATTTCTGAAATCAATTTTACGCGGTAAACTTAAATTTAAAGATTTGTCTGAAATATAAACTCTACCAAATAAAATTGTTTTAAAATGTAAATTAGAGAGATAATTCTACAATTACGACAACAGAATGGTAAATATAGTAGTTACAACACATGAAAGTAAATAAATTTCTCTAGAAAACATTGTCCGATTTTCAACGTTACTTAAGTGATTTTTCTTTCTCTCCTTTCTTTGAAGGAGAATAAACTCCTATACTTTTAATAGTACTGAATGTTGTGATGGATGCTACATTCTACATCCATAATTGAAAGTAACAGCTACAGGATTGCGATTTCAGTACAACTAAAGTTTTCTGTATTTGCGGATTACTTACATAATCCATTAATTTTTAAATCGAATCTCTGAGAACTAATCTATACCGAAAAATAGTAATATAATAATAAAGAAAACTGCCGAAACGCAAACGTGATATAAACAATCTTAAGGACGTCAAAATCTTTGAGAATTTATAGCAAAAAGAGAATGTTGTACGGTATGATTTTGCTTTGCTAGCAATCAAGAAATAACTGTGACTTGGGTCTGTTCAGAAATTTGTCTCTCTCTTTTTAGAATACATTATAGTTAATGTTGGCAATATTTCTTTTATATATTTACATAGAATAATCATAAAGATTAATTAAAAAATAATCACCCTTCATAATTGAAGAATTGTACAGCTGCCCAGCCGATATCTTCAGTTTTGTATTGCGGAGGTGCATCTTTATCGTTACCATCTTGCGCCATTAACGTTCTGCCGCTAAGAATAAGGACCAGTCTTGATTCTCTAGCTAAGGAATTAATTGCCACATCTTCTAGATCCAACCTATCAAATAAAATTCTCATTCTAATTAACGACTTCACAAGAATTTAATCTACAGCATATTACCAGGTATTCATCAATATTCTTGGATAGAGACTAGGTATCGGTGTACATGGTTGGGTCAATACGCGTTTTCCCACCGGCCTAGTGCCGTGATAGATTTGAGCATGTACTATGAAGTCATCGAACTTCCAATCTGGTGATGGTCGATGTACCGCGCTGATTCTTACCAACATCGAATCTTGAACGTCGGTAATTGCGGTTTTCGCTAAAATATTCGATTTAGGAAGGAAGTTTTTTTGAACGAAATTAAGAAACATACAATCGCAAAAATCGTCCCTTCTAATCCATTCGAAATCGACTCTAAAGGCATTGCAGTACATCTCGATTAGGCCCTGGATGGAGGTGCGAATTTTGGTGCAGTTGGTTTTGATTATATCGGATACGGCTTTTTCGTTCCAGACTTCCTGTTGGGAGAAGAAAGACGAAAAGCGTTGGTAATACATTGATTATAGATGGCAATGATGTAGATGGTGCTGGATTAAAGTAAGTACATTTTTAAATTAAAGTAAAATTCTCTACTTACCCCAATCGCATTCGGCAGAAACTGGTTACAGCTATCCTTTAACGCTTCTAAAGCTTCCGTAATATCGATCGTTTCTAGATTGCCCATCAAATTGACAACCAACTTAACAGATTGTATGACACCAGATGGTTGCAGGCACGGTAAGGATGTAGGAGAATCTATTTTATCGATTTGTTCGGCAGCCTTTTCCAACTTCATCATCTCCTTCTCGAGAGTCTCAAGCAAGATCTTCAGATTGTCGTACGAAATTGGAAGTACCGGTTCATTTGGTAGAATATCTTCCAATTTGATATCGCATTTATCATCTTGATACTAAAATATATAATTAAATTATGCGTCCGCAAAGGGCCAATCTTCATAGTACGACTTAAGCACTACCAGTAAAACGTCAGAATAATAATGTCTTTATTGCCCAACAGATGAATCTAATTACACGACAATGAATATAAACTAAAAATACAATAATGAAACATAAACCAAAACTTAATTTAAACTGAACTCAAAATTATAGGCACGAATTTATTAATTTTGCCAGAGGGGAAGAATGAATATCATCAACATTGACGGTGGTATACACACTGTATATTGGTGATTTGATTAAAACATTTATATTAGCAGCGTGACAGTGGAAGAGCCGAGACAGGCGAGTGTTGTACGACGGCACAACATAGCGAACTCGTTCAAATAGTGAAGAAGTGTCAAACTTATTGTTCACTAGATTATAGAGAAACCTCACATCAGTTTGACGATATCGTGATTGTAAGGACTGCATCTGAAAGTTCTTTAGCAAAATATTATAATCATAGCCCTTTATTGGATATACCCCATATTATTTAAAATATATATATTTAATGAACCTTTTCTGCACATTTTCAAGCAGAGGTGACAAGATTATGGATGCATACTCAAGTTAGTTTAGAGCGCACAAACACGAAATATAGTTACCACTATTGCATCAAGAAAATTAAAACACCTAGCTACTCCTAATATAAATCTAAGCGCCCTCAGTGCAGTGGGTGAGACACTACTGATGTGGACGTTAAAAGCTAATTTAATGTCAAATAAAACACCTAGGCCCTTTAAGGGAAAAAGACGATGCAAAAGAACACCGTTATATCGATAATGATATATAAGCGGCAGAACTTTCGTGAGTAAGTTACAACATTACATCTTTCGATGTTCATCCTAAGATTATTATTGACACACCAGGATTCTAGTTTACTCAGATTCTGCTGCATCAGATGGCAATCCGAAATAGTGCTTATTCTGGTATAAACCCTGAGGTCATCGGCAAACAACTTCTTACAATCTCAACTGACGAGATCGTTAACAAATACAAGAAAAAAGAGGGGACCAAGGTTACTTCTCTGTGCAACTCCAGAGGAAGGAGAAAAATCTATCAGGTGTATGACCAAGGTGTGCGACGTACTGCGTTCTTTCCAATAAATATGTTCGAAATAGTGACACAAGTCTGGGTGAAAAACCGCTCTGTGCATATTTCAATAGAAGTAGCTCGTGATCAACACGGTCGAAGGCCTTCGCGAAGTCTGTATTGATTACATCAACTTTTACATTGTCATCTAGTGATTCGGTTATGAATTGTGTAATCATAGTAAGTTTAGTGACAGTGGATTGCCCACGCATAGGCCAGAAGCAAAGAAAAAACAACATGGCAATACCATTATACTCTACCATACTACTTACAGTTCTCGCGAGCGATTTATCAACCAATCTATCTGGAATCAAAATTAATAGCACATCTTCTTCTAGCTTTATACAATTATGAACGTATTCATAATCACACAACAACGTCGTCGGAGCAAAATATTCATTATATCCCCACACTTTTAGGGTGTATTGATCCTTCGAAGGGGCATCTAAGTCATAGGTCAGCTGCATGGTGACGTGTTCGACGCTGGTGGTGACTGAAATTTATTTAAAAACCAAAGATCAATTAAAGAATATCTTTAATAAGGTGGTATTAGAGCTAAGGCTTACCATCACAAGTGAAACTTATTGGTTTATTAGGGTCCGCGCCTTCAAAATGTGGAAAGACGCATAATTTTATGCTGGTTCCGTCCCTGTATTGATAAGTCATCATTGGACTGACGACCAGGCCCATATTGGTGTTGGGATCGTTGTATTTGAATTGATCTTGAAAAGAGGTATTAATAATAAACATTTATTTTAAAAACCGTATACAAAAACATGTAACAAATATGTGTTGGAAATACAAAAATATTAATATGATAGGAAAATGTAATGAGTTCTCTTTTGAAATGGTGCACTTTTATCAGCGCCATGGAGCACATGATGTAAGTGACTGACATCATGTCCATATTCCAGTATGTGTAAATCGTAAAATGTAAGCAAATAGTTACGCTCTAATGTATTTCTACAAGATTCTTTGTTTCCTAGACAGAAAATTGCATTCATATCAAAAACTCAGTGGATAATTCCGTATCGCACCCGAAATAAAAAAGGTATAATCATAAAATGTTCTTAGGCACTCAGTGCCGCAAGTTTTGCTTAACTTTTGCAAAACATAGCATGTCGATAAATAAGGTTCGCAAAACCGCTACCAGAACACCGGGGCGTAGAGAGGCGGGTGATATTCCGGTAATACCATGCGCTGTACAAATAAAACATTTTTATCACGCATACCTAAGAAAACTCTGCAAATATTTCAATTAGCTCGATATTACCGTGCACACTTTATTCTCTACATGTTCTGAAGCAGACTTTACGAAATTTATTGATAAAGAATTGCACAAGTGGAAGCCATTTCGATTTTTCTTTGATAATTAAACAAAGAGCTTTGACGGATGATTATAAGGCAATAACATTATCGTATACACATAAATAACTAACAGGGTTTACTTCTCATCATTGACGATAAACTGATTGTTAACCATCCCTCTGTTAACGTCATTAAGTATGAACAAAGTTTATTGTAACGATAATATGAGTGTTGCTCATAATTCGGGCTGCTAAATCATGTCGGCAAACCAGTGTTGTCCAAACATGTGCCTAGCTTGCCTACTTTAGTAATCACGTGCAATATTACTGTAAATGCGCTGGATTATTGATAAAGAATTGCACAAGTGGAAGCCATTTCGATGTTTCCTCAATAATTAAATCAAGAGCTTCAAGGGACAACTTTAAAGGAACATCATCATATACAGATGTAACAGCGTTTACTTCTTATCGTTAATGATAAACTGATTACAAACCATCACTCTGTTAACGTCATTAAGCACGAAGAAATTGTTCCTCATAATTAGAGATGCCGAATCATGTCGGCAAACCAGTGTCATTCAGACGTGTGCGTAGCTTACTTACTGTAAATGTACTGGGTTTATTTGAATAACCTCAAAAGCTAATTGCTTCGATAAGTTGGCATTTAAGATATTATCTAAAATTATTTTCATCGTGATAAAATTACAATTTTCTTGCAACTTCCAACGTATTAAATTTCTGAAAAAATATCAGTCTCGGAGGGACTTGAACCCAACATCTCTATATGGCTCATATGGGTTTAAGTTCCCTCCGAGACCGATATTTTCTCGGAAATTTAATACGTTGGAAATTCCAAGAAAATTGTAATTTTATCATTACTAATGCCAACGGTGGTTTAGTATTTATATTCATATTAATATTAGTATTAATATGGATGTTAGTTTATTCTCATCATCTTTTAAATGGCTAAAGTTTTAACCTGCTGGCTTGTTAGCAACAAATTAGGTAGTATTAATATATCGTTGGTAATCTGCTAATGTACCTCTCCTAAGAATATGAATAGTCCGTTCGCACCTTAAAATTCAGTATGCCTCTTATGGGAAATGCGAACGCAGTTGCCACATTGTGTCAAAATTATATTTTTAGGATGTTTTAAACTCTACAGTTGGCTATAGAAAGAAATGAGAAATGGAACATAACCAATATTTGTTATATGTTTATTATAGTATTATGTTATAAACAGTACAAGTTATTTGTACATTTATCAAATTATACAAAACGGTTTTATTAAAATATAATTTACGAATGTGACATTTCTTTTTCTTTTGGAATTGATTCTATAGTTGACTATAATATCAATAAACTGATTTCCTCTTAAACTAACCGGAAATGTCATGGAAATTATGGGTAATGCAGCTATCAAAAAAAATCACTAGTACAAAATTCCAGAACTCTACGCAAGTTGAAAAGAGACGTACATACGTAAACTTTCTGTCAATAGAAGGAGAGAATAACATTCTCTACGATACAATTCTTAATTTTTAGGTGCGAACGGCCTATGGATATTGGACTGGATATCAAGTGGTTTCTTTTAATATACAGGGTGCTTCACAACTTCACATAATCAAACGGATAACAGTACTCATTAAATGAAATTATTTTCATTTTTAAGAAAATATTTAAGTAACGCGTACTTTAAGATATCACATTAAGCGCATTCTTACAAAACTCCAGAAACAATAATATATATAATATAATAGCTTCTTATTTCATATTAAAAGCAACGAGTTTAATAAGTTTAACTGATTGTTCTGCGAAACGTGTATTAAAATACAAAATAAAAATATTCGAAAAAATATTATATTCGTCATTAATATCTACCACGATTCACCAAATGTGCAAGTATAAAATGCACTAACCGCATTTGAAGTGAATACTCTAGCTTTGATGTTGTTACTAAATATTTCTGTTTCGATGTTGCATGCCAAGAATACCAATTTTATCAAATTATCCTTTTATAAATCTTAATTTCCAATATCTACTTACTTCTGACATCCAGAACCATCTTGTAGAAGGCGCTAACGTCAGCATCTCTAGTAGCTCTTCGTAAATCAATCGCACGGATATTTTCGTACAACAAATAGGTCTTCTCCCCCTACAGAAATACAACAGTAAATAAAAGTAAATAAAGTTGGTACCATTGATAACTTCGTTATTATTAAAACTACAAAATTGGTTAGAGTGACTGCTGTTAACGATAGTGGAATCAAAAAAAGAAACAATTGAACATTTTTGAGATACTTAAAAATAAATACTTCTTTTTAACGGTTAAACCCGGTATAGTTTTTGAACAAAGATAACATTTTTAGGGTAATTATGTGTTAAATAATTTTTTATTTAGAATTTTTATTGAAAACCACGAAACCTTTCAATTACGTCATATTATGACGTTTGCTTAAGTAACTACAACTTATGTTATATACTTCTATCTCGCTTATGTATACGTATGCATCTATCTGACTAATAGGGCTCTTCACATTATCGGTGAAACAATGATGTAACTACAAACTTTCGTGATTTCAGCTGTATACTGGATATTCCACTAAGAAGTATTTATTTTTAAATATCTTAACCACTCGATGTTGAAATATTTTTTTTATCTGATTCCACCATCATTAACTACTATTTCTCTGTCAATTTAACCAACTTTGTACTCTAGATAATATCGAAGTTGGTAGTAGCACCGACTTTAATTTGAACACAGTGTATAATAGACTATAAAAAGCTTACATTTTGTTCCCTGTGTGCTTTTCTCCGATCCAAGGTGGACAACTTGACCCGAGGCGGTAAAGGCGGCGTCGGACTCGTTTCGGACTTAGGCGCTATCGTCGCATATAAAGGATCTGAGACGCTATTACTGCCAGAACCTGAATAAATGTAATCGAATGGATCATATTCATCGTAAACGCTTTCGCACATTGAAGCCGATTCATCCACTAAAACAAAAAAATCGTTGTTAGCAAAATAAAATGCAACGTTTCGATTCTCACCATCAGAGTTACACGCAAAAAAAAATCACAAAAATAAACAAAAACTATTTTTTCCATTTATATAACCCTAGGAAGCGAAAAGATCTATTACCTGAACCATCGGGACTCATTGTTCTAGTCGAACCATAATCAGAAGCGCTGAGAAGCGGGTCAAAAGCTTCCAATATACTAACCCTCACGCTATTCTTATCATCGACAAGTGGTTTAGCTAGGTCTATAAGATTATTGGACGAATCTGTTGTAACCTTGGACGATTTAGCGGAGGTATATGACGGTAGAACAATTGGTGGCGGTTTGGCAAGTTGCCCTTTCGGCGGCAAAGGCGGTTGCTGTAAGTAAAGCAGAAAATTACCAAAAGAAAGTAGCAGTCAATACAATTTTAGGAGTAGCACAGAGCCAACTAGTAATTCTATATCTGATCATTCGTTTTGTAATATTTATACAAGCAGAAAATCGATTGATACGGCGATAAAAGGCGGCCATACAGAACACGAACACACCAATATAGGATTATCTAATATGCATTAACTGATAAATGAAAAATATCTATTTGTGTATCCGATTAATTCCAAGTTTCTGTATTGATTTAGGCCAGAATACGGGTGAAGGACAATCAGATTTGTATTTATTTACACACGACTTCTAAAATAAGCACTTACGATTTTAAAAATAAATAATGTTTAAAGCTTGAAAGTGGATAACGTACATTTTTGAAATTGACGGATCAGCTTTAAGATATATTCGTCAGTGTCCTTTCCGTGATTGTATACTGCATGACACGGAAATTACCAAAAAAGTAAGTAGAAACTTATGACATATTCAAAGGTAATAATTGATTATAATTTCAAAAAAGGAACAAAACACAATTTAATTTTACTTTTTATTAATAATGTGCTCCCTCTCATATCACACAACTTCATTCCCTCATTCTTCGTGGTATTGATTCCAGATGGTCTCCTAAGCAAAACGCAATTCATGCCGTAGGACTTTCAGTGTTTGCGGAGGGTTTGCAAGTTCCTCAATTTTCTTTCTACAATGTTCCGTGTTCGACAGCTAGCAAGATCTGGATGGCCATGACAATTAACATGGGTCTTTTCGAACCGATTTAGAGAAGTTTTCGCAATAAGGGCAAAATGGGTCTTCGAGTTGCTAAATATATAGAAGAATATTGTGTTCTACCACCTCATCAATGTAACGTCGGGCGTTCATGGTGCCTCAGATGAACACCAATTGGAACCTACTCCCATACGCTATACCATAGCTCCCACGACTCGGTCCGCACGCCTTTTAATAGAAAATTGAATATCGCGATGTTCCCTAAGTCTGCTTCTAATCCTAATGTGACCATCACGCATCCTTATACAAAATAGAGATTCCTCACTGAACACCACTCCAAACACTGGTATTACCGTTGAGCCGCAACAGATGATGCAGTCAAATTGCAAACCGAAAGCACTGATTCAATGATAAACGATTCGAAGGGACTTTCATTACCTAATCGTAGATTAGCAATTGATCGGTCTCTTAAGGTGGCTCTTACGTGGCATTAAGGGGAAGTAGTGGTCATGTATTTCAGTAGCTCTGTTTCGACCTCCTGTTCCTCTTCGGCATCCTGGTCCTTCCTAGACCATGACTGATAATAAGGCAACCGACACCAATCCGCCATTGGTGTCGGTTAAGACGATTTGCAATTACTTCAAATAAAAAAATCACTTTCGCGCAAGCCAACCATTAGACCTCTGTCGAATTCGTTCAACATAATTAAACCTTCAGAAAATGTTAAACAAAATTGTGACAAGTGAACACCTGACATTAATTAATGTTGGAAAAGATCGCAAGAAGTGTCTTGATCTATCGCAAGGAAATTATAATAAATATTACTTTAGAATAGTTATACGTTTCTGATGTGTTTGATAAAAAAAAATTATACTCCTTGGTGCGCGATTTCCATTTCATGTAGCAGATGTGGCTTAGAATAGATGAAAAATTTATCGAGTGGGTATAGAAGTTTTCTGAATTATATGATTTGTTGCATAAAAAATATACAGACACCAGTTTTAAAAATATTTAGAATGATATAAGAAAGGAATTGCAAATAAATGGTAAGTATTTATGAACTACAGACGGATGTGTATAAATTGACATCGCCGATAGACCAACGATAATATTAATACTGAAATAAAACATTATTCGAAAAAGTTACCCATCAACAAAATACTATTTTCACTATGAAGCAGTCGTTGCAAAAATTGAAGAACGCAATTCTAAAACATTACTAGAATCAATGAAATAATGCCGGTGTTACTATTTGAAATGATGAAGCAACAGATCACGAAATACAGTACTTCGTACTTCTAGGCTTTGGTTACTGATCATTATAGTCAAATTCTTCTAGAACTGTGTTTAAAATTAAGTGACAAAGTGAAAATCATGGACAAGATTGCACTAGGTGCACAATTAACAAAAAATATGGAGTATCAAAAACAACAATTTGTAAAATTAAGTGATTAAAAACACAGGTTTTACAAAAAAAAAAAAAACGCGATAAATTTGGAGGCCAGGGAATTAAAAAATTGTAATAATTCGAAGACCTCTAGAATGGAAAATTGTAGCAGCGTAATTACTACACCGCATTTGTTCAGAAAACGTGAAACTAAACACCTTAAGATTCAGTATTGGGTCTTATGGAATGTTATCATCTCTTTCTATTGACAGAGAGTTTATGTAATGAATAGGCAGGGTTCCACGGCCAGAGTCAGTAATAAACGAACTGCTTCCGAAATTGTACCGCGTTATGCTAAAAGAAAAGAAATAAAAAAGAAAAAGATGAAAAAGAGAGAGACGTACATAAAAACTTGAATCCCAAATCATTTAAAATTCTTCTTAATGATGTGTTTGATCCTTTCCATTCCAATTCATCATGCATCTTTTAGCGTAGAGCTCAACCCGTAACTCGTCGCTCGTCTGCTCTATGAAAATCATAGATCATACCTCGAAATATTCGTATTTGATACTCCGGCAAACTTCTGACGTTCTTTGTTCTTTGTCTCTTCTTACAAGGACTTCTAAATATTTTCATCGCTATTTGGTGCTGTATTTCCTTCTTGAATAATTCTTTCCTTGTTCGCACCGACACACCAGTTGCTTCATGAACACATTCTTTTATATCTCTTAATGACACTGATGTAATTTTATGTTTATAAAAATAATTGTAACCATTAAAAACTACTTCTCGGGTTTGAGCGTACATCATTTTATGTTATCCTAGCAAAGACATTATTATCCGCCACTGACAAATATGCTGTGATTATTACTTCCGTAAGTGGGCGTGCGCATTTTTAAAAACGACTACGGCGCATCCCCACCGCTCGCCATCTAATTTGGCGTTTACAGTACCCAATTTTAACAAAGGTATTTGTGAGATTTAGTCCCTCTTAATTTTTATCTGCATTTTTTTATTATTGTGCAGCTTGTATAGCATTTCAAGGCACTGGTTTCTCGATTAAAAAAATTCATGGTGTTAATTTACGAAACCTCAATCAAAATTAAATGGTTAATTGCATCTATCAATTGTTTCCATGGTTTACTACGTGAATAATTTGAGAATTAAAAATGGCCATAATTTATTTATTTGTGGAAATAAGCATGTCAAGTGTTATCATGCTTTGTTATGAAGTAATGGTCGACTATGGTTTACAATTTTTTGTTGTACCTCAATAATTATAGCTTCAATTAAAAAGTTAGTTAGACTAGCTTATTAAGCACAAATTACCTACAATTGTCTCCTTTATATATTTTTGTCTAAAGTCAGTCACAACAGGCTTATATGTACCAAACAAAACAACTAAAAATCAGTTTGTTCGTAATACCTAGTTAGCCGCGTACTTTCTTCTAAAAACGATAGGCTCATTCATTTGAGTAAAACTGCAATTCTTTCCCCATTTGATCTTCTTTCTATAAGCGCTGGTTTCCGAGATTCCTATACTAAACATCAGAAAAATTCGCCCGGTACATTATATGTTCATAAAACGTTATTTTATTGTTATTACGAGGGTGGATGTCTATGCTGTATCTCTGACCCCCTTACAGTAAAACTACAGTGGCATTATATTCTTTATTTTCCGACATAATCACCCTCTGCACTAATTTACTTGGTCCATCGGTGCTCCAGCATCTCAACAGCCTTCTAGAAACATTTTTGTCCGACCTCCGCAAACCACCTCTCTACAGCTTGCATCACTTCATAATTATTGGAAAATTTCGCCGCACGTAATTTGTTTTTTAATTTGGAGAGCAGCCTCTAATCACTAGCGACCAGATCCGGCGAATATGGCGGGTGCTCCACTAATTCAAAGCCTGCTCGGAGTATACCAGCCATAACAATACCAGATGTATGACTGGGAACGTTATCCTGATGCAACAGTACACCGTGCCTTAACTTTCTACGGCGTGTCTCGTTAATAGCGTATCACAATTTAGAAATCAATTGTGCGTAGTAGGCCACTGTAATGCTCTATCCCTTTTGTAAATAGTCAGTCAGGATGATTCCTTCAGCATCCTAGAACGCAAATAGCAAAACCTTTCCAGCAAAGGGCACGACCTTAGATTTGCGTGGAGGAGGAAAACCGTGATGTTTCCACTTCTAACTTTGCACATTGGTCTCGGGATCTAAACAAACGACTCATTCATGGTCACATATCGACTAAGAAAGTTCTCTTTGTTTCTTTGATACCTTCCCAAAACACGTTTACAAATCAACACCCGATTTCTTTTTTTAATCAATGGTTAACATTCGGGCCAGCCATCTTGCACTCATCTTTTTCATATCTAATTCTTTAGTCAGTATGTTGTGCACAAACATGATATGATAAGTCAGTATCTTCCACAATGACCCTGAACTCGTCGGTCTTGCAGTACGGTATTCTTCCGCATTTAAGATTTCGACAGTTGCGTTTGACTATATCATAAGAAACTGCAGACTCGTCAATAGTTGCGATAATGTCTTTTGAGTTTTGTGTCATGGCCTTTTTCTTAAGGTATTTTATTTACGGCTCTTTGTTGTACAGGATCCATTTTTATGAAAACTTACGACACACAATTCAAGAATTAGTCACAGCATAACAACATTTTGAGATACAAACTTGATATTATGTAGATATGATCTACAAATGTCACTTAACTAAATGCCAAAAACATTTGTTGGTATTTTCATTTGGTGTATAGCAAAATAAATTCTCTCTGGTCAATGTATTGTAAAGTAAAAAAAGTTTGACAGACCCTGGTCTAAATGGTGCAAAACATAGACAACAGCGTTAACCGATACATTATAAACGCTATTCGATTTTATTTTCTTATTTTTACTACTCGCTTTAATATTTATACCGGGTACTGCACACAACTACTTCGGAGAACATCAAACAGATTATTATAAAAAAAAACAATATCAATTAACATCCCGCAATATCATTAAAGGAAACCATCGCATTACATAATCTGCATCAAAGTAGAAAATTACCAAGTCTCGAGTAGCTGTGCACAGTACAGAACGACGAATACGCTTCCATCTCGCTCCAAACTAAAAACGTAAACAAGACTTTAGCGATCGTCGGAAACAATTTGGCACTGTCTAGGGACGTACAAGTTAAGTAATAAGCCACCTACGATACGAATTAGAACTCACCAACTTCGGTTTTTTAAAGCTCTGCACTGAGACATGCACAAAATCGTTGCCGGAAATCACTTTTCTTAACAAAATAATTGTTACATTATTCGTTTTAATTGATAAAAATTAGTTTCAAGTTGCGAAAATCGACAATGAAGACGGTTTAAATTTGTTGCGAGTTACGGCGACATTATTGTGACACTCATCACCTGGCACTATGATTACTATTAATATCCTATTAAAATTATTACGTGCACGAACGGTATAATGAATCGCTTCAATCTGTATTATCTTAGATTAAACGCGGCGTACATTTTCTACTCCCGTAGCGTGCACTATTTAATACGCGCGTTATATCCATCGAAAGTGAAGAAAGTAGACATAAATTCGGTTTTTTAACATCTATTTATAAACACCTCGCACGCGACAAAACCGTAGCCTCTAACGGCAGCCGACAACTGCTAGCGGCTCCGATATCTAAGAAAGACTCCGCGCTACGGGTTACCCAAATATTACGCAAACCACGTGGACTGCTAATAAGCACTAAATTGCATTATAAGTACCCATCGTAGAGGTAAAACCGCAGCACGCCGATCGTATATTTCCAATGTACAGTTCGCCGCATACCGTACTAGTATTATTATCACAGATTATTTTTATTCCATATATTAGACAGGTAAACATAACGCTCGTAATTACACATGCCATGCATTAACGTCACGATGTCGCTATTAGTTTGGCGAATGTTGGAAAAATTTCGCGCTAATATGCAAAAACAAAGGATTATAATGAGTATATCGGTTGTGCGATAAGCTAACGGTATTTCTATTTCCAATTCGAACGGGTTGCAACCGTACAAATATTTATGGGAAATGAAAAGGCATGCCAGTATATGTGTGAGTGTGCGTATACATGTCTCAAAAGCGAAATTCTGCATTTAGAAAGTTCGTTGTAAAAGTGAAATATGATGCTTTGGTTAGAACTTGAGCTCAGGTCGAAAACAAGAAGCTGATTTATTGGAATTTTGGAGTGAATATTCAAATCCACACTTAAAATTAATCGGATTATGCACGCCTAATTTCCATTTAAAATATTCTAGAAAACAAGAAAGAACCGAAACACTACTTAAGTGTTTATTACTTTCAATTCTTCTGTATGGATTATGACTAGAGCTGTCAAATAATGTCGGCAAACCAGCGCCGTCCAAACGGACCACGAACAGCACATTGCGAGAAAAGAAGTAATATACCATTCAAAAATAATACCGTGCATTTACTTAGAAATGAAACCCACGTGATTTCTGACGTAGCAAGTTCTAAATAATACCTTGGCAATGGTTAAATATTCCTAATATTTCTGACTCGAAAGCCGCCAAGCGAATATTTGACAGTTGGCTTTTATATGCTCGAAAGTTATTGTGTTACCGCCAACCTATTAGGCAACGGTTAAAACACGGCTAAAAAAATCATATTGATTTCCTATAGAGAAAATTAATGTAAATGTAATAAAAAATAGAGTGAGATTATCTATAATTGAGCACAACAATAAATACTAACGAATAATAAATAACGTGACGCACAGAACGTTGCTAGATAAAGACAATGACCACTTCCAGCTTATGAAATGCTCAAAAATCAACGACGGGAAATTTAATCTATTGCCAGTCTTTTAAAATCACTATATTATTTCCTTAATTCAACCTATTTATATCAAAACAAAAATATAAAGCTTTTTTCTAGTAATTTGATTCACGGCTTCCGGTAAGATTCGAACTCACAGCTACAGTACTCCAGATAGGTGCCTCATCGGTTACACCATGAAGAATTAATTCATTTAGACGTTAGTAAACGCAAGGAAAATGGAATTTATCATTTGGAACCAATGGAAATTACATTATTAATTTAATTTCTTGTTCACTTGACATAAAATGTTATTTCTCCAAATGGTACGATATACCTGAGGACCTTATCGGATCAATGATTCGTTTCTACGGTCTTCGTGGCGTACCTGGCAACACACCTGTCAGGAGGACAGAAGATGTGAGTTCGAATCCTAGCGGATACCGTGGAATTTTTAATTTCACGAATTAATTAATGTAGATACACTCAGCGGAATTGGAATTTACAGTGCACGTTAACAAACAGATCGATCCAAATCACTAGCATTACCATCTCTTTCGTTATGACATTTTAAATTAAATTAATAAGAAGATGTAATGGTCATTAAAACGTAAATAAAAATAAGTGAAGACTATTGAATTTTTTCTTCTTGAATGAATACCTTGAAATGTTTTATTGACAAAATAGTACATTCTAACAAAATACATATTGTTATAATGTTTTGATGTTTTGTTTTCTGAGAATTCTGCCAATGCGAATGAAAGGAAGATACGCCGTACCTCCAGAGTTTTCGGGATCTTGCGACTTGTCTGCGTGGGATGGATGTGTGTGTTTTTTGATGACTTTCTGTATATTCCGACATAGGTACCCATTCTTTTAAAGCGATAACTTGACGTGCTGTAGTTGTTTCGACAGATTGTCAGGTTCACAAATAGAAACAGCACGACGTACCAGGGAATTTACAACACTTAACTTTTGCGTCGGATGATGGTGGGAATCGTCATGTAGATATCGATCCGTGTTCGTGGGTTTTCGGTGGACTGAATGACCTAGACGACCATTGGGTTTCCATGTTACGAAGACATCAAGGAAAGGAATTACACCGTTCTTCTCCACTTACATAGTGAATTTTATGTCGGGATATTGGCTGTTAAGATGACCAAGAAAACTATCTAAAGTATCTCTATTGCGGGGCCAAATGATGAAAGTGTTGTCCACATACCGAAACCAAGCTTTCGGTTTTAGCTCTGAATTTTCCAGGGCCACGGACTCGAAGGATGTTTGCAACAACAGGTGAAAACGGCGATCCCATGGCGGCTCCTGATTTTTGTTTAAAGAATTTGCCTTGACGCGGTCAAATTCCGGAAGTAGTTCGTTTATTACTGACTCTGGTCATGGAAGCTTACGTATTAATTTCAACCTCTTTTTGCTTTATTAATTGTTTAACAGATACGCAATATCCTTAGAACTAATCGCTCCAAATATGAATCATCTATAGTATTTCACATTTCCTGCAGAGCATTTCAGAATGCTACTTTGCCAGTAGGAGATCTTTTCGGCCTCACGATACAAGTGATCCCGCAAAAGCTCAATGAGGATTCACTCAGGGCTCTGTGGCGGCCACTCCATTAAGGATAGAACTTCTTCAGAAGATCTGTCTTGAAAATAAGCTTTAACCGCCTTTGCGGTGTGTTTGGAGTCGTTATCTTGCTGATAAATGCAGTCCTTCCCAATTAATTCACATCCAGTTGATACCGCATAATTTTCTAGGATTCTCAAATACACATCTTTTGTCATCCTTTCCCCTATTTAAACTAATTTTCCAATCCTCCCGTCTCCAAATTAACCTCACACCATGATGTTTCCTCCTCCGTGTTTTACGAATTTCGAATCGTCCATCCATAACACATTTTTCCAATAATTTACACTCCGATTTGTGTGGGCTTTTACCGAACTTAGTCTGTTCCACTTGTGTATAGAACTTAACCGTGGTTTTCTTACTGCTATACAACTCCTAAGAGCGGGTTCTATTAATCTCCGTTCTACTGTCGACTCACTTACTGGCTGGCAATATTGTAATTTGAACTCTACCATAATTTGCGGTGCGGTAAGGCGACGATTTCTTGTTGTTGATCTGGACCTTCCATTTGGCTTTCTGCTCTGAAGCCTACCGGTCTCTTCCTTTCTTTCAATTGTCCTATGCACATAGCACTCACAAATATTTAATTGTCGAGCATTTCTCTACTTAAAACATTTGTTTTGTGAAAAACGCACATTTTGGCACACGTTTCAGTCCCTTCTTTTTAGCGTATCTTCGATCAAATAAAATAACAGTATAATATAGGATCTTCCTAACGCAGTCTCGCACGTCTCCAGCATCTCGGCAATATACTGGATGCATACTGAATGTACAGTTTATTATAAGGCAGGTGGATAATTCAGTATCCCTCCCAAATTTTACTTCATAACGCATTCATCCCCAATTTCCCACTATTAACGTATTATTGCTTTATTGCGATCATAAAATAACAGGAAAACGTTTTCGTGTTAGAATGGATTTTGTAAATAACTCTTATTGTTATGTTAATATATATTATCAACATTAGATTGTAAGTGCCACTCTAAAACGACTACTAAATTTCCCGAAATATTTTTAAAATAGTTCTGAATGTAACACAATATATTAGGTTGGATCAAACTTGGGAACAGTAGTGTACAGGCAGGGACACAATTGTTAGGCACCCCCAATTTTTTCAATTATCTTTAAGATAAACAATGACCAAATAAAACAAATAAAACAAATATTATAAAAGCAAATATTTATTACTAAAAACTAGAAATTCAACATTTGGTTGGCCCCCCGCGGGCTTTTATAACAGGTTCAATCCATTTAGGGGAACTGGCCACTAACATACGGTAGGTTGAAGTTGGAATGTCCTCCCATACACTTTCAAGTATTGCTTTTAATTCTTGTTTGGATTTGCATTTGTGTTCGCATATTTTCGCTTAATAATAGCCCACAAATGCTCGATCGGATTTAGATCCGGGCTTCGGAGTGGCCACTCCAAGATGTCAATGCTTTCTATCCGGAACCACGCTAAACTTGCAGCCTCAGTGTGGCTTGGTGCATTATCTTGTTGAAACAAAACTTCGTCAGTATTCGTTCCGAATAATTTTTCAATTGAGGGCAGTAAAACTTCATCTAACATGCTGGCGTATGTCCTCGAGTTCACTCTACCAGTGTCCACGAACATCTCACCAACGCCTGTCGATGTCATACACCTCCATATCATGACACTACTGCCATCATGTTTGATGGTAGGCACCATACAATGGGCATGGTATTCTTCACCAGGCCTCCGACGCACAAGCACGTCCTCCACCTCTATATTACACTCATCTGTCTAAATCACATCCGCCCAGTCCTTCTCTGACCACGATTTGTGTTTATGAGCCCATGCTAATCGTTTATTTTTATTTACGTCCGACAGGCACGGTTTCTTTCTAGCTTTTCTCGATGATAGACGAACTTCTCTAAGACGTCTACTTACTGTTTTAGGCGATAAATTAACGTTGAGTTGTCGATTTAACGCGCCAGCCAAATCTGTTGCCGTTTGACGCCGATTTTGTAGAGAGTGTCGTTGTAACCACCGGTCCTCCCTTTCGGTCATTTTACATTTTAGGCCTCTTCCCGATTTTAATTTGGTATCCCTTGTTTCTTGGTAACGCTTTAGAGTTGTTTGTACGGTGCACCGTAAACATTTTACTTTTTTACTAATCATCACTTAGGATAATTCTTCGGCATGTAGTGTAATAATTTGCGCACGTTGAAACTCAGAAAGTTCTTGAGATTTCGGCATTTTCAGTTACATACACATAAAGTAATCGCGAATAAATATTTTTATTTGCCAATAACAAACGCACATATAATTTAAAATAAAAATACTGATGTTCACCGATCACTTCACCGAACTATACTAAAATACAATTACTTCCGCAAATACAGCAATAAATGGATTAACAACGTTATTTCTCCCACCAACCCTTCTATTTAAACTACGGGTATTTCTAAGAAGCGGTAGGTAAATACTATTTGTCTGTTAATACCGCTATAATAAAACAACTAAAGGGTGCCTCATATTCATGTCCCAGGGTGTATATAGTCCGGACTACATTAAACCTCCAGGGAAGTTTGACCATCAGGGTCGAGGGCTACATGTCTGCGTCAGGAAATGGGGAATTGTGTGTACGCGAAGGGGTGGAGGTGGGGGGGAAACTACTTTACTCTCTTGAAAACACTTTCCACTTTCTTTTCAAACATAAATAGTTAAGAGTAAATTAGCACTCACCTGAATTGACGAAGACATCGACGAAGGTATTGATGATGGCATCGACGAAACGCTTGACGAATGATTCAAGCCAACACCGCTAATTGACACTTTGGGAGTTGTAGCCGCTATACTCTGCAAATTGAGATCGATGTTTCGGAAATGTTGATCTGTGGAATTGTTGGCGGCAGGCAGATTACTTTGGAACAAGTTTCCGTCTCGCGGCAAGTAACTGCTGATCCACCCATACTGATTCGGTTGCGAGTAATTTGGCGGTTGCATCGGCTTCTGGGCTGAAGCGAACACAAACGGAGGATACTGAAAAGTGTAAGGCGTCGGAGCCGTGGTAGGATACTGATTATTCAGGATAGTTTGCGAGGTTTGGAAATTGTTCCACCTGAAATGTTATTACAAACGTTTCGTTATTGAAGAAGTCAACTTTGTCTCAAGCCTTACATTTGCAAATCGTTCGCTTTGGTATTGGCTGGAGGACTAACGAAAGAAATAAGATCAGGTGTGTTGGTCTCAGGTTGTACGCTGTTCCGCCTCTGTGTAATCGGCGGCGGTGCGATTAGGGGCTGTAATTGGCTACCCTGCAGACAGCCAGGTCTTGGTCTCGATGTAAACTGGTGTCGATCATTCTTGCTTGTATCTGTTTCGTTCATAGAAAAAGCTCGGAGAACTAAAAAAATGAAGAAATATAGTGTTAAAGAAATGTTAAAGCCATTCAAACTTTTCCATATATAATCAAATGCTTTGAAGATGTCCTCCATCGAAAAACGAATCTTTTTATGAATATCCGAAAATAACCGTAATCTTTGTTTATTATATTAATAATAATAATAGTGTTTGTTTATTATTTATGTACAGAAATACTACACGCAATTGTAAAATATAAAGAAAGATTATACATGTAAATATCCTAAAAACACTATCATATATATAAAATATCTATAAATATCCTGGGCACTAACCCCAGACAAACACGAGTGCATTAATTAAGGCTGCCGATGTTAACGTTCAACACTCGCCTCCAAGAAGTATTAAATATGTCGCAATTAAGGGATATGCGATTATGGTTGTCACACATTCGCGTCACAGGCGACATGAACATTAAGTTGGTGTGAGCCGACAACGTACGAGGGCGACTTGACATGTTTCCGCAATCGACAAGAGATGGCGCACGAAGGTTGAAGTGAATCCATTGGTCGCCAAGGGCTACCTTTTCAGATGTCTACTGTCAATAGTTGTTGTTTAAGAGTGTATTTTGTGTAGCAAGTCAGGCGGTTTCGAATTTTGTGCAATGATAAAACACTTCTGGATGGCTGGGAAAACGACCACGGAATTTCGAAGTATTTTGCTGGGGGTTCATAGCGGATGTACTCATTTTCGAGGTGAGCGAGTTCAAACGTGTAAGTGCAAGTGACGGATCACGAAGTAGACGCCCAAAAATCGCAACCAACGATGAAACGGTCGACAAGATTCATGATCTCGTATTAACCGATCGCCGATTGAAGCTGAAAGAGATAGCAGAGACAACAGGCATGTCAGAAGAACGCGTTGGCCATATCCTACGTAAAATTTTGGATATGAAAAAGCATTCGGCGTGATGGGCACCGTGTATATATATACAGTGAAATTCCCCTTCGCGGACACCCCTCTTACACGAACACCTCCTTTAAACGGACAGTTTCTCATGGTACCGACCGGCTCTCATATAATTTCCATTGTATTAACTCTTTCTTGGACGGACATTCTCTTAAACGGGCGCGGACACGAGAAAATGTTCTCTTAACCGGACAAAAAATAAAATAAAAAGAAACGCCTTATCTTATTTTTATATCGAGAGTATTGCTATTGCATTTCCCAATCGCACCGCGCGCCAATTTCGCTGGTACTTCCCTGAGTAAACCGCAGATTTACCGACTTTAATCTTTCAGTACAAACGCAGCATATGTGGTGCATTTCTGCCTGGCGTGAATTAGGGACTTGCCCAAGTTGGTCGGGAATTTACCATTCTTATTCTTTGGGTTTGCGCTTTCCATTGATTGCGTTGATTTTCTTTTCATATTAAATTCTAAAATAGTAAAAAAAGTGAGATTACCAACAGGTTTGTCGTGACAAAAACGCAAGAAACTTATTTTTCTTTTAGGTCCGCTAATACGATGTAAAGTAAGAGAAATAGCCGCTTCTTTGGGACATTCTACATTCAGTGCTTCTTCTGGTTGGCTCAATAAATTTAGAATCCGCCACAATATAAGTTTCAAAGCGATTTCGGGAGAAGGAGCTTCGGTTAATGCTGAAGGTGTTTAAGGGATATTCACCGAGAGACATCTATAATGCCGATGAGACAGGCCTGTATTTTAGGGCTCTACCCGACAAAACGCTCATATTAAAGAAAGAAAAATGTATTGGGGGTAAGTATCCCAAAGAGAGGTTTACAATTTTGCATTGTGCAAATAGGGCGGGTGAAAAAAAAAAACTCCTAGTCATTGGTAGGGCAGTTAAACCCAGAGCTTTTAAAAACATTAATATAAATAACCTGCCTGTAACTTGGAAATACAATAAGAAAGCTTGGATGACAGGACAAATTATGACAGAGTGGTTGCAAGACCTAGATTGAAAATGGCAAAAAAAAAAAGAAATATTTTGTTATTTTTAGACAATGCGGGATCTCATCCGAAAGACGTTCGCTTAAATAATATAAAAATATTATTTTTACCCCCTAATTGTGCATCAGCTTGTCAACCACTTGACCAGGGGATTATAAAGAATTTTAAAACTTATTACCGAAGTCTAATACTCAAACATCTGCTAATAAACATTGAAACTGCTGATACAGCTTTTGAGTTAATAAAGAAAATTACACCACTGGATACAGTTTATTTGGCAAAAACCGCTTGGGACCAAGTAACCAAAGAGACAGTTCAAAATTGTTTCCGCAAAGCAGGATTTAATCATGTAAATATGCAAAGTGAAGACCAGTTAACTGAGGCTGATACAACTGACCTAGAAGATGATTTGCCTCTTAGTGTACTTTCAGATATCCTCAGAAATAAGAATTTATTGAAATTGACGGATAATGAAAACCTTAATGATTTTTTGAACGTAGATGAAGATTTGTATGTTGAAGATCCAGATTCAGAACAAGAAATTGCAAATCCAGTTGAAATACAAGAACTTTCTGAAGATTCTGATGTCGATGAGGTTCCAGTGCCAACAGAAGCTATCCCAAATTATGGTAAAGCTATTACCCTGACCAAATAGCTCAAAAGTTTTGTCGAAAATCACGGAGATACAGAGTCTTTGGAGCTTCTTTCTAAATTAGAAATACGATTTCAAGACGCCATTTTAAAGAAAAAGAGAAGACAAACAACAATATATGAATTTTTGCGTCCTTAAAGAGACCATTCATTTCATTGTTTTGTATTACATACTACATCTATGTATCTATGTATGTACATACATATATTATACTTTGTATGTATATATCTAAAGGAAATAAACTTTTTTTTCTTAAGTTTAAAGTTTCTTATTTATTTTAAAAACATTTATATACGTATGCGATTTAAATGTCCCAGTTTCTTTAATATATTCATTTTTCGTTAAAACGCGATTTTTGTTGTATCTGCTACATATTTCTTTTATGCGGACACCCCTCCTGAAAGGACATCTCCAGTTGGTCCCGTTGGTGTCCGTTCAAGGGAGATTTCACTGTATATATATATATGTACTAATGCTATTATTGTTAGTTTCTTCCAAGCCGCGCAGATGGCGCTAAACGTGGAACCGTTAGTAGCCGGGGATTATCCTGTCTCATTGCTTCACTAGATGTAAATGAAACGAACGTGGATCTTGACGAAGTGCGGTACTCCATATGTCAAAGCCTTATTCAATCATGTATTTCAGCATCGCAACAGGACGTAATACTATGTTAACACTTAATTTCATTCAATTATAGTTAATTAATCTTTAAATTATTTGCAACTCTAATCTGAACTCTTCCCTATTCTGATGTATTGGATACATGCGATAAGTTAGAAGGTTCTCTTAATAAAAAAAACAATCTCGAAAGGAAATACATTGCTTATCTTTTGAGTTATCTAAATGGGAAGAGTTCTACTATAAACGCTGCACAAACCTTCTCAGAAACGGAAGTGTTTTAATACAGTATACGGTGTAAGCATTACGCAATCTTCATTATGCTTACAAAATATAGTAGATGCTTGTTATTGCTATTTAACTGCAGGCACGATATTTTCTGTTTATGGTTTTGTATATGCATATGCCATACACAATTTGTAAGTCTTCAGGTCCTCAATGAATATGCATAGCAGCTTCATTATATTTTGTTTATATCCTATGAAGATAAGTAAGCCACTACACCTTTGTTTATATTTATAACGCGCCTTTTAAGATTGGGAAATTGAAAAACAATTTTTTATCATAAGAAAAGAAAAGATAAAAAGAGCACGTCGCGTATGTAAAAAAATACCTAGATCCGGATACGAAAAATCTTGTACGATTTAAAAATAAAAAAATTTCGATTACTAAAAGATAATTTTAAAAACTAATAGTCAGACACTAATATATACAGTAGTAGACAAAAATTAAGTAACTCCACAAAAATCTAACTTTTTAGGGAATTAACAAAGATATCAAAATAAAATTGAGAAACATCATTCTGTGCATTTCAAACATTATTATTGTCATATGAAGATTTACTTTTTATAACTACAAAGTGATTATCTTATAAAAAGTCGAAAATATACGTAACAAAAGTTAAGCAACCTGATATGTTGCACCTATGGGAACGCCCTATTTGTATATTTTATGCTTGCATACTGACTCATTTCCGAGTATGCGATAAGATTGAAGATGTGCTTGACGAGTTTGTAAACATTTCTACCAATCATGCGGCGAAAAGCGTATTCAATGGATATCAGTATGAAAATCATTGAGCAATATCAAAAAGGTGTATCACAAGCGATTATAAGCCAAAATTTTGATCATCAACTTCATAGTATCGAGAATGATACAAAGATATAGAACTACGGTCACGGTGGCCACTAAATTTCGCTCTGGACGACTGCGAAGAACAAGTTACAGAGAAGATGAATTAATTATTCGTCAATGTAAAATAAATCCCTGGATAACAGCACAAGAAATAAAATCTTTGCTAGATAGAAATCTGAGCACACGCGCCATACTAAGAGGTTTAGTAGAAGGCGGACTTTATAGTCGAAGACCAGCGCGAAAACCTTTGTTATCAGATAAGCAAAGGGGAGCGAGAATATCTTTTGCGAACGAACATGTGTCATGGTCCGTGCAACAATGAAAAATCGTATTATTTAGTGATGAATTGAAGTAATTTGTGTAGCACTGACGGAATTTGTTATGTACGGCGTCCCACAGGAGAAAGATTAAATCCAAGATATTGTGAGAAAACTGTAAAGCACGGAGGTGGTGGTGTGATGGATGGTGTTTTTCTGGGAATGTAGTGGGCCCTCTACATAGCATAAACGGTATTATGGACTGATTTGTGTATCAAAATATATTTCAAGACGTAATGCTGCCATTTGTTGAGTGGAATATGCCACTTTGATGGCATTTCAGCATGATAATGGCCCTAAATATACTGCTAGGGTCGTTAAGGAGTGGCTAACTGAGCAAGAAGTTAGTGTTATTTATTGGCCAACTCAATCTTCCGATCCCAATCCTATTGAGGACTTGTGGGAGATTGTAAATAGAAAAATAATGCATAATAAAAAATATAAAAACGCCGTTGAACTGTTTGATGCATTATCAACACAGAAGCAACAAATTGATTTGCAGATTCTATACAATTTGATATAGTCAACGCCTAAACGGTGCGCATCCGTCATTAAAAATAAAGGATATGTCACAAAATATTAAGGCTTAGTAAATATATTTAGAATATTATTTTTGTTACAAAAAAAAGTTGAGTTGCCTAACTTATGTCACTTGAAAATTGCCCGTTTTTAACTACATTGTAAAAGTAATATTATTTAAATTACGGTATCTAAGATCAAATGTTCTTTTTTCTTTGTAAGACTATAAATTATGAAAAATGAAATCATACGCCTCGTATGCGCTTTCCTTATTTTGCTATTCATAGCAAGCTGTCATATTTCGTTGAGTTGCTTAACTTTTGACCGCTACTGAACATATATATGTTAGCTTAGTTTTTAAGTTCGTCAAATGAATTTGACCCGAAAGAGAATTGAAATTGTGTCTTTATTTTATTGAGCATATGTTAGTTAATTTTACAATTAATACTGAGAGGTATACAAACATTTTGAATGAATTTATTGAATAGCTGTACAAAGATTATACCATATATAAGACCATTATTTATTATTAATGGTCTTGTGGTGGAAGGGTTAGCACATTATGTCGGAGACGTAAAGATGTTGGGTTCGAGTCCCCTCCGAGACCGATATTTTTTCAGTAATTTAATTACGTTGGGTAATTGCAAGGAAATTGTAATTTTATTATTACTAATGCCAACGGTGGTTTAGTATTGATATTCATGTTAATATTAGTATTAATATGGATATTAGTTTAAGTATGTAAATGATCCTTTTATTCTACTAATTACGCTGCTGTAATCAACTATGTTCCTTAAAAAAAACAAGAGTGTAATGCTAATATTTACCTTGTATCATGAGAAACAAATTGCTACCCGGATGATAAAAAAACCGCAAACGATAATAAAATACAACGCTACTCTAAATCCACTTATAACCATACACAGTTGTAAGCGTAACACAAATCGATGCTCCATGATAGTATTCTATAATCTGCTTCATATCTCAGTTTATTATGCTTTTATTCTGTGAAGAAGTGCAGATCCAGATTAGAACGCAAACAAATAGATTTAAAAAAATACTATTTTTAGAAGAATTGGGAAAATTTCTCGAACACACGTTTTCACTTCACGTCAAAGGGACCAATTTTAAAAATGGTTCCAGCTCGACCATTTTCAAATTTAACGAAATTTGATGGGATTGTTCTATAAAGTTAAATGGTTATGTGACAAATTTCAGTTGACTATATTCAATGATTCCTTGTCATGACCTCTCAAAGAGAGGCTACTCATCTTAACTCCATACACACTGGTGTAAGAGTGCCAAATTTGCTTAGACTTTTTTAAAGTTATATAACACATGCAGGCGTCTGCTTTTTAAATCTTTTTACGCATTTTGAGCTGAATCAGCATATATTACTGATTAACTTTTTAAAGACATGCTTGTACAGATATCCTTCTTAAAAGTAAACAGAAAATTTAAAGCATCATCACTTTTTGTTGAATATATATATATTCAACCAGCACTTGCTAGTGTGAAACCTATTTGTATGTGTTTAGTTGCCACTGTTCATCCACATTAAACAATATGCACATCCAAAGTTAGTCAAACTTTCTTGCACGCAAACTCTTGAATATTTTGGGAGAGGGGGGAGGGAACAATATCTCAACTGTATCTTGCGAGTTAGAAAAAGCATGTCGCAATCTCAAAAAGATATCTAACTTAATTTTAGATCTCTATGAAATAATAAATGCAAAATTGCTTCAAAATTCATTGCTTCTGATAATGAAACTTTTATAACTGAAGGATCTTGTTCATTAAATATTGGCTGACTTTTTAATTTAAATTTTAAACTTTAAACATGCAAGCCAAATTCACGCACAAGCGTGACAATAAAATGAATATATGCTGACAAAGTAATTTTGGAAGATGTGAACTATACTAAACAATCAATTCCATTTTTGACTAAATGGATTAGCAATCTTATCTTGGACAGATTCTGGATAAATGCATTGCCTTTCAGATGACATTGACGATGGTGCTCTTTTACTGATGGCCAACAGATGGAATGAGCATCATATTGTTTATGTGACACATCAAGTACGTTTGAGACCTACCAAACATGAATGCAACGTATTGTCCAACCCTTTTTATGGCAACTGTCAAAATTTCAGATATCTACTGTCAATAGTTGTTGTTTAAAAGTGTGTTAAAGAGTTTTGTGTAGCAAGTCAGGTGGTTTCGCAAAAATGGATAAAATTGAATTTCATGCAGTGATAAAACACTTCTGGATGCCTGGGAAAACGGCCACGAAAATTCGTAATATTTTGCTAGAGGTTCATGGCGAGTGTACTCCATCATTTTCGACCATCAGCTTCTGGGTGAACGAGTTCAAATGTGGCTGCACAAGACGCAGTAGACGCCCAAAAATCGCTACCAACAATGAAACGGTCAACAAGATTCATGATGTCGTGTTAGCCGATCGCCGTTTGAAGCTGAAAGAGATAGTAGAGACAACAGCCATCTCAGAAGAATGCGTTGGTCATATCCTACACGAAATTTTGTATATGAAAAAGGTTTCGGCGCGATGGGTACCTGCTCATACCGGAGCCTCAAAATGGACCAAAATTGCCTCCTTTACCTCATTGTTGTCGGAAAACTTTCTTCCACGTAAGTTCTTTTTCAAATTGGGGTACAAATAAAAATCACTAGGTGTCAGGTCTGGACTGTAGGGTGGATGGACTATTGATTGAAAGCCATGCTTGTGCAGAGCAGCCATTGCAACTTTGCTCTTGTAAACCGGCGCATTGTCTTGCAACAGCAACACATCCTTGGTCAATTTTCCTCGACGTTTTTCCTTGATGGCCTCCTTTAATTTTTCTAATATCGCTGCGTAATATTCTCCGGTTATGCCCCTACCTTTTTCCTTGTAATCAATCAATAATATCCCCTCACAATCCCAAAAAACAGTAGCCATCAACTCTCCAGCCGATTCTGACACTTTGAATTTCTTTGGCGGTGTCCCCTTTTTATGCCTTTTTATGACTCCTGTTTGGACTCGGGCTCAAAGTGATGAACCCATGTTTCATCTCGGGTAACAATCCGCTCCAAAATCTGTACAGGTTTGTCTCCACATAACTCCAAAAATTGTTTGGACGCACAGACGCGCTGCTGTTTCTGCAGCGGCGTGAGCATTCTCGGTACCCATCTTGCACTAACTTTTGACATACCCAGGTGGTCATGTAGGAAACGCAAAATGGTGGTATCTGATACTCCAACTAATACAGATAATTGTTTAATACTTGCAGTAGAAATTTTTGCACTTTTTCGTCGATGTCTGATGTGGTGGCCTCGACTGGCCGTCCTGAGCGGGGGTCGTCTTCAATCGACTCCCGACCATGTTTGAAAAGACCATGCCACTTATAAATCATTGATTTACTAGGGCACTGGTCCCCATAAACGGTTTCCATTTCATCCAATATGGTTTGAGCGTTCTTTCCTTGCTTTGTAAGGAACTTTATCACAGCAGGGTGTTCAATTTCCTCCATAGTTTCAGTTTTCTTCCGGATTGACTTGTTTAGCAGGCAACTATTCGTAAACGACTGACGCAATAGGGCTGCAACTTAACTTATATACTAACGATGAGTCGCCAATTAGAATGACACCTAGCGAGCGCCCCTATCCCCATTCTATCCCCTCCATTCCACGAACTTCTGGACCTCCCCTCGTATGCAAAGTCAAAATGAGTAGCCTATATTTAAAAGGTCATAAAAATGCAACTAATGAAGATATTTAACTGAAACGTTCGCTATAAAATCCCCAGCCCCCTTGACGTGGAATAATCCATACGTTATAAGCATTGTAGTATTGTACGAAGCATTCAGAATATAAGGAGCGCATCTTGTTCCGCAGAATATGCCATAAACAATTACTGTAAAGCCGTTGTCAATGTTACCGTTCAATTGAAGACAATAAAACAAATTCGGTGTATAATACTTGTCATAAGCATGTTCACAAAGCTGACTGTACATACTTTCGTCTAAATTGTAAGGTATAAAAATATTTCTTTACACCTTAATTATGAATGGTCTGTAACTTCTGTGTTTTTGAAGTATAATTACTGGTTACTTTTGCATTAAATAAACAACATATATATAGTAGCTTAAGGAGCTCCTCTTTCTCTTCTTAATGAAATATATTTCAAGTCATATTTCCGAACAATACAATTATATGTATAGCAACAGAACAGCAGAGTTAAATATGAAAGTACCTTTTTATCCAGAGTTTTACACCTTTACCTAACAAACACTGCAAAATTGACTATTATATACAGACTACCAAAAGACTAAATCAGTAAAGGGTAGACAAAAATAAGTCAATATTATCGATTTTAAAATGCTTGATTACAGCAAGTAAATGAGTGAGCCTACGTCATTAAATAAGGAAACAAACAAATTCTATCACAAGCAAATCTTCCTGGTCATAATAATTGTTATTTAGTATTATTTGCACTAATACTTTTATTGATTCTAGCTTCTGTCGTTAATGATAAGAGTATTTGCGTGCATTTCCCGGTATCTCAATATTATTGATGGATTTCACAATTATTTTCTGATAAGTGGCTCGTGTTAGTCATTATGATATGTATCAAATAAGAACGGTTTCTCAAGGGTTATGAATATGGAGCAATATACGTATTTATGTTACATCAAAAAGGAAAAGAAATTTTGTTATAAAATGCTATTTTTTCCCATTTTATAAACTTACTTGGAGTAAGATAATTCCAAAAGAGAATTAAACTATGATAAATTCCACTAAACAAAGGTCATTTCAATTGCAAGGCACTGTACATTATATGTAAATATAAAATAGGACCTATTAATAGTAACACTATGCTCATTTTAGGAAGAAACAAGTTACAAAAATAGACAAACAGGTTTCTAAACTGATAGCCACATGATAAGTTTTAATTTTATAACATTAATATTCAAATATTTGAAAGTGAAATGAAACAAATTTTTTAAACGTATGTTTTGGTTATCAATTGTTTGCTTTACCAACTTCCAATCAAGCAATCATACATCTTAATTTGATAAAATTTAAATGTTTCCTCAGCCATAAATGATGCATTGTTTATGTATCGATAAAAATTCCATGTACATACTAGTTAAACAAACGAACATAAAATTAACTTGAGAAATTCAAATCAAAACATGGTTTTTTACAGTCAAATAATATAAAGGTATTTTATGTATATACATATCTGTAAAGAGAAACATTCATTGCCTATCTGAACTGATAAATTTAGATTTTAACGAAAACAAACTAGATAAATACAAGTTACCAAAACACATTATGAAACAACCTATCATAAATACCTGATGTACTTTTACTAGTTCCACTTTCTTTCAGAAGCTTCTCATTTTTAAATCTCTCCAACGCCAGCGACTCAAGACTAAGGGCCTGCGCCCGCTCCAAATCCTCCTGATATTGTTTGTCATAGTCAACGGTCTCTTTGGCCATCCTCTTTTAGACGCTGCTCGAACTCTTCTCTCTAAATTGACGAAATACTAGGGCACTTTCATCATCGTATTCGTAGGAACGCGCTGCTATACTCCCCGAACCGCCAACATTAAGTAGTATCGAAAACAACAACAATATAAAAGGATGGGATCAATTAATGTAAGTTCTCTGTGCTCCGCGATAAGGTCATATCAATATTATTATTGGTAATAATAAACTGAATGGCGAGCTGGTTTCGCGCCGAAAACTCACCTTTCGATTTTCACATTCAGAACCGATTCAGTTTCATTGAAAAGCCTAGAGGTAAACACGGAAGAACACCAGGAGCAGCTTAAATATTACTGACATATACGTCAATTACAAATCAACAAGTCGAGCAAACTGTCAGAAATCATGCATTAAAGATAAATAACCTTAAAATTTTATTTCAATGGAAGACATAATTATTTAATAGAAATGTTATGGAGTAGAATATCTATTTGAATGAACCTCGAAATTTGTTATAATAAAAACTAGCTTCATAAACAAAATTAAGCCATGTTCATAGTCTATTTATTAATGAAAGTCAATTTTATAACCACACTTTGTTTAACTTAGTCTTAAAAATCATATTAAACAAAACCTATAACAAATATATTTTAAGACAAAATTAGTAGTATACAATAGAATAAGCATGGGATAGAATTAGGTCTTCAAAAAATGTCCATTACATATAGGCAACCAATACTTCTTACAAGTAAAAATGAAAATATGATTAGATTTTAATTTTCAAAATTAAACATACGTATATCTCAATCAGGATTAATTTACTTTTTTAACCTATATAATATATTTTATGTCTTATAAGTTTCAAAACACCACCATTTTTCGTATTAATCATTTTCTGGGTTGAAGTTAGATACATAGGAAACCCTATTGAAAGTGAAAAGATCACCTAAAATAAGTAAAACATTAAATATTAAGCCGAATAAAGTAATTATGAATTGAGAGGAGCACATCTTTATGGAGTTATTAATTTTGTGCCATCTATCATTACGCCACAAGCAATATAACTTGTTTTTTACTATACTTTATTTACTTGAAATATAAGCTACTATACGCATAAAGTGCTCATACTAGCCAACTGTATAGTTCATTACTTTGATTAATTTGTCAAATGGATATAGTTAACATTTTCTAAAGAGGTCTAGTACTGAAGAATACTGATTGGATTGACAAATAAGACGCAATAACAATATGCATAAATGAAAGACTGGCACAAACGCAAAAGTGGTATAGCAGTATTTGTGAAAGAATGATTTGCAAAAAGTGCATATTCCATTTAAAAAGTGAAAGTTTTCGTTTGAGTGACATTAAAATACAATTCCCATGAATACGTGTCCTCCTTGGTAAATACTGAGACGAAACTTAAATTCTTACACAGATTTCGTGTAATTTGATATTATCACTTTAAGTGGCGCAATCTATATACTTTACCTTCAGTATTTGACTGTGAAGCCAATAATAAGAACTGCTCTATTTTATGTAGTTATTACTAACTTCTGAAGTACGTTTACTTCCACAATCATTAAAAAGAAACAATAGTTGTGAATGATATGCTTTATTCCTATTATCTACATTTTACAATAGTAATGACACAAGACTTACAAAGGCCTCACCTTTCCATGTATGTATCTAAACAAAGATCGATATTTGACTTCTTGAATTAATAAATAAAATATAAATTATTAATAGTAGATATTTGTTTTTCTTGTGAAGATACTTGATTTTGTAATATATTTTATACAACAATATCTTTATTTACAACTTATAACAATATTGTCAGATATACAAATCGATAACTAATTAAAACTTTAATTAAAGGCATTCTTCGTAGGTGGAAAGATATAGTAAGCCACGCCCACTTTCCTATACGAATGAAATTCTCCGTGTTTGAACTCAATAGTAACGATCTGTATATCATATGACTATAATTAGTAGTAATAGCTAAGAAAAACAAATTTACAGGTACCTACTTATTTGTAAATATTGTATTTCTATAAATATCTAAGAATACATGTATATTCACAAGAAATTATTGCTTATACATTGTAAAAGGGTTGAATTAAATACTTCCAGGCCGAATTAATTTGCTAACTAATTAAAAATGCCTTATTTGAAGTTAAAAATACCACGTACGATTAAAGTCCTTTTATAAAAAATGTATACAAAATTCAAGACTTGTAATTTATACAGTAGGCTATCAAAAAATCACCTTTGTTATAGTTATGGAACCCGATTTTCGTTCACAATCCAATGAATGCTATAATTTATTTATTAGTAAATGACTTTTATAATAGTTGATGATCACACTGACTTTGAGAATAGAAGAGGGATATAAACGACATTGTTTTTAAGGCTACAATTTTTGTTAGTTTCTCTTTTTTTCAATCTTAATCTTTACACTTATTAAGGGAAGAAGAATGTCGACGACACAACGATTATAATATAACTTCTTTATACGCTTAAAATAGGTTTTCTCTTTTTTTTTGTTATATTAATTTTTTTTGTTATTTATATTCAACACCTTTGGCATAATTTTCTTATTTCTAATATAGTTATTTCTAACAAACAAACAGTAAAGTTTGCTGGACTGTTTAACCAAATGAGATTATTGAATATTCTCTATCGCGAAATAGAATTTAGAGTAATAGAACTAAGATTAAATATGATTATTATAGCTTAAATTTAAACAATTAGAACTAAATTTAATGTTCAAGGGATCGTTCAGAAACGAATATAGTGTCACCCTGCTGTGATCAATTGCGTTGAAAAATAAGAGGATCACTTTCCTGTTATCTAAGATTATGACGTCTGGAGTCTAGGAAGTTTAGGAATCAGTATCTGAGCTGACGTGTGTTACACACAATCACCTATCTATAGTCCGCTTGCACCTTAAAATTCAGTGTGACTGTTATGGAATGTTATCCTCTCTTTCTATTGACGGAGAGATTATGTATGTACATCTCTTTTCAACCTGGGTAGAGTTGCGCCATTTTGTTTTTTTTTTGACAGCTAAATTACCAACAAATAAATTAATATTTATGTTTTATTTGTTAGTGTCAACTGTTCTGCTTTAACCCGAAAACACCTAGCCTGTCCTTTCTATCAACATTAAATCTTCGAAGGAATATATACAGAAATTCAAAAGAATAGGATATGTTAGTGGAGATACACATGAAATTAGAGCTAAACCAAAGGAATACTCTTCACATGAAAAATGAGCAGCAACTGTTAAAATTCACAAAAAGTAACTAAAATCATGTATTGCATTGGATTACATTAATATGTCCTTTTGAAAGTAGAACAGTATACAGTAAGAACTATACTACATGGATCAAAAGATTTAGAAGGTTTAGAACACTATAGATGGCAATGAAATAAATAACACTGGTGACATAAATCTCAAAACCCTTATTTCTGAAAATCAACTTTTATTTTTTGGAAAATTAATGGAAGGAAAATCTTTTATAGCAGCAGGGTAAGAAATGTTCCTTTTATCATTTTAAGGATCGTATTCTCAATTATTACGACTACAATGAAAACATTGATGGTAAGGCAGCACATGTTGCGCAAGTCAAATAACATTTTTTTCTTCAAGAAATTTGTAATTAGAGAGAAAGCAGAGTAGATCGGACCATTTTACTCTGTGAAGAAACAAATGAATAACGATTTAACGCCCTTAAACTTGAGCATTATTAGAGCATATTCAATAATCGCAAGCTTAAACATTACTCCAATCTAAAGATCATTTCGATTAGACAGTTGTAGTTCATTTATAAACAATTTTTGTATGCTATAGTCTTCTTTTTTTTGGTAAGCGTTTCACTCATTTTGTTGCAATTTCTCATTCCTTTCGAGATATGTCAGCTGTCATTTTTTCGGTGCTTATTGATCTAAAAACTACGTCGTTATGAAAAAACATTCAGTCTTACAATACATGTCTTGTATAATCGCCTATTTAAACAAACGATTACGCTAAATTCTTCAAGTTTTCATTTCAATACGCTATTTATCTGTTTCACTGTGTTAGAACATACGAGTCTTTCATGTTTTTTTTTCCAATTTTGTTCTTTACTCAATTACAGCCAGTGTTGCCAACACCTCATGCGAAATTATTGTACGAATATTGTAAACATTACTGTATTGGTTATGAAACTATTGAATTGTCTCAAATACTGCAAGAATGCGATTTGTAAGTTTTAACATCATTTACAATAGGAGTCGTATGATTCAAAAATCAGACTCGGACTACCCCCGATTTGGATATGCGTAATCCAAAAAACTATGAAGCAATTGAATTAAAATGTGCTGCATGAAATATATTTAGAATCTTCATTAATAAGGGGCTTCTTCAACAGTGGTGGCAACTTCTCAACAAGAAAATGGCAGTATACCGCTCCATTCAGCTACGTAAATGTCATGGCTGTATTAAGCGTGTCTGCAAGAATTTTTTAGGCAATCATAAGGCAGAGAGCTATCGCGAAGTTGTAGTTGAACTCCTAAGATCATACAGCCGTATGGAATGTAACATACCATTGAAACTGCATTCCTTGAACGACCAGTAGGACTTCTTTCCGAATAACTTTAACACCGTTAGCAACCGGCATGGTGAGCGTTTCTACCGAGATATTGCAGAAATGGAAAAAACGGTAGTCGAGTGCAACAATGTTAGCCAACCACTAGATCTTACAAAGGGACATTCCTAAGTTAAAGTTTCGCAAAATATCGGGAGGGAAATATTTTTGGTTATGTTCTCTTAACATATATTTACTTTTATGTCATTTATTTCTCATAAGTTTATATAAATATGATAATCTGCGGTTTTTGCGATTTTCCTGGGCTTCACGTGAAAACTAAGTCCGATTGCTAAAAAACACTTGCATATTTGAATTTAGCATAAAAAGTCCTATTTGGATGTTTTGTTAACCAGTCTTATCCTGCAATCATTTTATTAGGACGACCAATTATTAAGACACGATTCTGGTAATTAATAGTAACTAAACGGTGGTGCTTATGCCGTAGTTATGGTAGATTTGGCAACACTGGTTACAGCAAAAGTATTATAAGAAAATTTACTGTCGTCACAACTGTTATTGGCTTTAGTAAAGCTGTCCAATGAGACTTAAATAGTTTAAATAACTTATCAAAGTAAAACAGAATTGAGAGAGTTAATTGCAAAAAATACTTAAACTATTCGAACTTTAGTAAACACAGTAACAGTGGTTTCTATTTGATAATATACTCAGCCAAATTTCTATAGTTGAAGTTCTGAACAAAATATTTGGTATATAAACAATAAAGATGCAGGTTTTCGAACCGAGCTACAGCTAAGAAAATATGACGATCCCATCATCTCATCAACAATTTTATAAAATTGGGTAATTCCTACGGCAAAAATCGCGCTATAATAACTAACTCTAAGGCAGCGCTTATCGATATCTCGGTTAGCCTCTTCTGGAAATGCAACAAATAATCTGTAATTTAAGTTTATTAGACGGATGCAACAAATTTTATCCGGCAGTAAACGTTTTTGGTGGCTAAAGAGTTCATATCCACCCTTAAAGGAGACGCATAAACAGGCCAGACTGAAATTTGCGCAGGATCATATGAGATGGGACCATGAGTGGAACAAAGTCATATTTTCTGATCAGAAGAAATTTAACTTGAACGGGTCTGATGGTTTCAAATATTATTGGCACGATTTACGGGAAAACACTGAAGTTGCGATCAGCCGGTGTAATAGTTAAAAATAAAATCCCTATATGTTTTACTTCTACGTGAATGAATTCTAATTCTTATATACGACGTCTGGAAATGGTTCTGATTCGTGAACAATTGCCGACCCAAGACTAGATATTTCAGCAAGACCATGCATCTATCCATATTTCCAGTCGTCTGATTAAAAGGGAATTAATTTATTACAATGGCCTGCCCACTCACCCGATCTGAAGTTCATTCAAAAGACTTTGAGGAATATTGGCAAGAAAGGTGTAAGCCAATAATAAACAATACGATAGCGTCAAAGAACCAAAATATGCGATAATCAGGTGTTGGAATGATATTCCTATTTCAACATTGACCAAATTGATAGACAGTATGAAGACCCGGATGTTTGAAGTCATTTTGAATAGAGGATCTAACACTCACTACTAAGTTTAGAAAGAATTATAATTTTTTTATGCATTTATTTTATTTATTAATTTTGTATTATTGTACATATTCTCTGTATAAAGTGTAATAACTTTTCTTAATATTATTTTCTCTTGCATTTGTGTTTCTTTGTAGTACGCCATTAATTTTGACGTATAATTTGCCGAAGATATTAAGAAAAGCAAATATTCTGTTCAAAAGTTCACATGAAAGTATAAAAATTTCGTTGAGTATACAATCTCTTTACAACATATTTGCTGTACGTATTTTATTATAATTTATCTTGTCTTTGTATTGCAAAAAAATCATATCGATGGTGTTAATATACAATATCTACATACTTAGAGAATCATAATATCTGTTACAATTTAGTCAGTTTTTTTGCTATTTTGCTATTTTTAAAAAATTCTCTCTATATATTTCGTGTTGGTTTTAACTTCTTTTATCTCTTTTTTAATTGTATCTTTGGTCAGTTACAAACTATATTCTACGTAGACTATTTAAAAAAATACAAAAATATATACTGACATTCTCTTTTCAACATTTTCATTTTTGTTATTATTTTTTTCTTGGGAGGTATATTATCTCTTTATAATATACATAATATAATATCTTATTCAGCTAATATACAGAGACATACATTAAATACTTGTTAGAATTATTCTTAAGGGAAGTTCTTTGCCACTTTCTTAGGTATATGGAAGGGTTTTAGCGTTTCTACGGTTAACTAATAAATGAACACTAAATTTAAGTCTTTAAGGGATAATAAGATTGGTTAATCAAGAGGTTAACGAATATAGTCCAACATTACTTGCATAAAAAAGCCAACATTTCATATGAGAGCAAATTAATTTGACATTAGAGATGTTATTAAACCATTTCGGAGAATATCCAAACAAGAAAGGACATTTCTGTTCGCATAAGTATATACGACGACAGCCATACTGTACCAATGATTTATTTCAATCTCATATTCAACAATTGTAGCACATCATAATCATATCCAATAATTATTTATTCTATGCTTTAGGGAAGCCTCAGTGCACAAGTCCCCATTAAAGCAACATTATTATTTCAATTCTGAAATTGAACAGGAACGAATGTTTTGTATTAACAGATGTGATATTTGGGTTTAATATTTTGTATTGGGTTGGCAACAAAGCAATTTTAATTGTAGATGGGAGTAGTGTTTGTTTTGAATGACTTCTGCCAATGTTACAAGGAGAATAAAAAGCTTTCATTTTCGTCAAATTTTGGTTTATTCCGTATATTTCCGAAAAGGAAAGAACGCAACAGAAGCTGCTAAAAGGTTAAACGATGTGTATGGCGATGCAGTTCTAAAAGAAAGACAGTGACTGAATTGGTTTGATAAATTTTGCTCTGGTGATTTTCACTTAAAGATGAACCACAATCTGGTAGACCAAACAAAGTTGACGATGGTCAAATCAAAGCCATAATTAATTCAGGTCGTTATATCCGAAAGATTGCAGTAAAGCTAAACGTATCACAGAGAACAATTCAAAGTCATTTAAAACATACGAGATACATTAAAAAACTCGATATTTGGGTTTTCCACGAAATTTATTTATCCCAATACCTGGGATTTGTATCTCAAACGAAATGAGATCGAATCTGTTTTAAATAGTATAGTCACTGGAGATAAAAAATGAAATTAATCATAACATCGAACGAAAGGGATTATATTCTAAAGAAAATAAACCAGCGCAAACAACATCGGAAACTGAAATGCATCAAAAGAAGATTATTCTGTCAGTTTGATCGAATTACGAAGGTATTGCGTATTCTAAACTACTTCCCAGGAACCAAACGATTAGTGACAACGCTAGACCACACATCCTATTTAGTTTTTTTCTAATATAGAGCAGAAGTTCTCCGAGGGTAGGATAATGAAGTTGACTGAAAGATGGCAAAGGGTCATTGATCAAAATGAAAAATATATTATTGAATAAAGTTTCATTTGTGTAAAAATATCGGCAATTTCTTTGTTGCCAACCCAAAAGTAAATCAAGTACAAGGTTCATTCCTCTTCTTTTACTGCTTCTAATTGTTAATTGAGAATATTTAAAACGTTTCAAGAACAAAATTCCGGTAAGTTACATATAACAGCTTTATGTATATAGGAAATTTTGTTCTTAAATATTTAGTTAGAAGGACCCCTCCAATATGAAGTTAGATGTAGAAATTAATACAATTATTATATTTTAGGAAGAACATGGCGGATTGAAAACATGCGAGGGCCACCCGGATATTGAAGTACATTTTATTTTAACACATCGCCGCGTTACCCCACCACCACCGCCGACACACCACTAACCTTGCTACTCATTCATTTCAGTTTGACGTCAATTACGATCCAATACGGTTGATTATTGCTTAGCTGTGCGACTTTAAAATGTGTGACAAAATTGACGATCCCGCCAAGTGTGAGAAAAGTCCGACCCATCGAAATTTATAGACAGATAACTGGGGTTTACGGTAACGTGATGAACGAAACGTCAGTTCAGAAGTGGTGTTTAATGGCTGACGGAAGAATGTCCCCGATAAAAATCGCTCGAGCCGGCTCAAACCTAGGATTGAAACAAAAATCCAAGAAAATGGGCGTTTCACTATTAAGGAGCTGCACTCATTCTTTTCAGAAATTTCAGGAACTGTGTTGTACGGAATTGTTAGTGCAGATCTGGGCTATAATAAAGTGTGTAGGAGGTGGGTTCCTCGAATTTTGTCAGACAAACACAAAACCAAACGAACGGTAGCTGCATTAACATTTCTCAGTCGCTATGATAAGGATGGTGATGAAGTTTTGAATCACATTGCCACTGATGATGGGACTTGGATATCACATTTCACACCAGAAACAAAGCACCAATCAATACAACGGCATCATTCGCAATCCTCAACGAAACCGAAAAAAGGCAAAACAAATTTTGAGCACAAGAAGAATTATGGCTCTGATGTTTTGGGATCGTAAGAATGTCCTGCTCATCGACTACATGCCTAGAGGTGACACCACAAATGCAGCAGCATACTGTCAGGCGCTTAACGACTTCGCCACGCTATTGAAAACAAGCGGCGCGGAGTGTTTAGCAGTGAAGTTATCATTCTTCATGATAATGCACGTCCGCATGCAGCGGGAGTGATACAGGACTCGGGAGTTTCTGTGGGAAATTTTTCAACATCCGACATATAGTCCGGACTTAGCTTCTAGTGGTTTTCACTTATTCTCCAAATTGAAACACTTTTTGGGTCGACAACGCCACGGAATTAAAGATGAAGAAGCCGTAAATCAGTGGTTTATGAACTTAGCAGCAACTAAGTATGCAGAAGGCATTACAAGTGCCCAGATTTGAACGGTAGCTACGTAAAAAAGTAGCTTGCGTGTCCAATTTTATGTAAAATACAGTTACATTTAATTATATATAAAAAAAATCTATAGAAAAAAAACTTTCCGAAGGGCCCTCATGCGTTCCTTTGCCGTACACCTCCTTTGACCACTATTTTTGGCAGTTGATCTATTTTGTGGGAATATTTTTTTTTGTAATTTATATTAATAATTAATCTTCCAATTGTTTCCTTTTACTGCAACAATTCTGTTTAAAACCGCTTCTTATTTCCATTTGTTCCATTTGTTGCACGCAAAACTAATACCATCGATATTTACAACATTCTCCATTCGGGTCATAAAAAAAGCAAATATTCGCATGTGGTGGCATTCTAGTTGGGTATTTAATAAGTTTACAAGTTGTATGATAGGTGCAGAAACTTATTGTAAACTATATCACCCAGATTTCGAAATACTGGATCTTATGGAGTCTAGCCATCTTGTATTAATTTATACGGATGTACATGTAAGTATCTTTTTTGGATCTAGGATCGTTGACAAGTTATTTGGCGCGTTTTGTATTTGTAACAATACATTTATTTTGTTTACAGTCTCTGTCACTTGTCAAATGCAGTTTAGGGTTTGTTATTTCTTTTGTTTATTTTTTCATGTTTTTAACTCAATTTTCATTGAAAATGGAATGAAACCATTATTGAGCAAAACGTTTCAAGTTGGTCGATCAAAGCGTAGCAAGCTACCTTTGGAGAATTTTTGTAATGTTGGGTTGGGCCCTGCTCTTATGTGGATATTCTTTGACGGATTTTCAATATTTAGCAGAGTGGCAAGCAAACTTGGAGTCAAATAGAATTTAGTACGTTAAATACCTATAAATATGTTGATATGGTTTTTTAAGCAAGTAATATTGTCATTTAAAAATAATAGGTGGAAAGAAACATTTCTGGAAATGGTATTTTTCTTTAAAGCTATAGGAAAGAATCCTTTTTGATTTTATTAGACCTTATCTTAAATTCTCTACCACAAAGTTAGAATGATTACTACTGAATTAGATCTGAAAGTAGAATCAACTCAAATTAAATAAATACCACCTCCAAAACTTAAAGATCACACACAACTCACGCCGAATACTCCGATAATCATTCAAAACACCAACTCTTTAGAGAATACCATGTAGAGGTATCACTTGCACCGTCATAAAATTCCTACTAAATATAGTTAGTATTCAGTACCCAATTAAGTATCAAAGAAGGAAGAATAAAATCTGCATATAATTTACGACAATATACAACGTTACAACCAACGGAATCTATTCTAATTTGAAGTAAAACAACACAATATTGAGTGACGTCATCACAATACTCATGTACAGGCATAAAAACGAGACATACTAGTGACACGAATATGTTGTGTGTTACTTTTTGGATTTAGATTTTGTTTGGCACAACTTTCGCCCGTAACATTGCGATGGTTTGCTGACTGACCGGTTCCGTAGGCGACTCAGAGTCAGAACTGGTACCGAAGGGTAGTTGGTTTTCCAGGGTGGCGTTGGTGGTTATGGTGGCCATTTTAGGTTCCATCATGTGAACTGGTTTAATGGCGGTACTATCTGTAAAAATTACAACATTTTTACGATTACTTTAAAGAAGAATAATAATTTTGAACGATTTCAATAATCTCTATTACCCAATAAATATTAATACATCCAATTACAGGACAATATATAAAGTAAAGAAATAATATACAGTGCAATCAGTAATCACAATAGCTATATAAAACAAAATAAAGCGGAAAAGATAATACAAAAATAATAAAGTTTTTCCAACAAACACTTGCAAACGACTTCATAGTTGTATCTAAAATTTAAGAAATCGATCCGGGGAACATAGTGTTACATTCCAAGACATATCTGTTAAGGGTGGTTTTAATAAAATGTTGGTATACGAAGTAGGCATATGGTGCATGTCACAAGATCTATGCAGGTATTAAAGGACGGAAAATGGAATACGAGAAAGTACAGTAGTACAGTAGGAAAAAGTTTGAGCCTTGAGATACACCTGTGGAATAAAAATAAAAAATTGGAACTAAAATCCGTTGTAATAGACTTAGCATGAATGGTTGCTAAGATATGACTGGATTAGAGAAACAACAGCAAACAGAGTCCAATGGTAGATAGCTTTGCCGTTTAATTTTTAGTCATGTTTATAACTTTTGAGTCAATTTTGAAGCAAATAAATGTTATTATTTGAAATTATTATCATTTTCGTTGTAAGTAAATCCATTCACAGAATGTTGTATTAAAACCATACTATTGAAGCAATCCAGAGGTTCCACGACAGGGATGTATGTACATCAAAAAAGTTCCACTTACAAAAAATATCAAGAAACGCAGATGTAAAATACAATGAAAACAAAAACAAAAATAAAATCATATCAGATAACATATCATAATACTCAAGAAAAAGCAGCTTTATTACGGGGTGACAGCCAGTTATGATTTTACTAAAAGAAAAAGTGCAATTTAGTAACTAAACTAGTACAAGGTAAATAAAAATATTAATAACATTAGCCATTTGTATATCTAAACATTTCCTCTCCACACTTCTTAAAAATTTAATTTAAGAATATGGTATGGTGTTTACTGTAATAGCTATCAAATGGAACAGAGTTTCTTTGAACTATTCAGTGAATCCTTAAAAAACATAAGTTTCACCTCTATAAGTTGCCGGTGTTGCACCGAAGTTTTTATCAAAACCGTTAACAATAAGAAACAATTTTTTTGTTAACGGCGAAGCAAATCCAGAAAATTTAGGCTATTGGTCCAACGATAATTCATATTGGTTTAACGATAACAAGCAACAAGGGGGCTGATCACATTATGGTTTGGTGTGGTTTGTGTAAAATATATTTGGTTCTTACTCTTGCATATATTTCTGTGAATCATTGTATGTTAAACCTTCTAAAGATGAAAATGTAAAGAATTTCCGGAAGACAATGGCTACTGCCCTTTGATGAAATAAATCTCCGTAAATCTTATTTAGCATCTTTGAGATCCATTACCAAAACAATAGAGATACATTGATGCTGCTGTGAACGCGAACAAATATTTTGCCTTTCCATCAAAGCAAAGAAAGGAAATATACCAGGGTTATAATCAGATAACTTACATATCTTATTCCCATTTCCTAGGTCCATATTATCGATTTGATATCTGGCAGCGAGCGCAGTCAACTGATCAATTTCAACCTCGTCGTCCTCTAGACTGGAATAACTTCCGGTGGTGCCGTCGCCGTCCGATGAACCTTTTGAATGCTTATCACCGCCGACTTGTTCGTTTTCCACGCCCTCTTCTTCTTCCTGCAAATAATTGTCGAATAATCGCGAAACGTCAGGGCAGACCCTTTCTTTTGCGACTCTACTTACTTCCTGTTCCTCGCTGCTCTCCTCCGATGATGTGTGTTCGCTCCCGGAATTACTAGAGCTGCTTGTGTTCTCTTCGTTGTCCTCCTCTTCGCTATCATTGCTGTTTTCGTCATTGGCTTTCACTTTGAAATAAAATTATAAACGCTATTAGTTGCGTTAGACATGAATAGTTTTGGTGGAGGTGCCAAAGAATTGTTTTTGTTGATATCTGCCTTATTTACTAGGTATCGAATAAAATTATGTAAGTAAAGTATATATCGACTTCTGCTAATTTTGTGAGTGACCGAAAACAAAGAAATTACTCGCAATTTCTTATAGTTTGGTTGGATTTACTGGAAATGATGTACTTACTTTGTTTTACCTTCTCCAATATCAGTGGATAAAAATCTTTGGCCGTGATGTTGTTTGGTTCATACTGCAGTACTAAAATAATGAATAAGTCTTACATTAATATAATATTTTTAAATCGATTATCTAGACAATACTGAAAAAGATTATTCTCTCAAACATACATGTGCGTTAATATCTTGCCTGTTGCAAACAAGGAGAGATTACAACTCATACTTACTCAATTTACAATACTTGAGCGCAGTTTCGTAATCCTTCAGCATGACAGCCGAGAGGAACTGAAAACAAACAGAAACGGAGATTAGAAGAAACGGAAACGAATAGCTTTGCGGGGCATCGAGTTTGTTACGGATAAAATGTAATGAAATAGGAAAGCATTTCTTTGAGGTTTGAAAACGGCATTAAAACAACTTCCCAAATTGACTTTTTTTCTTTTGAGAGACAGGATTTATTTGAAATTGAAATATCATTTAGATACCATCCATTCAAAAAATTTTATTAAAGGTTTTCGTTATTTCAGGTCTTAGAAAAAAAATATGTTGTAGATCCTAACTTCTAACTTACTACTTAACTGTAGCCTTACAAGTTGCAGTTAGTCTAAGAACTAAAGCCAACTGATGCTGTTGCAAGACTCGACTTCGCTAACGAAATAATTCAACGGTTTCGGTCTTTTGACATGGCACCAATGTGTTTTTTCCTATTCGCCTGCCTTAAATCAAAGATATACAGCAACATTCTCAGTATCTAAATGAATTAAAAGAGAATATTTGAAGAGGAAAGACGACTGTCACCGAGAAGTTCTCCAAAGATTTTGTCTCATGTTTAGAAAAGTGCCAACAAAATAATGGAACACACTCAGACGGCATAAATCTTTCCATAAATTTCCAAAGTCCGTATTTTAATAAAAAATAAACATTTATTAATTAAACCTGGCAATAATTTCATTATATTCCTTTTAACGTCAAAAAGACTTCTTGCAGACTGGGAAGTTGTTACTTGAAAAACAATATAAGAAGAATTTTCTCGTTCAATTTCTGACAGACATAGTACCTTTTTTTATTAACGATTGCAAGGACTATGTGGTTGTACAATTCACAGGTATAACAGTAAACTCCACTCACACAAATTTATTAATTAGGCAGAACGCAGCGTTTCGAAAGCACGTGTACTCTCATTGCCAGTCGGTAGCACGGTTGACAATGAGAATCTACGTGCTCTCGAAACTCTACTTTCTGCCTAATTAATAAATTTGTGTGAGTAGAGTTTACTGCTATATCTGTGAAGAGTACCTTTTTATATATTCAAGTCACGAAAGAAAGTCAGTATGTTGGTTACAAAGAGCTATTATAAAAATAATTAGAAAAATAGTTAGCCAAAAATAAATTTTATTTTTTAACAAACTCTCCATCTACATGAACACACTTATCCCATCGCTTTATCAATACCCCATGCCTGCTGCATAAAGTGTTTGTGTTGCCGTCTGAACCACGCGCGTTCCTATTGTTGAACATCGTTATCATCCTCGAAATATTTGCCGCCAAGATGCTTTTTGAGCGGACCAAACAGATGATAGTCGCTTTGGGCTAGGTTGGGGCTGTAAGCCAGATGTTCAAGAACTTCCCATCCTAATTATGCAATTCTCGCTTGGGTCAAATGAACCGAATGCGCCCTGGCATTATCGTGATGCAGCAATATTCCTTTCGTCAGTTGGTCTGGACGTTTTCGTCGAATGACGTCCCGAACCAACAACAAAACAATTCAGCAGTCATGTTCGCATTTCTATTCTGGAAATGCCCCTTGGGAATCCCAAAATACGGTAAGCACAACTTTATGATCTGAAGGCACATCCTTGAATTTCTTTGTTGACGGTGGAGATTTGATTGCATTGAAGCATGGACCCATGACGCGTCACCAGTAACAATCCTGTTAGCATGTCCTCCCCTTCCTCTGCGTACCGAGACAGGTATTGCAAGCACAAGTCCATTCAAATCCTTATGTGTTCCTCGGTCAGTTGCCTAGATACCCACCGTGATCAAACTTTTTGAAAATTCAAACGATCGTGCATTAGTTCTTAGGCGAAACCGTGAGAACACTCTATTATACGTAGGTGCTATGTTGTCTACTGTTACCCGACTGCCAGTTTGAATTATCTCGTTCACCCGCTGAAGTGTTGCGTCTGTCTCAATCTGAACAGGGTGTCCACTTCGCTGATCGTCAACAACTTTCGAAGACCCTTGAGAAAATTTCTCGACCCAGTTATACACGGCTTTATGCGACAAATACTTTTCACCGCATACATAAGACATTACCTTACGGGAAGTCCTTTTCCTCACAACAGCGTGCTGCTCTTCCATAGTATACTCTTCGGCAACTTCGGTCACTTAAGTATCATAAAGCTGGATTGTGCTGACACCTAATACCAGATAGGGCAATAGCTCACTGCTATTTTCAGCTTTCCCACAGCAGTTTTTGAGTTATTTAATGACTTTCGCTCATAATTATTTCAAGATATTTTAATTAATTCCGGCTTTTAACTTAGAGGAATAAGTTTTATTAGTTGAACTCTATTCATTGGTCTCCAAAATATGTAATCCCGCCTCCTTGAGAGTGTTGGAGGAATTCGGAGGATCAATAAATACGGAAAGTGGCAGAGTAAAAGGAAATAAGGGAAAATGGATAATATTTAGCGTCAACATTTGGTTGGCAGTCTGTGTGAAAGGACGCATATAGACTGCACACATTATTTATATTGCAAAATAACCGTTGAGATATTCAAAGTAAAACCCTCTAGTTTTGTTCATTCTTATGAAGAATTGCAAGAAATTGCAAAATTTGAGGTCAATCAGATGACATAAATAAATAAACAACGTTTTCATTTTCTCCCTAATATATCAATCTTAAATAAGCAATAGTGCAGATATACAAAATGATAAAACATAACAGCGCGTTTCGATTTCGGTACAAGTACAACAGTACAGTGCCGACTATGACTGTAGTGACGAGTACATCCCTCCGCTAACCACCTCAGGAGGACAAGCCATTACCCGAAGGAGAAGGCCGAGGCATTTGCAAACACCCTAAGCGATACCTTCAAGCCCAACCCCTCAAATGTCGAGCTACAACATCTCCACTGTCACATCGATGATAAATGCAGGACAGCAACATTCACTGGGGAAGAAACCTCCCCTGCCACTTCGAGTGAAATTGAGGCGTTAGTCAAAAACCTCAAACGAAAGAAATCAACAGGTCACGATGGCATAACTAGCGAAGCTATCAGAAACCTGCCTAGCGAAGGTGTGGCAGCCATCACTGACATCATTAGCGCTATCCTAAAGCTGGGCTACTTTCCGGACACTTGGAAGGTGGCCAAGGTCATAATGATTAAGAAACTCGGCAAACCCAGTAATGACACCAATTCATCATCAGCAAAATAGCGGAAAGGGTAATACTGAACAGATTGAACGAAGCCACGGAGGAACTTGGAATAATACCACACTATCAGCTTGGCTTCAGAGAAGGGCACTCAACCACTCACCAGCTTGTGAGACTAACCGAACATATCACAGAAAAAATGAATATCTCAACACCCACCGCAGCCATATTTCTTGACGTCGAGGAAGCTTTCAATAGAGTATGGCATGCGGGGCTTGTTCATAAAATGGCACGTGCTCGCGTTCCGGGACCCCTCATTCAACCAGTTAGACATTATCTAACAAACCGGTAGTTCCACGTTGTGGTTGAAAACGAAGCTTCATCCACTAGGCTCATGGTGGCTGGTGTCCCCCAAGGTTTCGTCCTGGGGCCACACCTGTTTAACCTGTACATGTACTACACTCGCCCACTCGAAGGTGGCCCAGTTCGCTGACGATACGGCCATCTACCTCACCAATCGAAACAGGAGACATATCACCATGCGTCTGCAAGAGGATATTGACGCACTAGTAAAACATTTCCACGCCTGGAGAATAAAAATCAACCCCTCCAAATCTACAGCTGTATTCTTCCAAGGAAGGAGAACTCACAAAATACCTGAAGGTCCTCCATCGAAGGTCTACCGATACCATGGAGTAGGCAAGCGAAATATCTTGGAGTAGTACTTGACGAATCGTTAACTTACAAACATCACGCCGCCAACATTAGGAAGAAGATCGGTGCATCTGCACACGCTCTGTACCCGCTTTTAAACCCCAAGAGTAGACTGAGTCTCGAAAACAGGATCAAACTAGTTAAAACAATAATCACACCAGTTGCTACCTACGCCGGTGAAGTATGGCATTAGGCGAACTCTAGCGCGAAACATGCGGTACAGAGCAAGCTCAACAACATCATTCGACTAGCTGCCAGAGCACCGAGATTCATGTTTAACATGAGACTGCGAAAAGAATTGAAACTCCCCACCCTGGAAGAAACCCTGTAAAAAGGGCCACTCAAACCATAGAAAAAATACACGTACACAGAAACCCTCTTATAAAGGAGCGTATTAAAGATAGGAAGCCAACCTCCAAAAGGAAAGGGATCAGAATGTTAACGAACGAGGCAGAAGGACCTGAACCACCCCCAGCGAAAAAGGTTAAGCCAAACATTTAACTCTCACACAGTTACCTCTCAACTGCAGAACACTAGGCGTTAGCAAGACAAAGAGGAAAAGGAGCTTACTCCGGCCTCGTTAAAAACTATCGTACTGCGAGCAACGAGTACTGTTAGAGGTACGTCCTTGTGTTGTTGATGCAGGCTTTGTTGATACAGACTCTACATCAACAACACAATCAAACTAAAATAGTAGGTAATTACATTTATTATTTTTAATATTCATAGTAACCGGAGCCGCACGCATCTGTAACACCACCCGTTTCTGCAGCCTTAGTACGGATATACACAGACATAGTGAAGCAAATTTGTTGGTAAAAAAAGATACTCCAAGGAGAACTCCGCGGATTCTTTTTGCAAATATGAGTGATAAGCCAAATAAATTTAGATATCTTTGTTTTAACGCTTCTGTCCAGAAGAAATTCGTTGTTTAAATAGTCTTCAAGCTTCTAGCTTCTAGCGCATTTTTTCAGAAATGAGGAAGATTGCGACAAGATGATCGAAACGTCAAGTATTCGAACTTTCAAAACGGCAGAGAACCCGAAAACTGAAGAGCAGCCAAATTGTAGTTTGGACACTTCACTTCTAAAATAAGTGATTTCGAACCAAATTAATAACTGCTCTTTAGAGTATTAATTTAAAATTCAATTTTCTTTTTTTTGCCTTCAAGCGATAAACGATAGCAATTTTAAGCGAACAACCGTGCATTGATAATTCTTATTACAGATGCTTCATTATTCACAGGTATAGCAGTAAACTCCACTCACACAAATTAATTAATTATGCGGAACGCAGCGTTCCGAGAGCGCGTGGGCTCTCGACTGCCGATGCTTCATTACGATACACGATACAGCAGGGACAAAAAAAAGCTCATAAAATAATCTTACCCCATCTAGTAAGATCTCCGGTTACATCTGAAGGCATTCAAGCATCTGGCTATCTTGGAAAAAGAAAGATAATATTGACAGAGCGATGTTCCCGGTGATGAGCACGTCAAAAGCTATTATGGATTCTCTGCCGTAGCAACGCTTCGAGACAGTCGCCGTTATTTTAGTGGAATAATGTATTCCATAAAAATTGGAACTCCAAGGCAAATGACAGAGCAAATACGTTATTAAAATGCGATAGATGGAAGCAATGGAAAATTGCGTTTCGCTACGTATTCCGGAGAGACGTTGAAGTTGAACGGCGATATATGATATAACGTTAACGTTATAGCTATCGTAATAGTTAGTCCTGCGGTTGTAGTGCATTATATCGACCTGTCAAACATAACAAGAACTTTAAAAACAAAGTTCAAGCTTAGTCGTGCACTGAATTCGCAGAAAATATATTGAGGAATAATGTGGGCTGTGTTAACAAGAATTACGTCATAAAGCTGCTGTAGATATTGTGTGTACATTGTGTATAGGTTTACAGAAAGAGAATTGACACAGTTAATAGCTCAATGGATCAATATATCGAGTGGATTAGAGGATAAAATGCTTTTAAAGTGGATAATACTATTCATCTTGACGTGCAGGGTGGAAACTTTAACATTTAAAAAGAAAGAGAGGTATTTTGGGTTAGTTTGAAATGTGCAGAAACTTCTACGCTATATTTTCGTAGCAGGAGCTTAGGTAATTTTACAGATTTATTATTGTTTAGTGAGTGTATTGTTGAAATAATGCTTTCAATACGAAGATTGTTATGCTCAAAGAAGTTAAAATATACACAGCCACTGGGAGAAACAGTCAAGTCAATTGGTTAGTTACTATCGTGCACGGACCGAAAAAGGCTGTATAGTTGAACTTCAAACTGTAAAGATCGGCTACTACGATGTTTCGTTTTAAGACAGATTTATCGGCATTAGGAGAGCAATTGATGCACAATATCCTAATGCAAATTAACTACTTTCTATATTAACAGTATATCATAGAGTTAGGTTATTCGGTCTGATTTAAAGTTGCCTTACTGCACCGACGTAATTGAAACTAGGATAGTATTCTCTGGTCTTTAGAAGATCGAAAGATGTCCAAGTGAATCAAAACATCCACGGGATTTTGTTACACTTCCGAGGGCGACCTGAAATATTTCTGGAATCGGCAAGAAGAACACGATATTGGCGTGGTTTTTTATTTTTATTTTTCTATGCAGTCTCCTCGAAGATCAATACACTTTTTCAAATGGTGTTCTACTCTCTTCAAGCCGTCGGAAAAGTAGAATGTTTTGATGTCTGCAAATTAGCCACCTGTACAGGCCATGACCTCCTCATTTGACGCAAGTCTGTCTCCTCCCAATGATTTTTTCAAGTTTGGAAATAGGAGAAAGTCGCTGAGGGCTAGGTCCGGTGAATATGGAGAATGAGAAACTAATTCGTAATTTATTCAATTTGTATACGACAACGCGGGATGAATGAGTCGCACTGTCGTGGTGGAAAAGCACTTTCTCAGCTGCAAACGAGGCTGTTTCTCCTTCAATACTACATCGAATCGGGTCAATAAATCGCTGTAGTATTGCTCCGTGATCGTCCATCCCTTTTGCAGATGGTTGGTGAGGATCACACCTTGGGAATCCCAGAAAATGGTCTCCATGACCTTTCCGGCCGATAGACCGGTCTTTGCTTTCTTCGGAACCCATTCGCCCGGAAAAGTCGTCCACTACTTAGACTATTCCTTGGTTTTCGGTATGTAGTAGTAGATCCAAGTCTCATTCACGGTTACGAAACGAATGAAGAAATCCCTTGGATTGCGTTGGATCCTAGCCAGAGACTCCTCCCAAACGGTCAGCCGATTTCGTTTTTGCTCCGGTGTGAGAAAACGCGGTACCCATCGCGCCGAAAGCTTTACCCAAAATTTCGTGTAGCGCCAACGCGTTCTTCTGAGATACCTGTTGTCTCTGCTATCTCTTTCAGCTTCAATCGGCGATCGGCTAACACGACATCACGAATCATGAATCTTGTCAACCGTTTCATCGTTGGTAGCGGTTTTTGGGGGTCCACTCTGTGATCCGTCACTTGTACTTATGCGGTCACGTTTAAACTCGCGCACCCAGAAGCTGATGGTAGAAAATGATGGACCACCATGAACCTCTAGCAAAATATTTCGAATTTTCGTGACCGTTTTGCCAGCCATCTAGAAGTGCACGACATTCGATTTTATCCATTTTTGCGAAACTGCCTGACTTGCTAAACAAAACGCACTCTTAAACAACAACTATTCGCAGTAGACGTCTGCAATTTTGACAGTTGTCATAAAAAAGGTTGCCCTTGCCGACCAATGAATCCACTTCAACCTTCGTGCCATCTCTTGCGTATTCCGGAAACATTTCAGGTCGCCCTCGTGGCTTACGTCATAAGTTTAGCGGTGTAGGATGCTATCTGCATTCGATGGACATCTTTATCTTTGACGTCTACATGTTGCACACTTTGAGATTTATAGAAGAGTTTGCTATGCGATTTAGAATCTACTATCCCCCCACGTATCGCCGATCAAACGTGTCTGGTATATGAATCGAGAATGAATAATTGATCATACAGTTGGCAATTAAGTACGCGCGGGATCAAGGAAGACAGAAAGTATCGGTTCTGGCCGGCGTTATCCCCTTCCCGGTAGAGATGCAATTGAAGCAGCTTTTCAAGAAAAAATTTCCTTATTCACTTGCCACCTTTTAGCATTTTAATTAGTTATGCACGTTCTTTTATAGTTTTAATTCGTGCTTTTTTAAAAGATTGTTTTGCTGCCGTCATGCTTCTGATGTATTTATTTGCATCTGTTTTAATTCTGTACTCCTTTCTTGAAGTGTCATAGCCTGACGATATACAAATGTGTTATTGGTTAAATTGTTTGAGATACTGTGAGATGGGTCCCATTTCCTTTCCTTTTTCCTATATATTTTGAAAATTAATTATTGTATGATGGTCATTTCTCCTCAAATTTCTGTCCGATCTCTTTCATGTCCTTCCAAATATAGATTCTTTATGATCTGAATAATCTCACATTCATTTAGAACGCAACAGTTTCGGAGAAATTTCTATGCTCCTATATAATTTCGTAGATCTCGTATAAACATTAATCAATTGTTAAGGTTCGATATTAATTAGAATTACATCTCTGAACATAATTATAGACGTACTATTTTACCAATATCTCTATTGATAATCAGAGGAAATATCTTTTACATAAATCAGCAACTAACAGACTGGTACAACAAATTTTATCCAGCAGTAAATGTTATTGATTGATAAGAAAGGTTTCAAAACCACCATGGAATTTGAAGTTTGATATTGAAGATTATATGGGATATGATCAATGGAAGAACATAATATTTTCGAGTTGCACAAGAACACCGAAGCTTCGAAAAATCGTCATTGTAGTGGTGATGCTGTCATGATTCGGTCGTCATTTAGCATAACAATAAGTCAGCTACATATGGTATATGTTTCACTTCTAGAATTCCAATTCTTATAGAGAACTTCTGTAAAATATAAAAAAATCTATATGGAAACCCAATTATTGGAATAGACAGCTCGTTTTCCCGACCTAAACATTGAAAATATCTGGAAAATATTTGGAACAAAGGTATATGCCGACAATAGGCAATACAATAGCGTTAATGAACTGAAATTTGCCACAAAGAGAATGAGGTTTCTATTTCAACAATGATCACGTCGGCGTGAAGAAGTGAATCTTAAAATTATTTTTGTATAAAGAACCAGTATCCATACAGCAGTAAATTCTTTGTTTATTTATCCATTTTAATGGTTTCTGTAAAAATTGTAATAAATTTTTTGAATAGTATTTTATCTTCCATTCGCCTTTCTTTGTAGTTTAGGATTAACTTTAACATATAAATTCCCAAGGATATTAAAATGATAAAGCAAATATTCTATTCAACAGTTTATATGGAAATAGAAATTTCGTGGAATGTTCTACGCGAATACCATTATTAAGGTACAACTTACCCTCAGCCTTCACGTTTTCATTTTATTCTACATAATGGAATCGAATTATCAAAGCGTAAATTTAATTGGACGCTATTCATCCATCATCCTGAAGAATTTCCATAATTCCCGACCATCCTCGAAGGATTGTCTCCGTTCTTTCGAAATGTACAGAAATTCAATCCTCCAATTTCTTTCTTTCCTCGACACGCTTTTTAATTAGTTGATTCTGACTTTTTCTACCATATTCTCCCTAATCAAGTTTTAATTAATTTTCTATCCCAATTAGAAAATACTTTATGAAATCTCGTATTAGCTAGATAGAAATGACATAGCAGGGGAAAAGTATTAAAAGAAGGAAATCGATTAACCTAACATATGAAACCATTCATCGTTGAGTGATTGAAATTCCAGCGCTATCTGGCGGTCACGATGGCGATTACGATTAGCTTTCTATTTGCTATAGTCAATTAAGGGGAAATTGACGTCTGATTGAGATAGTTATTTGCGGTCCTTGTCAGATATTGAGCGAATATTGCTTCCTTAGTGGACAGGAAATTATTCGCTCAGACTAATTTTTAAATCGAAATCAGTGCAAGAATTGTAATTAGTGATGGCGAGGTGTATTTATTATGGTGTTGTGTTTGACTAGACCAAGTTCACGGAAGATGATTTTATAAAAATTTCCTACCACTTCTAAGTAAGTCAAAATTAATAATGGAATTAAATTCTGGATTGGATTAAATCATCAACATTTATATACTACAACGTATAAGGGGAAAACAAATTTCGTAGACTAGAATTGCATTTAAATATTAAAATTGAAATCTCGTTTTAAATGTTAAGTTTCACCAGACACGCAGTAAACATATTTTACAGGAATACGGCAAATGGCATTTACAATTATCTAAAGAACGTAATAATACCGGGTCGGAAAATGTCATTGAAAAATATCTAGAAAGGTAATCCTATAAAAAATCCCTGAACAAACTGGCACAAGACAATAAGTTATCTATGATCTGGATGCCAGGATGTAAGAGCGGTAAGGGCAGTATGATGGTGGATACACCAGGTTCAAGCGATTCCTCTAGAAAGGAGATTTTGTCCTGGGTAGATAAAGGCAGGTAGCCGGTAGATACTCATCTATGATTCCGATAGATGACAGATCTACTTCAGGAATGCGAGCCTGCCCACGCGAGTCTTGGTTTATCTCCAAATACCATACAGGGAAAACATTGGCCTATCCTTAGTTCCTAATCTACTTTTTCATTTCTAATACCCTTACATCATCTTCCAGCCACTGTGGAAGATTCAGACTAACAACCCCTAAACATGGCGAATTTTAAAACTGATGGATGTGTACCCCCAGGTGGGTAGAACATTAATAGGCAAGTCATACCACACCTCTAAGGAGGGCTGCCTCAAGCAGGAAAAAAATCGCTTAAACAACCTACACCAAGAAACTTCAAACCACCAATTAGATTACATGTGGCTACATACAATATAAAGACCTTTCGAACCTTTTTTAAAACGGATAATCGCTGGTCGTATAATTTACCATAACATCAAACATTTCAGCACCAAAAGAAGATTATGGTGTCGGTTTAGTGGGAGTACAAAGGTATTGTGTATTTTGAGCTGCTTCTTAGGAATCAAACAAGTAATTCAGATTTATGTTGTTGCCAATTGCACAAATTAAACTCTGAAATTCAAGAAAAATGACCAAAGTTGGTGAATCGTATAGGTGTTGTATTCCACCAAGGCAACGGGAAGTGATGTCACATCTGTATAGCCCTAACTTAGCGTTATTAGATTACTATTAGTTCGGAACCTTAGAAAATTCCTTGAATGGTCGTCCTGGAATGGAACGTCTCCTTATTACCTACCAATACTTCTAATAAAATATACAATTTCAGGAGAGCTAATTACGTCGGCTTGTATAATGCATTTAGTGACATTAATTGGCCATTTCTGTCTGCGTGTAAAGATATTGATGAGGCCTATGAGGTTCTATAATATTTAAATATGTATATTCCTTTAAACAGTAATTCTCGTTGAATGTACCCAATATGGTTTACGCCCGAACATATAGATGATATTAAACTTAAACATAAATATTATAAAAGATATAACAGAACTATAATATGGGAACTTACGGAAACTTATAAAAAGAAATGCCATGCTGTTGTACAAAAGCTATATTCTAAACACAGGAAACCAAATTAAAGATAATCCTAAAGCATTTTGGCGCTTCACACGAGATACAAACAGAGTGCATAGATAGTTTGCCTAGTTCTGTCCGGAACGCCTCTGGTGAAACATTTACTACCCCGTCTACCATCATTAAAGCGTTCCAAACTTTCTTCAGCTCTTCAAAAATTACATTTGCAAAATCGTTACAGTCCATTAATTCTTCTTTGATTGATATCAAGTGCATTACAGAGTTCGATGTTCGGTATGCTTTAAAAAGAAGGAAAGATTCGTATACTATGGGTGATGATAATATATCTGGTTTCTTAGTGAAGGATTGTTCTTTTGCCTTAGCTGAGCAGCAAAGCATTCTTTTTAGTTTATATTTGTCCACTGGTACCTTTCCTGATGTATGAAAATGGTGCGAGTCACTCCTGTTGACAAAAAAGGTGACATTTTTTGGAGGATTATCGGCCTATCTCAATTATTAACAATTTTGGTTGATAAAGTCTTCGAGATCTGCTTGTACAACAGCATTTATCCCTTATTCCAACCTTTCTTATCCGAGCATCAGCATAGTTTTACGACCCAACGCTTTACAGTATCTAATCTCACTGTTATTATGCACTTCTTGTCGGAATGTCTGGATGATGGCGAGCAGAAGGACGTCATATACACAAACTATTTGAAAGCTTTTGATCGCCTAAATCATACCAGGCTTTTGATGAAACTTGATGCTGTTGGTTTTTCAACGTTATTACAATCACTTTCTAAATCCTACCTCTCTAATAGAATACAATTTGTTAGCTATAAAGGCCAACGTTCAAATCATTTCTCTCCCACATCTAGAGTACCGCAGGATAGTAATTTGGGTTCACCACCGTTTCTAATTTTTATAAATAATCTCCCTCCAATTTTAGATTGCCACAATTTTTTTCGCTGATGATTTAAAATTATTTTCAAGAGTAAGTACCTTCGTAGACTGCCATCTACAAAGTCATTTAGATCTTCTTTACGTGTGGTGTATTGACGATCTCGATCTTAACATATCAAAGTGTAACATTGTTTCATTTTCACGCAAATCAACGTCGAGTTAATAATATTACACTGAATCGCTGTGACATTATAGAGGATTGAGGAGTGACATTCGATTACAAACTTACTTTCAACGAACACATTAAGGATATTGTTTCAGCATTTCTAAAATCATAACACCCCAACCCAATACATCTTTAAAGAACTGCTCAAAAATTCGGTAACACATACGAAAATCTTCATACTGAATCAAATCATAACATTAAAGTTATTTAATAAAGCATTTTTAAAACAAAAATGTAAGTCCCGGATGTGTTTTAACATTGTCCAATGGATATAAAAAATATCAACAAACACCTAACAATAATGGAGTAACGTTGGACACAATCTCTAAATTAAAGTTAACTAAAATATTAATACTCATGTTATATATGAAAATTTTCCGATTTAAAGTGAAAATATCTTAAATATGTTACACTACATTTAATGTTCACATCCAAAATCTTCGCATTACAAGTAACGCTCGCATTTTCCTTGTTGTTCATCCGTTAAAATAACAATAAACTAAGAAAAGTAATAAACGATCCATACATCATCTTTATCGCACCTTCCGCTGTAATAATTTCCTATAGCTCGTAAAAAGAGGGTCAGGGACGCGTTCGAATGATGCAAGAGACACGGATGTGGAGTACCAATAGCGCTAGATATAAACCGCCTTTCAAATCGTTTCGGGCGAAAAGCGTTTTCCGCAGTTTTCCCTTTTCTCTTTTTTTTTTGGAGCAAATTTTTCGCTTACCTCAGCTAAAAATTCCGTGGGCGCCGAGATGCTTTCGTCCGCGTCAGTATACTCGCTAAGATCTTCGTTGCTGCTAGACATCGGTTTGTGCAGCCCTATGTTTCCATTGTCCTCGGTCGTCATGGTTCTGGACCGTCGATGGTAAGTGGTCCTGCAATATAATTTAACGGTGCAATAAAAGTCAGACGGGCAGGAGTTCAACGAAGAATTTGGTGTATAGAAAGGGATGGTGGTAGAGGAAAGTTCGCAATATGTTGCTCGCTGCTACTTTCGGAAGTGTGTTAGGATAGACATTAGGAATATAAGCTACTTTGTTGCGGCGCAGATGTTATGGTGAAGATAACGACTTTCGCAAGCAGAGGTTTTTAGTACAGTATACGTAGGGCTACCACATTATGTTGGCAAAGCCACTCTTCGGTTCTCGGTTTCCCACTTTACTTCTGAAGAAGATCACGACAACATGATCGAAACTTCAAATATTACAACATTTTTACACGATAAAGAATCCAAGAACCGTGGAGCAACCGGCAACAATGCCCGCGAAAGCTTGGAAACTACTTTATATCGGAAAATCAGTAGCCCGGGACGCGTGCATTCAGAATACCGACATAGCCAATTCTTACGCGTTGGGGAATATGGTTACAGGTAGTGTTTGTTAGTTCTGGACATCTTTAATAAATAAATCAATCAGTTTAATCATAAAGAACTAGCAATTATTAAAGAAAATCAGACAAAACTTTAAGGTACTTAAGTTTTTACAGATTTAATAGACCTGAGCGTTAGTGCCTGTAATCACGGCGACCTACGGGATCTATTATAATCTGTTAATAATAGTAGTACTAATCTAGCATCCTTCTCCTTTAATTCAAAAGGTGTTAGATATGCATTGCCTTTTGAAGAATTCGCATCAAAACCAACCGATGGCAACACATGCACATAATGTATGTATGTTCAGCCGTTTCTAGATGTTCTTCACATAGACGGTATCGTTGCTCTTCAGTTTTATCAAGTTTATGTAAATGGTAATTTAAGGTTGCATATCCTGCCAGTATTCTAAGGTTCCTGTTGATAAAAGATGGCCATGCATTGCTTTACTTCGGGTGAAATAAATGCCAGCGCATTATTATGTAGTTGTACAAGATCTTTTAATGTTGCTACCGTTTCTTGATTCTATGTTTTAGTGTCTCTTTTGTAGACCACAACAGGTAGCCAATGAAAGGCTTTCTCGCTGTTTCTCTGGCCAGCTTATCAACCTGATCACTTCCCTTTACCACTGTGTAGTGATTTGGAATCCAACACAGTATGACGTGATTTTGACATTTTTTTTGAATTGTATGCAAATGCATACCAGATCAGATTCGAACGTATAGCCTTATAGAGCCTTCAATACTGAAATAATAATCTGAAAAAATATTAGTTGTTGCACCTAAACGCTGTATTTTAGTGACTACATCCAAAAGTGATCATACAGACCATTACTTCATGTAACACATGGGCTGAAAAGTCCCGGGCGTAACAAAGAAAACACGGTTTTTTGGTTCAAAATTAGCTTTATTCATCAACGTAATCTGCATCAAGAGCAACGCAATCATTCCAGCGCCGCTCTAACATTTCAATACCACTTTTGTAAAACGATTTATGTTTTGCCTCAAAATAGGCCTCAGTTTCAGCGATAACCTCTTCATTCGTGCGAAATTTCTTACCGGCGAGAATTTTTTTGAGGTCTGCGAACAGGCAGTAGTCGCTGGGAGCCAAATCTGGCGAATACGGTGGTTGTAGGAGCAATTCGAAGTTCAATTCATGTAGTTTTGCCATTGTTTTGATTGACTTGTGACACGGTGCGTTGTCTTGATGAAACAAAATTTTTTTCTTTGCCATATGCGGTCGTTTCTTTGCAATTTCGGCCTTCAAACGCTCCAATAACGCTATATAATATTCACTGTTGATGGTATTTTCTTTCTCAAGATAGTCGATGAATATTACACTACGCACATCCCAAAATACCGAGGCCATACCTTTCCAGCCGATTGTTGTGCTTTCGGGCGCTTCGGACGAGGTTCACCAGTTGCTGTCCACTCAGATGACGATCGTTTTGATTCCGGAGTGAAGTGATGGATCCATGTTTCATCCATTGTCACATATCGACGCAAAAATTCCGGTTTGTTACGTTTAAACATGGCCAAACACTGCTCAGAATCATCAACACGTTCTTGTTTTTGGTCAACAGTGAGCAAACGCGGCATCCACTTTGAACAGAGCTTTCTCATAGTCAAATGCTCATGCAATATAAAGCCAATACGTTCTTTTGATATCTTTACGATGTCAGCTAACTCACGCAACTTCACTTTTCGATCATTCAAAACGATTTTGTGGATTTTTTTGATGTTTTCTGGTGTTACCGCCTCACTTGGACGTCCACTGCGTTCTGCATCATTGGTGTCTCTACGACCACGTTTGAAGTCAGCAAACCAACGTTTTATTGTTGTTTCTGATGGAGCGGAGTCCCCATAACACTTTTCAAGCCATTGCTTCGCTTGAACGGTATTTTTTTCCCATCAAGAAGCAGTGTAAAATTAAAACAAGAAATTGTTTTTGATCCAATGCTTTGAAAATAACAAAAGTAGCGTGACTCTTAGCACAATAGCTCACAGCACATAACTAACGATATGGGGGCAAACCTGTCAATCCAGCGTCTCTGAAATGAGTCGTTTAAGAATTTCCTGACGGTGTTTGTAGAGTGTAGCCTAGTCCCATCCACTTGGAACCACGGTTCATCAATATTCAGTATAACAATTGATGGAATGATGTGGCCTCGCAACAGATTCAGATATTTTGCTGTAGTGAAATTACCGTCATTGACTTGTTGAGGGTACTATGTTCGGATCAGGTTTTAAGCATGAGAATTTGTACGGGACCAATATCTAATCGATTAAGGGAAAGGAAATTTTGTATTTTTCAACGGATAAATGTAGGATATTAACCGGAAGTTCTAACAGTTGACCACCATGTATGGTAAAAGTAGCTTCATCACTAAAAATTATCTTATTTAAAATGTCTTCATTTTTATTTAACCTATTAAACATTATTTCGCACAAATCAGCTCGCTTTACTTGGTCTTCTTCGAAAAGCTCTTGATATTTTAACATCTCGTATGGCTTATATTTAAATTCTTTCAGGGGCTTGTACATCGAACTGTGCGATACGCCAAAATGCTAGGCTACATTTAAAAACGATCCTAGAGACTGTTACTCTATACGTTTTAACATCATGTCTTCTGTTAAAGCATTGCCGGTTTTATTTCTCTTTTTGTGAGAGGATACTTAATTGAAAACATGTCTCTAACTGTTCTTTGTTGTACCTACTCATTATTTAAATTAGTTATACACCTTTTAATAAAATGTATTTAATTTAAGATTCATGTATGAATAAATAATCAGAAATAGTTGTCAAAAAAATGCTTTTTTCTCCTCAGGGCAACCTAATTTAAACATTAAACTATAAGTAAATCCTTCATTAGTGTATAACTGGTTGCCTGCAGAGCTTCTAACGTATTGACAATATTAAAGATACAGATAGGAAATATATATGTGTAATGATAAAAAGGAACCCGGTACAAAAAATAATGAATTATAGATATCGTTTTGTAACTGATTGCCTACTGTATTCCTAATACATTAACAACGGGAAAATGTATGTGTGAACAACCCGGTGTGGCTTTACATCTATTTACTGTACACATTCACCAGCCTTTGAATTGAGAAATATCACATGGAAAAGTCAAAAGTTAGTCATCCTGAACAATTTATGGTGCATTTATGCAAAAGATATTTCAGAGTTTTAAACTTGTTTGTGTACACGGAAATTATAGCCTATCATAGATATTTTTCGAAAGAAAGAGTATTATAATCATAATACAACTAGAAATATTTAAGATAATTCTAATAAAGCAAATATCTTTGAAACGCCATCATTAAAACGTTTCGCATCATTTCCCTAAACCACTTAAACACGTTACTTCTGTTTCAATCCCAAAGGCGATAAATCTAACGCCACGAAAGTGTCCAAACTAAATTAATTCCAACACTAATCTAATCCAAGACAATTAGAACTAAAATCGTTTGGCGCTTATGACTGTACATACTACCGAACGGCAGCATCTAAATCGTCGAGCTTCGATATCTGAAACTCTAATCCAATTCGAACACTGTCCTTGACCATTATTCAGCTCGTTCCTTGCAGTAGACCCGTAATAGTCATTCGAATTCAATGTACTTGAAGACTCGATTAATCGTAAGCGAGTGAGATATTTCCAATGACCGTGGAATTGTACACTTTACAATGGATAATGAATAATTTCAACGGATGTAAATTCCAATACTGATGGAATTTACAGGAAAAAGGTATTATGGAGTTGCCACCGTTGGGTGGGCGTTGTCGATTTCGTAATACTATGTAGAACTACGATATGATTTACTCTTTTTGAAAGATTTTGAGCGAGCAATAAGACTTAAAAATTTAGAATTTTTAGGTGATCAAGTAATAGAAAAACAGAGAAAAATATATCATGAAGGTAATTTGTAATTCATTTGTTTTCTCTCACTAAAGATAAGAACGCTGTAAGCACAGCTTTTCTTGTGGTAATGATGAATCATTCACGAGCAAGACAATGTGGAGAGACAAAAAACGCTAACACACGGACATGTTTCTGCCTACCTAGCGTCATCCAGGTATTGCTCCAGAGAAAGGTGGGAAGCTGTACCCGCTTCTTTACGCTGTGTTTGACTTTTGCAGATAAGTGGTTTATTCTTTTGGCTCTAATTAGCGGCAAGAATAATCACTTGAATTGTAGAGTTAGATATGGTGTAGTAGCAGAGAGGGAATGGCAATGTGTCGAGCAAAAAACTGCTCGAAACCACGCTGATGACGCCGGGTAGGCAGAAACATGTCCGTGTGTTAGCGTTCCTTGTTTCCTCAGATTGTCTTTCTCGTGAATGATTTCGTCAATACCATGGTCCAAACTAGTGCCAAAGGAATAAAACATAAATCTGCATGATCAAATACAGTGAAAGCAAGAGGGTACAGTTTTCCAAGCCTTCTCTCGAGCAGCCTATAGACTGCTAATACCACGAGTAACTGTACTTATTTATTTTCATGTTTATATTTTTCTATTCCTTTTGGTATATTTCTAGATTGTAAATTTCATAAAGAGAAATTAAAAAATCGTTGAGGAATTGATATCAAAAACAATACCACATCGCTTATAAAATAAATAAACTTGGAAGTCACTAACGTAAACACGATCTACAAACAACTTCCGTATTTGTATAGGCTTACTACGTCCGACATCGGCCATTTCGTTTTAACGCCCCATTTAAAATTCGGCCTAATTACACGATTCCGCAATTCGGCTTCCAAACTGTTCGCGTCATGAAACGAGGATTTCCCTTTTAGCGCCCCGAAACGTCCGTTTTGAGACAGGGAGAGCATCGATCTTCCGTGGAAATTTAATAAATCACGGGCTCGATGTAACTCTGCCGTACGCCCTCCGTATTATGGTCGGCCGAATGTCTACGTGTACCGTTTTCTATTAAATTCACGCTTGACAGTTAAAAATAGCAGTTTGAATATCTCGCGCGCAAGATACGTCAAGAATTTTATTGGGAATTTGCGAACAACTTCGGGAAATGAGAGAAATTTCGTTGTTGTTTTGTTTAGAGGGCGAAAAATAAATAGATTTTATTAGGTATAAGATCTTATAATGAAGAGAAATAAAGCGGGAATGTACGCAGATATAAGAATTGGATTAATGTCAAGAACCATCCAGGAAACAATCGTGAACACGTGTTTTGGGATAACTGATCCAGCCAAAAAGAAACTGAAAATGTGCTCAACTACAGCCAAAGCCTTCAAAATAAGATTTGGAAACCTAGAACCGAGTTTGGGATATCATTATGTAATGTATATGAGGGTGCACCTTTATTCTGTACGCCTCACCCCTTTACAATAAAACTACAGTGCTATTATTTTTTTTTTATTTTTCGGCATCCACTCCAACATCTCAATAGCCTCCTGGGAAAAATTTTTGTCCGACCTCTGCAAACCATCTCTCTACAGCTTGCGTCAGTTCATAATTACTGGAAAATGTTGCCCCTCGTAAATTTCTTTTCATTTGGGGAACAGCCTGTTATCACTAGAAGCCAGATCCAACGAATATGGCGGGTATTCCACTAATTCAAAGCCTGCTTGGTGTATAGCAGCCATAGCAGTACGATATGTATGGCTGGGAAGCATTGTTCTGATGGAATAGCACACCGCGCCTTAACTTTCTCCCAATTTAGAAATTAAATGTGCCTAGTAGGCTTCTGTACGCTCTGTCCCTTTTGCAAATAATCAGTCAGGATAATTCCTTGAGCACCCCAGAATACAGATAGTAAAACTTTTCCAACAAACGGCATGACCTTAAATTGGTGTGGAGGAGGAGAACCGTGATATTTCCACTCTTTACTTTTCACTTTGGTTTCGGGATCACAGTAGTGTATCCATGACTCATCCAGGGTCACATACTGACTACAAATGTTCTCTTTGTTTGCTTGGTACTTTTCCAAAAGACGCTTTCTTTTTTGGTTAGTGGTTAACATTCGAGACACCCATCTTGCACTCATCTTTTTCATATCTAATTCTTTAGTCAGTATGTTGTGCACCACATGATATGATAAGCCAGTATCTTCCACAATGTCCCTGATGCGTAGTCGTCGGTCTTGCAGTACGAAATCGTGTACCTTTTTAATGTTTTTGTCCGGTGTTACAGTAATGGGAGAACCGCGTTGGTTCTTACAGAGTGTTCTTCCACATTTAAAATATCGACACCAGCGTTTGACTATCATAAGAAATTGCAAACTCACCAATAGTTGCCATAATGTCTCTATAAATTTGAATTGCCATCATGTCCTTTTTCTGGAGGCTTTGGATGATATTTGATCGAATTCTGACTTTAGTGGCAACGTTCGGCAGGTGTGTTCTGAAAGTCAAGGTCCGGTCGAGAGTAAAACCAAGACGTTTTGTGTGTGGATTGTGCTTGAGTGTTCAAGATCGGGCGCACTACGCAGAACCAAAACTAACAAACTGGATGCATGCACAAAATGAATCAATTATAATTAAAGAATAGACAAAATTTTCAATTAAGGAATTCAAGCTAGTCAAAATATTTAAGGTGTTCCTATGTAACACACTTTTAAAAACATACTTTCTTCTAAAACAACTCAGAATAGCTTGCAGGTATAAAGTACCTCTAATTCGATTGTCTAGGACTGAGAAACGTTTGCTTCAATACCGTAAATGTACATACAAGGACTGTTTCAATTTAAACCTCCGTTCGTGCCTGTAAACAGTCACGCAAGTGGTGGGAGACGGGAATGCCCAGAAGGTGATTGCCCATCTCTCTCACTATCATATCCGCAACTTGCAACGCCATTACACCATTTTCAGCTAAGTTGCAAACACGTAAACATGGCCGCTATAATTGATTCTACCGCTAAGTGCGAGTTGCATAGTGTAATTCAATTCCTTCAAGCAGAAGGGAATAGTGCAGGTGAAATTCATCGAAGAATGAGCCGAGTATACGGCGAAAACTTTACGGCGGATGGTGTGCGTTAATGGTGTAGGAGGTTTAAAGAAGGTCGAGCCGATGTTCACGATGTCTATCGCATCAGAGAGCATTGCTGAGCTAGTTGACAATATGGTTTGACAAAAAGGGAGGCTTACCATCAGTGAGCTGAGTGTGGAATTTCCTGAAGTTTCAAGCTCAATTGTCTACACAATTGTAAGGGACCATCTCAACTCACTGGTGACAACATACCATGCACAGGGGATTGGAAGACTCGTCCATAGATATAACAAATGCATCAAGCTTCACGGTGTTTATGTAGAAAAGTAACCATGTTCGTACATAACTTTTGGTAATAAATTCATTTTGTTATTTACACTTATCTTGTTTTTATGAGCTATCGGAAGTTGAAAACAACATTGCTCGGATAACGTATCTAAGTGACTTCAAAATGTTCAAAAATCTTAAGACCTTCAGTATATTCGAAAAAAATTATTTTTTTCTAAGAGAACTTGAATTTTGGCATTAAATTAAATAAAAAAGTGTGGCATACTATCTAGCGCGTTAGTTACTTTTTGCGACATCCTCTTAAATCTTCCGCAAAACATTTTTCTATCCCTTAAAGGGTGATTGCAACAGATTCTTTTGGTTTTTTTTCTTCAGTAAATCGTTTCCCTCAAACATTTCACATTTCAACACCACTGAATTTCATCCCATCATTATATTAAACGCATAGACTCTATGTGGTGAAGTCGCCGAAAGCAAATTCGCACGTAAATTTTGCCGCTAGATGGGCTTCATCCCATCCTAATGACTGACTATTTCTTTACCTTAGACGCGCCGCATCTACCCCCAAAAGATCCAGGTTGCTTTGAAGTTCGTCCGAGGGAAATGAGTTGCGAGCGATTGGACGTCTTTGTCTTTCAATTACGTTGGCTCCGTTAACCGCCCTCAGCGGGAGTAAAACAGATTGCACAGCGGGACTGATCAAGTGACGTCATCGTAAGATGCTTGCGCACGATCACCTTGACGTTAAAACGAGCAACGGAAAAAAAACTGAAGAAGAAAAGAAAGAACGGAAAGGGAATTGGGTCGTCTTTATACAAGTTGATGGATGAGGCTGGTTTGTAAAGGGGAAATCAAAGTGGTGTAGCTTTGTTGTGTCGGATGGCGCTTGATCTTGTCAAAGGAGAAGAAATGTGCTGTTAGTATCGGTTTACTCAGTTCAAGGAAAGACAGGATTCTTTAATAAGAGGATATTCTTCGTATCAAGCGAGAATCTGAAGTTTTTTATCGAGGTATTTGCTTTTCTTTGTTTGTAGTTTTTGCTATGAATATAGCTAGATTGTTCCAAATTTAAACGATAGTTCAGGGGCGTCGCTACTATATTGCGACGACACGAAGTGAGGAGGAGAGTTGCTAAGATTTGAAGGGCTTGCATTATTATACTTGTCGATGTCTGAAGGAGCTACTATTCTATGATGATAATGATGATAATTATGCGACTCAAAGGAAATACAAATTAATTAAGTCCAACAATTCAAGATCAATCAATTTAACAATTTGTTAACACATTACAAAGGCATTTACATTAAAAGTCGCTACAAGTTTTTTACGTTAATTGCAGACACAATTCAGGATATTTCAGAAATCGATCATGAGTTTGGCAATTAAATATGTAGAAGGGGAAAAAAGAGAGACGGAGAAAGACATTTTTAGTATTTTAAGTAATAGGGGCATCGATTTTTTGGAACTCGTATAAGTTGAAGCTGATAGGCGCTAAACAGACAAGTAAGACATCGAGTACAAATCTCCGTGTGGCCTGTATGGACCAACATAAGTAAGCAGTATAAGTAATTATAACCCATTCGTTATAAGGGATGTTATCGGAAACGGTTCTATGACCTTTTATACCTGAAATTAAAATGAAAATAAGGAATTTGAATTTGCCTCCAATATTCCACCTTACTTGGGACAATGACAGTACATATCTCGATTTCGAAGAACTATGTAATGAAAGCTAAAGCATTCAAGCGATGTTTCTACCACCAAATTATCGGCCCCTTATTCAGCCAATTGATCAACATGGGATTTAAAAGATGAAGCTGCGCAAATCTCTCTAATATTTATCAAACCCGAAGAAGTCCAAGATGTGTCGCTTTTCTTGAAGAATTTTAATTTGTTGTTAGTGGTCTTGTCACTTAAAAACGTTTGGTGTGCTGTACCATCGCATCATCAACCATGAAATAGCATAACGACTTGTAGGAGAAGATTTGAACACCATTGAGTATATCTAAGAACAGTTGGACCGACGCATACGAATTCTAGAAGTGCGATGGAGAGGTACAGAAGTTTGTGGAATGGAGGGGATGGAGTGGGGATAGGGACGCCCGCTAGGTGTCATTCTGATTGGCGACTCATCATTAGTATATAAGTTAAGTTGCAGCCCTATAGCGTCAGTCGTTTACGAATAGCTGCCTGCTAAACAAGTCAATCCAGAAGAAAACTGAAACTATGGAGGAAATTGAACACCATGCTGTGATAAAGTTATTTACAAAGCAAGGAAAGAACGCTCAAACCATATTGAATGAAATGGAAACCGTCTATGGGGAACAGTGCCCTAGTAAATCAGTGATTTATAAGTGGCATGGTCTTTTTAAACACGGCCGGGAGTCGATTAAAGACGACCCCCGCTCAGGACGGCCAGTTGAGGCCACCACATCAGATATCGTCGAAAAAGTGCAAAAATTTGTACTGCATGATGCCCGTTTGAAGAAAAAACAATTATCTGCATTAGTTGGAGTATCAGATACCACCATTTTGCGTATCCTACATGACCACCTGGGTATGACAGAAGTCAGTGCAAGATGAGTACCGAGAATGCTCACGCCGCTGCAGAAACAGCAGTGCGTCTGTGCGTCCAAACAATTTTTGGAGCTGTATGGAGATAAACCTGCACAGATTTTGGAGCGGATTGTTACGGGAGATGAAACATGGGTTCATCACTTTGAGCCTAAGTCCAAACAGGAGTCCATGCAATGGCATAAAAAGGGGACAACACCGCCAAAGAAACTCAAAGTGTCAGAATCGGTTGGAAAGTTGAAGGCTACTATTTTTTGGGATTGTGAGGGGATATTATAGGTTGATTACAAAGAAAAAGGTAGGAGCATAATCGGAGAATAATACGCAGCGATATTAGAAAAATTAAAGGAGGCTATCAAGGAAAAACGTCGAGGAAAAATTACCAAGGGTGTGCTGTTGTTATAAGATAATGCGCCGGTTCACAAGAGCAAAGTTGTAATGGTTGCTTTGCACAAGCATGGCTTTCAATCAATAGTCCATCCACCCTATACTCCGGACCTGGCACCTAGTGATTTTTATTTGTTCCCCAATTTAAAGAAAGACTTACGTGGAAGAAAGTTTTCCGACGGCAATGAGGTAAAGGAGGCAATTTTGGCCCATTTTGAGGCGAAAGATAAAAAATATTAATATATATATATATATATAATACATTTATAAATTAATTCATAGATCTAATAAATGTATTGTGCTTAAGGGTGAATATATTGAAAAGGAAAAATAGATTTATTGTTTTATTTTATTTAAAACCCTTTCATTCCACGAACTTCTGGACCTCCCCTCGTACAATAATAAACGTACACAGCCTTAGAATGGAAAAGATTTAGCCTATGATTCCTGCGGTGGTTACACAAAATTTAGTTTTATCTGCGACTAGAAGATAACGTAACGTTATAAATTCTAGTGGAGGTCCCGTGATTTCTTAAATTCTTTTTTTTGTAATTGTTTTTGTAACGTCGTTAATGCATGAAGACTTTTGTGAACCGCGTTTTTCAATTGTTAAAAAGCTGTTATGAAACATGAAAGATAATCAGTGTCTACAGAACTATATTTTTTATTTTATTAATTATACTCTATGAGCACTGTATGTTATTGTATAGTATACATATATGTAATGTATGATACCTAACATTTTGTCCATTTTGTTTTAAAATACCTCTATTTACTTTAATTTCACAAGTTACTTTTTAGTGTGCGTTTGTATTTTATTAGTAACTTTTTATTTACATTTTCAGTTAATACAAATGAAAAATAAAATGCTTAGTTTTATTTTATCGAGCATTAAGCTTTAAAATTACCAGCCAGAAATCAGCACATTCTAAATCAGACACTGTATTTCATAGGAAAACCTTTGTCATAAAATACAGTTTTTATTTACGAATTACCACTTTCTGCCTGTGAATGATCAAATATGAAACAATTAAAAATTTACATTTCCTGCCTATACATTCAAATAAATAATTTAAATTTATCGCTAATCTCGGCTACACGGTATACATCGCCAGCTAAAAGTGACTGTGTGAGAGAGATAAAACATCTAGGCATCTCATGGATAAATGTTTTGTATTGAGTCGGTTATCTAGTATAATCTGTGCCCGCAAGTACACTGGTACTTCGACACTCAAAAACTAAAAACGAGCTACTGACAATTGCGTCCGGAACCATCCAGACCATCAAGTTGCAATAATATTATTTTATCCATAAATATTTTTATCCAAAAATGTTTACTGCATTTTATTAGTTCCTTGATATCGCCTTAGAAGATCTTCAAGCGATTTAAAGCCAATTTGAGTTGTTGTCATATTCACAGATTATTTTTGAAAAAAAAAAAGTAATTCTGCTTATATTTCCATGTCGAACAACAACGTTTCTTCGTCGAATGCTAAATGAAGTAAGTAGTTTAAATATTATCCCATGCATCTCCAAGAATAATTACGATGAAGTGTAACAATGTGTTATAGTAACAGCCATGTAACTCTATGGGGCGAAAATTCTGATGAAAGGATTTGTAAAATCGAAACAAATATACAAGGGCTGTTTTTTTAACCTTCGTTCGTGCCTGAAAAGGTCACGCCAGCGGCAGGAGACGGAATACTCAGAAGGTGACTGCGCATCTTTTCCACTATAATATCTGCCACTTGCAACGTCATTGTACCACTTTCAGCTGAGTTCCTGGCAGGTACACATGGCTTCTACAGTTGATTCTCAAGCCAAGTGCGAGTGTAATTCGATTCCTTCAAGCAGAAGGGAATACAGTTATTTATTGTCAGACTTTACAACGATTGCGCAGAGCCATTCAAAACAAAGGAAGAGGCATGCTGACTTCTAGAGTTCTTCTCATTCATGACAACGGCTGTCCTCACACTGCTGCTGTAACCCAACGATTTCTCGAGCAATTTCGATGAGAAGTTTTTGAACACCCGGCGTATAGCGACTTAGCGCCAAGCGACTTCCATTTCTTTCGTGAACTCTGGCTAGGAGGGCAAAGCTTCCAGAGTACAAAGGAACTGCAAGACAACGTTATGAACCATTCAACTCACTGGCAGCAACATTCTATGCAGAACGGATTAGAAGGCTCGTCCATGAATATGACAAATGTATCAATCTTCACGGTGATTATGTAGACAAGTAGCCATGTTCGTACATAACTCTTGGTAATAAATTCATTTTGTTATTTCCACTTGTCTTGTTTCTATAAGCTATCGGATGTTGAAAAAAAAACAGCCCTCGTACATACCTGAAGTTTCTTGAACAATTGCACACAAAAAAGCACGTACTTCATCGTTTAAATCACGCAGTAAAAACAATATTCGAAGTAAACTCTAAGCAGCCCTTGCACATTCTGTTTTACATAGAATTAATATGAAGAGAATATAATATTTACCCGGAATTACTCAAAATATTTCTTATCAAATGGTTTAAATATAAATGAACATCGCACTCGTTACAATATCTGTAAAAATGAACGTTTTATGACCTTTAAAATCCCAATTGCATAATTGACTCTACAGACTTCGTTTGGAAATGTGCCATTGGAGCTTTAATTTCCATGCAATTATTTCTGATTGTAACAGAGATAATACTCCCCACAGCACAGTTCAACAGTCCTCGTCGCTATTCTGGTGGTATTCATATTTAATTCCGCTTTAGAATCTTTCATTTGCATAATTAAGAACCGGTAAAATGGTATAAAAGTTATTTCCATAAGATATTTCCATTTGCAATAAAGGTATATAACTTAATTTGAACGCTAAAAACTTAAAACGCTATCATATTAGTGAACTGGTGAGTTATAACCTATTATTTTCTTAATTGCTCAGATAAAATTATTGCTAGCTGATTACTAAACTGTCTCGATTAGTTTTTTCACCATTGCGATGTTTAAGGGCAATTCCACTACAATTTTACAGATGCTTCCAGGTCTATAATTTCCTAATTTAACTAAATTAGATCTTCTATAAGGTCTTTAATAGTCTCTTGTAGTTGTACCGCAGATTTCAGTTCAATATCTTCATCGGTTGCATTTCCACAGCTTCTCAAAGAGATGCTACTCATCTTGACTTCAGTGCAAAAATATCAACCTTGTTTAAACGTTTTGGAGATTATAGAGAACACGCGGGCCTGGCCTCTCAAACAACTTGAGCTGAATGAGAATATATTACTCATTAACCCCTTGATTTTTAATGAAAACAAGCAAAGAATTCGTTGAGTCAACCGTCTTCTGTTTGCGTGTAAAATAAATTCAGTTGGCCATCTGCATCAAAAAATATACATTTGCAAAGTTGATCAAAATTTTTTGTATGTAAATATTTGGATATATTTTTGGAGAGAGGGGATTATCTCAATTTGTGAAAGAAAGAGCATGCTTCAATCTTTAGAAACTCTGTAGTGTAATTTTGGAGAGAATTAATGAACTAAAAATTGCTTACCTTTGATAGTTCTTGGGCATTTTTATGATAGAGGGATTTTGTCTTGAGTGTAGTATGATACTAATAATGCCAAACTTTAAGCAGCAAGTCAATTTCACGTAAAGCGTAATAATAAAAGGAATAGAAACAAAGTATGTAATTTTATAAAATATCTTAACTTGGACAGATTACTCATTTTTGTTCAAGATGCTGTTTTAGGAATTTCCTTGAAAGAATAGTCGGTCACATTGTATTCCTTTGTCATCTATTTTGGTCAAATAGAACTTTACAATATGAACAGATGTGCGGTCATTGACACCCTCTAATACAGTTGACTGAGTATTTGAAGAAATTTATATTATTAGTCATTTACACTCATGGTTTCGTAAAAAAATCCACCTCTGTGTTTTATTACAGCTTAGCACAATTTTGGCATTCTTTCATTAGTTTATTTAAAGTTTTCGAATTAATTTTAATAGGCTCAGAATGAAGACATTTCCTTAAATGCTGTGCTGAGCTTAGGTTTGGTTGGCATTTGGCATACTTTTTTGCCTAGTTCGTTACCACAATTTTGCTATACGATTGAAGCCCGGTAATTCTGAAGGCTAAACCATATTTTTTTAATAACATTCTCTTCTACTTTCTCTTGTAAAAAGTTTTCGCTTCGGAGAATTCTAAGATCAAAGAAAATCAGGTGAAATCATATACCGATCTACAGTGCCCTTACATTTTTTTTCTCCGACTTTTTCAATTCCCACCCAATTTTCTCTTCTATTATCACCAAAACATTCCTAAAGTAACCTCTTCCGTGTTCTACAGATGGCATATGAGCTTATGGCAATACTTTTCTTTAGATGTCCTTAGAATGAAAATTTGGCGTCTATTGCAAAAAGAAAATCAAATTTAGTCGTCTAACAGAAAATTTTCCAACTTCACTCCAATTTCTATGTTCCACAGAGAGAAAAGGGTAACATCCGTAGTAAATTTGAGGAACATATCGAACTCTTTCACCTTTTACCGTTTTTATATCGAGTTTTTCTTATCATTCCACAGACATGTTTCGTATGTGTAAAAGATATTTGCCAAGGAGTAAACAGGATAGTAGACAATCATACACTCATATTAAACGAGCAAGTATCCTGAGTTCCTATTAAAACCAGTAACAAGTCCTACCACAGGTATTTCTTAATGCAAATAAAATAACTATTCTGCAAATTTGATGAAGATATTTTATTTTAACGACTAATTAGAGGCAAATAAAACAACATAATAAAAATGAAATCTAATTTTATAGTAAGTTTTCGAAGTGTCCTCCTTCTCTTTGAAGGCAATAAGGAAGGCGATTTTCAAAGCAACGCATAGTATTCCGAATAAATTCTGGGTTTATTTCATAACATGCAGTACCTATACGGTCCTGCAGTTTGTCCAAATTACATATTTGCGTTGTAAATTTTACACATCAGGTAACCCGAAAGAAACAAATTATTTGGGAATAAATCGGCTGATCTTGGAGCCATGATATAGGGTGAAACCTGCCAATCCACCGTCTTTGAAAAGCGTCATTCAAAAAATTCCTGCCGGCATTTGTAGAATGTAGCGTATCCGATCCATTTGGAAGCAAAATTCATCAACGTTTAGTATCTCAATTGATGAAATGATGTGGTCTCGCAACAGATTCAGACATTTTGCTGCAGTGAGGTTACCATCCATAAAAAAATGGGCCAATAACTTTATTCCTTATGTGTTGGTGTCAGGTTTGGAGCATGAGGATTTGTGCGGGACCAATATGTACTAGATTAATGCAAAGAAAATTTTGTATCTTTCAATGGACAAATGTAGGATACTAACCGGAAGTTTTATTTAAAATTTCATTGACAATTATCTTATGAAAGTTACAGATAGGAAAAATATATGTGTAATGATGAAAAGAGAACTCGGTATATAGAATACCTTCTAAGGAAAAGAGATAATAACTTTATTCGATTAATCAAACCTTCGCAAACTCTTTAATGCGATATCGGAAAAAGTTATGTCTGCAGGGATACGAATAGCTATTTTACAGAATGCCAGAAGATTTAGTACACAGTAAATAGGTTTCGTTTCCAAATTATAGCAGTGCAGTTATCCGAAATGAGTTATGTATTATCAATAGCGGAGCAGGCAAGGTTCCAACCGTGCCAAGCACAGATACAGGTAAGGGAGATATAACCGGTAGTGTTACCCGGTAATCGCTATTGATTGTACCTCGTGTATTTAGGCAATTGATACAAAGGGAAAAAGCGCGTCATGTAATTTTTGTGTAGTGTATAGGTTTTTAGTGTACAGAAATGAAAACATTGCAATAAATGTTTTATGTCTTTATTGTAAATTGCTTTAGAACACTGCAAAATAATGTTAAATTTGTAATCTTATTAGCGTGGACTTTATATCAATAAAATAATATAAAACTCTCGTTGGTGTTACTAATGAGAAAATTGCGATTTTCTTGTGTTTTATCAAAGCTTCTAAATTTCTGAAAAATATCAGTCTCGGTAGGGTTTGAACCTACAGCGTCATATTGTTGACGATAGATGATAGTTAGAGTTATTTGGGCTATTTCCAATGTTTCTGGTACTTACGTATTCTGACGTTTCAGCAGTGTGTCTTCTGCCGCCCTCAAGGTCTTCTACCCTGAGAAAACCTGCGCCATCTGTGAATAATAAACTTCTGAGTAGACTATCGTCTTGGTGAGTATTCTCGATCGTTGTTTCCCTGAAACGACTTCTACGTACTTGCAATTACCAATCTTAGCTCGGTTCCATCTTCAAAAATATGTGTACTAGACTTTTACTCACATGAACCATTTCAGCAAGTTTTCTAGTATTAAAACTGTTCTTCTCTTATATCACGTTAACAATTGCTCGCTTCGTGTAGGTACTCTGAGTGCATATTGCGATTTGTTTTGCTTTGTATCTTTGCAACGTATCCTGTGGTATCAAACTTAGCCACAATTCTTAATATCATTAGTGAGCTGGGAATGGGACGGTTAGAGACATGTAATATGAAATTTTACTAAAATTTGTTTTGAGCTGACGTTTGAGTGATTTTCCCATTTGTGTAGATTGTAATCAATTCGCATTTTTGGCAGTTACGAGTAGTCTCGGCAAAGTGGAGCAAGCTACAGTACATTGCGGAGAACTACGTGGAGGACCCGCATCTTCACAAATTTGTCTTAGTATCAGAAGATCTGAATCCTTGCCAATAACATTTTTAAATTTCCGTATTACACTTTCATTTTTTTCGCCTTCCGCTGGACATAGATGTGAATGAACATCATTGACAATTTGAACAGAATCCATAAACAAAGTGGGACAAATTACAGTGCTATGCGGAGAATAACGTGGAGGGGCCGCATCTAGGCGAGTTTTTAGTAACGTTTACGTACTCATATCATATATGATCGCGACCTTCAAGAGTGGGTGACATCTATTAAATATTTGAATCATTGAATATGTTTCCACACTTGTTTCAGTCAAATGAGTACGACGGCAGAATCCACAAACGACATCGAATCATTTTGTAATTTTTCAATTCCCTCCGCTAGTCCATAGCAGTTCCTGCGAATACTTTCTAAATGACATTTTACCTGACTATTTTGACACATTTTCTGGCTTTTCTTGATAGCTTTAGCGTGCCTCGGATCGAATTGTAAAACTACCTTCTTTACATAGTCAAAATGTTTGCAGTAGAAAAACGCAGCCTTTAACCATGTTTTCCAACGCGTAGTAATCGGCTGTAGTGGTTCAGGCACTTTGGGATACAATTCGTGAAATTCTTTTGTACGTTTTGGGGACTTTAGAAATAGAGCCTTTGTATGACCTATTAAAGCATTTACTCGTGGATAACATTTAAGGGTCAATTGCGCCACAAGGTTTAAAGCATGAATTTTGCATGTTACATGTAACAGATTGCCACTCCTTTCTTTAAGAGATCGGCCTAAGGAATGCATGTTAGCGGCACCGACACTCACAAACATTAAAAGTTGTGTTGTTGAAGCTTGTAATTTGTTCAATGCCCTCAACATCACTTTTAAAATTACATCGCTAGTACCCTTTACAACTCTTCTGGGAGTAAGGAAGATAGGATATGACGGTTCAAACTTTTCCATTGCACCTACCATCACGTTTGCCACAGAATGTTTTTACGAATCGGTTGTTTCGTCCACACATTCTTCTTTCAACATAGTCAGGAACAGATGGCATAAAGTTTCTGAACGATGTCCGAGTTGGTAATGTATAATCCGAATATTTGCTCCAGAAGGAGACAAATGCTTGTTGGTCTAGTAAAGTGACATTACATAGAATAAAACAAACACCTATATCAGATATTGATTGTTCGCTGTATCGTTTGCCACGGATTGCAGAATAGTGTTTTATACTTTTTAGGTG